>CM061533.1:250598317-250764575 GCA_030545055.2 Neoaliturus tenellus | reverse complement strand
CGGTAGAATTAAACAGGAATACTCTTTATAGTAGTTACATATAATGCATCTAAAATACTCAGTAAAAAAAATTGTTCAAGACGAGCTCGTTTGCTCCGCTCACTCGCCTTCCCAACAATCTCGTTCCCTTCACTCACTCGCCTTTCAGACTGTTTCAATGTAGGCCTGACTGTTTCAATCGGGGTTCTGCACCCTTGTGTATATTTATTGAAACCCATTTTGAATCTGTAACACGTGGATTCTAATAATTTAATTAACAGCTGTAATCATAATTCTTATTTATGCTTTTGCTTTACTTTTAGGCCTATACATTCATAATTAGCAGTATGAAGTTTAGAGTAAAAAAGATAAATTATTTTGATTAGTAGTACCATTTGGTAATTTAGTAACTGGCCGCCATGCAAAATCACATGTTTATATTGGAACACGCGGTGTGTACTTTGGCAGTTGAGACAGATGTTTTCATTATTTCTTCGTTTTGATTTATTTTTAACTCTATAATACCAATTTCGTTTTTTTCAATTTCAATTAAAGTTTATAAAGAAATAAGATTTTTTTCTGCCATAGAGATCTGTTTTATATTATTTTTATCCCATAACTAAGTTATTTGCAAATTTTTAAGAAAATCCTTCGAGTAGGTTTTCTTATCCGTGTGCAACATACATACATACATACATACCAACAACATACATACGAATATGACTAACTCGTATTAGGGTATAGGGTATGAATCGTAATAAAATTATCAGCGAACAAACTGATGTGCAAACTGCTTATTATTATTATGAATACTTTTTCATCACATCAGCCGTTTTTTGGCCTGTATTTAGTCCACAAATTCGGCGTGTTCTGTAGCCTTTTAAAAGTGCACAAAAAAAAAACACATGTTAATTTTTTTCTGTGCGCTAACAACAATAGTATATTTCACCACTAATCCGTAAAGTGACCCATTTCTGAACGAGATAGTGTTTTACGCGCGAGGCGAAGCCGAGCGTGGAAAACACTATCGAGCCTGGAAATGGGCTTTCCGGACGAGTTGTGAACGATACTTTTCATCACGACGCAATTATTAGTAAATGTGGAAGTTTTAATGGAGGATTATTTTTGTAAATTCTTCGCCATTGGACAAAGTAAACAAAGCTGGAATTAAAAATTTAATTTGTTTTAATCCCAGCTGATTGTTGCTGTACGGAAAAGTTTGTTTACCTTGGACGGAAAGTAATGTTTACAAACATTACTTTCCGTAAAGGTCAGTAAAATCAGCTGACGGTGACAGTTTGGGAAATGACTACTTTCCAAGGTCTCAGCTGTACGGCAAGTTGTCACTTTCGTATACGGAGTGATGAAAAAGTAGTTTTTTTTTTTCTGAAGCAAAAATCATAGTAATCCAAAACAAATAAGGCCAATGTAAAAAAAAAAAAAAAAAAAAAAAAAAAAACGGCTTGCAGACTACAATTTTAATGCAAGATTCTGACATTTTTCTATTTCAACGTATATATCAGCTGTTTATAAGGAATATTTAAATGAAGATGGAAGTCAACTAATAACGTAAACAGATAATGATATTTTAACAAATTTACTTTGGACGGAAAGTGTTTTTTTTTCTGTGCTTTCGTAAAACGAGATTGCTCACAGAAAATAGCCACTTTCAGTCCTAGTGATGAAAACTACTATTGTCGAGTACCGAGCTCTCATCGATCTAGAACCTTTATCGTAATTAACGCATTGTGCAACAGAATTATTTTTTTGCAAAAACTTTTTTTACTAACAGACAAGAATAGTTAACATATTACTGAAGAATCAGTTAATATGTGTTAAGATATAGTAATCCCAACGTGAATACAAAATTGAAACGTGTTTATAATCGATTTTGTATACAACACCTAGTACTCGATATTATATCATTTAAAATTTATGACTTTTTAAACTTATATTAAGAATGGTAAAAAGTAAGGCGCAAGTTTAGTGGCTTCAAGGGAAAGGTAGCTTTTTTAATGATACCTGAATTTATGTTGATGGTCTCCCCCATGACTCGTAGGTCGTTACTCTCCTGGTTCAGTCCCGGTCTCTCCTTTTCCTTTCCTCCGCCGTCCTTCCCCTTTTCCCTCTCCTTTGGTTTTGGTGGGGTTCGCATGTCTAAAATGTATATAAAATCTATTGAGAAAATAATTTTTTTATAAGATTAATAATTAAAATATTTAAAGTATAAACTTGAATAAAAATACTTAACATAAATATAATTTTGAAAATTACAAAATAATATTTATAATCAGGCGAATGTTTTTGAACAATTAAAAAAAGAGTACAGGTATAAGCGAACTACATGGCAACAAAAATATAAGATTTAGCTTTCTATATAAGAAGTAGAACGTTTACCTTGAGCTTGTGTATAAGTTATTTGAGTGGTAGACGGTGTGTTCGCTATTGTCGTTGGAGTTGGGATTTCTGGAATAAAATAAAATATTATGTAGTTATTGGGAAATATTGATCTATTTATTATTAATATGGAATTGAAGAGGTATTTTCTTTTCGGTCAAAATTTCTAATTACAATTTATATTGATAGGCAGTCATGTTTCATTTAATCCTTTTTTACACAGCTTGTGTGCATCGTAGGAAAAATCCGCGCATGCCTTTAGAAAGGTATTGTGCTGTGGGAGAGCAAAATCATGTTTTAATTCCCATCGCTCCCCAGGGCTCCGCCCCATGGGCTTTCAAAGTTTCAATGTTAATCTTATGGGAGGAGGATTATTGATTAAATTATTACATAGTTGTTGTAATAGTAAATGCTAGCAAATCGAGGAAGAACAGATGCTTTATTTACAACATATTGATTTATCTAATTTGGTCCATACAGTCCAGATTAGATGAAAAATGTTGGTTTAATTTCAACCGGGAGGCGATCTCTAGTAATGTATTAATAGTTAAAAGTATTAACAATTTAACAGTTACATTAATACGCTATAAATATTATTATAAGCCGATATTTATAATGAAAATATGGCGTTATATGATTTTTACTTAATGTTCTCCGGATTTTCACCTGAAGGTTAAATAATACGACGATTACAATGTTAACACCTTCCCCTGCTACTTTATTAGATTGTTTGTTTAAATATTATACGAGAAGTAAACAGAAAGTATAAAATATGTGTAAAAATAATAATACGAGTATTATAATGTTAAAATTTTTCCTCTCTGCACTATAAGGTTTTTTGTTTTTAGTAGAGTAAATAGAGTTCTTAGTATAGTAAAGTTCTTAGAAGAGTAAATAGAGAGGATAAAATATAAAATTTTATCATTAACGTTTTATATTTTTTAACAACCCCGTTACATTACAATTTACATGATAGTATATATTTTTAGAACAGTTTTAAACGTTGCAATTTAGGCTACACTTTTCAAATGACATATTTTTATTTATTTTAAATCAAGATTTGTTTCACAGACTATTATCTTTGATAACAACATAAATATTTGATCATAAACACAGTACCTAAAACTTCTTAAGATTTTATTTCATCTTATGAGTTCATAATGTTAGATTATTTTTCTGTAAATCTAAATCATTACTATGAATCAAAACCCTAGGTGTTTTATGTTTAGTTTTCAATCAACACTATCTTTACCAAACGTTTAAGATAGAAAACTAACGATTAATATGCAATTTACAATGTTAAAGTAAAATCTTCAATGATAGACTCAACGTTAGTTTAAGACATCATTGGTATGACTTACGATATAAATTTATGTATCCATCAGCCTCTCCCAGAGAGTTCTTGGACACACACTTGTAGACCCCGTAGTCCTGTGACGTCACCGACTTGATTTTCAGTTTCATCAGCGTACTGTATGGGCTGTCCAACAGCGTGGGTTCATAATTGGGACCTGTGACCGAAGAAAACTGCCTTTTATGATGTTTACCCATTACTTATGCCGTTATGATTAAAGTAAAATCATAAATATTTATGACAATGAAGGAATCTAACCGAAAAAAACATTTATGTGTGAATTCATAACAATTTAAGAGTTAAGGTATTAAAATTAACGTTCTTGGTAACACTCAGTAAATTATAAATTAAGATTATAACTGATTAATACTAAAGAATGTTACATAAGTTATATTTATACTCTTTTAATAACCATACAGAATCGCAAGCTATATAACTATGCAAAATTGCACACAAATGTGTATTATTAACTTAAAATGCTGTAAAATATTACTAGTAAACAGTAACACACAAGTCTATGTATTATAACTGGTTTGCTATGATGAAATTTCAAGTGGCCTTCCTACATATTTATGTAGATTCATGTTTGCTTATGTATATGAAGATCATTAACCTATTATTAAGACGTTTATAATGATTTGAACGTGCTCGACAGGTCAGCCGACTCACCGTGAGCAATGATATCGCCCTTGCCATTAGTCCAGTAGTTGATAGACTTGGGGTAGGCCTCGGAGTGGCACTCCAGTGTCATGGACTGGCCCAGCATCGCTCCCACCAGCTGGTTCTGGATAGTGATCATCGGCGGGACTAAAACAAAAGCACTCGTCATGTCATTCACATGAAAATAAGCAATGGTTATCGCAACGGGACTGCAACGGACCACACATGTCATGACGGCTGACTGAAAACCAACCAATTATTAGATATTTTAACTGTTTAAGTATTTTTAAAACCTATCTAGTAGTGCATACCCTCAATATTCCAGCATTTTTTATACACGCCCTGTACATAATAGTATGCTAATTAGTACATAATAGTTAGTATGCATAGTCTTATTCTTTCATTCAGTAGCTAACAAATGTTA
This sequence comes from Neoaliturus tenellus, assembly GCA_030545055.2. Lineage (NCBI taxonomy): Eukaryota > Metazoa > Arthropoda > Insecta > Hemiptera > Cicadellidae > Neoaliturus > Neoaliturus tenellus. The sequence goes on along the minus strand of CM061533.1, from coordinate 250,759,761 downwards.
TCAAAATGTTATCATACAGTAAACAGAAGTAGCCAATTAAGGATTGTGAATTTGTGAAATGTTTATTACATACTTCCTAATGAATTATTAAAAACAACATGTAGAGCGTATTACTCACAATGAACGATGAGCATGATCCGCTTGCTGACGGAGGGAGGGACGCCGTTGGAGGCGATACACAGGTATGCTCCCATGTGCAGCCGATTCACTCTTGATATGTTGAAAGTTGACCCCTCAACCGTTGATACTGAGGAAAACGGAATTGACAATCAACTACTACAATTCACCATATGAACCTAACTTTCGAAATATTTCTTGAACTATTTTTCCTCATGAAATAATTATAAAACTTAATTTCCTGATCTACAACTAATTGGTTTATCAAAATGTCCCTGGTTTAATCTGAACAGTCAAGATCTACATTGAAGACTTGTTCGTCATATTCACAAACGTTTTTATAAGGCTAGTAGAGTTTAAGTGAACAAATATAATTGCAAAGCTAAAATATTTATTACTTTAGCTGAATACTCTTGGTTCATACCTTAAGTAGAAAATGGGCTTAACAATAATATGGTTTTCCTAGTTATTTTTATGAATTGCTCTAGGAAGTTAGCTCGTGTAAATGATCAGGTTAACTTTATAGTGGGGGTTAACTGTCAAAAAGTACTCCCCTTATTTTCATACAGCTGTATTCGCTACTGCAGTGACTGTAGTGAGACACTTTGGAGGAGACGTTAGCAGAAAAAAAACAAAAAAATCATTAAAAGAAAATGCCCCCATGGGAGCAAAGCCTGAGTAGGGAAATTGAGGAACTTCGTAAATCTATAGGTAGAGTAATGCAATACATTGTGGGTAACCGCAGCAAAAAAGTGTTGAAGACCTTTAGAGCATTAAAAACCAGATTTGCTCACCATTCTGCAAGCGACCCTGAAAATAGAAATGCTGCAGAAATACTTGATACTTTGCGTCAGAGACTTTCTGAAAAAGCAAAGAAGCTCCGGCATTACAGGTAGTCCCGAAAAAGGAAAACCAACAACTCAATGTTTTAAATCAACGAGAAGCTCTTTTATGGGAGTCTAATGAAAAATGAGGTGGATGAACAAGGGCAACTTCCAGATCCACAGAAGGTTTATGGTATTGGAGAGGAATATGGTGCAACCCTGGAACTTATGATGAAAGTGCTGGCTGGATACAAGAGGAAGAGTCGAGACTTGTGGACATACCACAGATGGACCAAGTGGTGATTACTACTGAGAATGTCACTACTGCAGTGAACAACACTCAGAACTGGAAAGCCCCTGGACCTGATGGAATTCACAATTTCTGGCTTAAAAGATTTAAATCCATCCATCATTACCTGGCAACATGTTTCACTTCCTTTGTACGAAGCCCAAATTTAGCTCCAAATTACATATCACACTGGTTGACCTACCTTCTACCAATAGACAATAACTCGCAGGACCCATCAAAATATAGACCGATCACATGTCTCTGCACTTTGTATAAGGTTTTGACAGCTTCAATAGCCGAAAAGATTTATAATCATTTAGAAAGTAATGATATCCTGTCAATTGAGCAAAAAGGCTGTGTCAAAGGTTCTCAAGGGAGTAAAGAACTTTTAATAATTGATTCCGTCGCTATGGAACAGGCTCGGCATAAATCCAAATATATATATATATATGTGTGTGTGTGTGTGTGTGTGTGTGTGTGTGTGTGTGTGTGTGTGTGTCCTTCATTGATTATAGAAAAGCTTTTGATTCTGTACCTCATTTATGGCAAGTATTGGAGATTTACAAAATTGACCTAGAAGTTATAAATTTATTGAAAAGTGTAATGTCGTCTTGGGGAACAAGGCTTAGTTTGAATTGTTCGGGAACATTGGTGTCATATGATACCCTTCCTGTACGGCGAGGTATATTTCAAGGGGATAGTTTAAGTCCATTGTGGTTTTGTCTTGCACTAAATCCTTTATCGTTTCTCTTAGGCAAAACAGGCTACGGTTTTAAAATTAAGGGAGCAGGTGCAAATCCTTACACGTTATCTCATTTAATGTTAATGGATGACATTAAGTTGTATGGTTCTACTAACCGACAACTTTCAAATCTGATAAAAATAACTGAGACATTTTCTAAAACTGTTTGTCTGTCTTTTGGCATGGATAAGTGTAGAACCTTAAGTGTAGAGAGGAATAAAGTTGTGTCAGAGCTTTTTCCATTGCAAGACAATATTTGCTTTGATGCTATGGAGGCTGGAGACTTATACAAGTATCTAGGCTTTCATCAGTCGCGGCGGATTGACCACAAAGCAGTACGATCTAAAATCATAGAATCATATAAAGGTGCGTGTATCTGCTTTCCTTAAATCAGCATTAAATGCCAAGAAAACTTTCAAGGCTATTAATACGTATGCGATACCTGTTCTAGTTTATACTTTTGGAATAATTAAATGGTCTAACACTGATTTAGAAAGTGTTCTAAGAGTTACTCGGGTACTTCTTACAAAAAATAGAGGTCATCACCCAAAGTCCTCTATTGAGAGAATTATTCTCCCTCGAAGCAAATCAGGAAGGGGGCTGCTAGATATCAAGTATCTATGCTATAAACAAGTTAACAGCTTACAGAAATATTTTCCCAACAGTGATAACCGTATGCATCAAGTTGTTGCTCAAACATATAACCGATATACGCCACTTAACCTGTCAAGAGGATTTGCAGAACACCTGGAATCTGAAAAAGTGCATATTGTCAATAAGATACAGCAATGGACAGAGAAGCAAATACATGGGCGACATGCATATGACCTAAAAAAGCACAATTGACGAAGAGGTTTCCAATGCATGGTTAGTAAGAGGTGACCTGCATCTAGAGACAGAAGGTTTTATGCTAGCCATTCAAGATCAGGTCATTGCAACGAAAAACTATCTTAAGTTTATTGTAAAAACAGACTTATACAATGACCTGTGCAGGAGATGTGGAGAAGCCTCCGAAACAATACAGCATGTGACCGGAGCTTGCAAGGTACTGGTGGGCTCAGACTATTTAAAACGTCCCAATCAGGCAGCTGGCATATTACATCAAGCCTTGGCACTCAAGCATAGTCTCGCCGAACTTGCCGTTCCATATTTTGAATATGTGCCCCCTACTGTCCTTGAGAGCAATAGTCACAAGCTGTATTGGGATAGAACTGTTATTACAGATAAAACAATAAATAATAACAGGCCTGATATAATTTTAATTGACAAGCTTAAGAAATCAACATACTTCATTGATATTGGCATTCCCAATAGCCACAATCTTGAGCATTACTACACCGAAAAGATTGGAAAATACCTGGCTTTGGCAGCTGAGATAAAAGAAATGTGGAAACAGGATAGTGTCCAAGTCGTGCCGATCCTTATATCAACTACACGTCTAATTACCAAAAATCTCTCACGTAATCTAATTAGATTTGGGATAAATGATAGTGTGAGAAATCAGATGCAAAAGTCAGTTGTTTTAGGAACAACATCAATAGTCAGAGCTTTTCTAAATGTATCTGTATGAAAAAATGCCATCTTGCTCAAGGCCGATGGTGTTTATTTTACCCACTTTGTGTGGAGAAGAAAAAGATAAATAATAATAATAATAATAATTAAGGATCATAATTAATAAAAAATCATAGCCTCATTATTCGTTTAAAAATTCCTCAGTGACTGGAGCAGACCATTTAGTTGAAGTTACATCACAAAATATTTTAGACTTAATTCACCCGGTAGTAATGATTATTATTATTATTATGCCATAAATAATCATGTATGGTAACGTATTCAAGTGTAACCATTCCTCCTTATTTCATAAAGTTCAAATTAAATCAGATATTTTTTATCAAATAGTTATATGTTCTAGTAATTTTTCACCCTATAAATTCCGAGTAGTAATTTCTCGACAAGGTGTCAACCGTACTGTAAGCAATGTGAGGTTTTGCCGACTACTCACTCTCTCTCTTCCAGGTAATGTTGGGTGCTGGTGACCCGGAGGCGGCGCACCGTAGCGTCACGTTCTGTCCCTCCCGCACCACCGTGTCGTTACTGGTAGGGTAGTCCAGGATGACGGGCGGCACTGCGAACACAACATACTTAAGGGTTGTGGTTGTTACTGGTGGGAAGAAAGACTCCGGAAGAATTGCTAAACAAGCCTATAACGGGGGTTTTGACCAAGAATCCGAAAGGACGGGATGTTGAAGAAAATAAAAGGGGTTAGAAATGGGGCAGAAGGCAGTCATTTGATTACTTGGAGGTTTTATACCAGAGTTTCTTTGACAACTGGTTTTTAGGCACAATCATGGTTTCGTCTCTTCCCTATGACTGGCCAACTAACCGAATTTTGCGATTTCTATCCCCGAGGTTGAAATAAACCCGTTGGAGTCATGATTATAAATAAACTATGAGGGAAGGAGAACTTTCATAGTTTACAATCAAAAGACTTACCGTATGATAGCTTAATTTGCTGTAACCAATGTCAACTTCGCAATTGGTATAAACAAGTTTTAAAGTTGTCCTGGGGAACGTAAAGGTGTCCAGTGGACTGAGAAGGGAACTTTAGCAAATTAGATTGGTCAAATGGCAAAGTAGTGAAGTCAATAGAAGAAATAAATGTATGACACTAGATATCTTAACAACTATTTTTTGTAATATATTGCAGTGACTTATTATTGACCACTTTATTTATATATCTATCATAAACTAGTCAAATGCATTAAAAACTTTAACTTTGGCTGAAATTAATAAAAAAATCTTTGTCTCTCATTTTCCCACATTACATTTTTTTAGTAATGAAATAAGAATCTAAGTAATTTACATTCTAAAACCATGATATATTATTTAATAGGTACTGTTTAGGATTTCTGTCCCTTAGATCTTATCTTACCATTAGAGAATGCAGTAAAATCATACTTTTCGAATTACATTTATCTCATATGGAGCACCTGATTGAATATTTATTTTCTCACTAAGGATTATATTAAACAAAAAAATTTCAGTGGTTAGTAACTAAACATCTGTGATATCTTTGACGATAATTATACCTGACAATTTTTACTTAGAAATAAAAAAAATTGTAATACATAAACAATGTGCATGTCAATAGTCCAAGGACTTGATCACTGATAAAATACACTGTATAATTTAGAACTAATTTGATATAATGAACTAGTTTGCTTTGAAATCAGTATAGGGGCTTGTAGTAAACATTTAGTATACTTTCAGTAACCATTTGCACGAATATGATTTTTATATTTACTCAAAGCAAGAAAAGTAATTTAAAAAAAAATTGATAGTTTATGTCCATTTATTAGTTAAAACCGTGCAATGGCTTGGGGTAGACATTTGCAATAAACAAAAGACTAAGAATTATGAGAAAAAATACTTTTAAAATAATCGGTCAAGAAATTACCAATCAGAAAAATTACCGAATTGCTACTAGCAATAGCAATTCGTGATTAGGACAGTATTCTAAGAAACATTTTGTCAACTTTTAAACATATTTTCAATAAAAAAAATTTTTTAGAGACTTAAAACACAACCCCGACCCCCCATATTTATCAATATTTATATTTATCAATTGTTCACTGCAAATTAATTTTTCTACGTGTTTTAAACACAAAAACGAATCCAACTTCAGGCCGGCGTGTTGACAAGCGCAGTATGTGGACTTGTGTTGGCAGCAAGTGCTGCTTAACGCTGCTCTCAGCTGACCTTGGCCTCCAAACGAGCTGATAATAAAACCAATCGTTGGTTCACCCACCCACACAAACGCTCAGGTGCAATCGTTCACTCATATCGATCAGATAAATTACTTATTATCTCTTTCTGAAAACATTAACTGAACAAAAAAACAGATTTGTTGTTACTTTTTTGTTCAAAAACTTTTGTAAGTGTAAACCTAACGATTTTTTTTTATTTGTGAAGTGAGTTAACGGATTCATAAAAACCATGAATCCGTTAACTCAAAACGTAGGCTACTTTTACCCAAATATTAACATAAAAGTTGGTTGAATGTTAAATTATTTTCCAATCTGTAATAGGCAAGCATTTTTCTTTTTCTAATTTTTCTGAACTCATGCTTATCGTAAGAGAAATCCGCGAATAGCGTTAGAAAGGTAAACAAAATACCATCACAATTCTCGTCGGCCCCAGGGCAACGTAATAACGTACATCGTACACCCAAGAGTAACCGATATCAATTTCCCATAGTACACTCACTCTGAGCAATCCGACGCTAACTGGTCAATTATAACTCCAAGGCTCCACCCCACTGATCATACCGTGCTTCTAGATTATCGATAAGTACCGTACTTTTACAATAATTTCAACATCGGGTCCGGTATTATATCATTTTAATATCGTAATAAGTACGATATTTCGATTCTGACGCCTTTAGTTGTTAAATTAGTTTGGGCTACGCATATACCTAGTTACTCAAATATATGTTTGCTTTTAAGATCATATATAGGCTAGTTCATATTTATAAATAATGAAAAGTTTATATGAATAGTTTCAAGAGCAGCTTTGCTTATTTTGCATATTCTTGTAGGTCTAAGATCTACTACTGTACACTATTACAGTCAGAGGTAGAGTATATTGAAAAACTTGTAATGTTTGATTTGGCAACACGGACTTCTATGGGATACTCAGTGACAAGAAATTGCTTTTAGACTTGTTGACTTTATTCAACATTTATTCCACTTTTGTTCTAAAAAATGACAATTGATGTCACTATTCAGTTTTAATTTAATAGATAACAAAGTATAGTGACATACTTACACCATATAATGTAACTTAGTACGATCATTTTTTAGTTAGTAGAAGTACGATAATCTACCAGCGAGGGTCGTCTAATTCAATAACCTGGCGCCCCTCGCAGAATTCAAGTCCAAGGCCAGAGTCAGTCGCTTCAACTGGTATGAACTTGAACATTAACACGTGGCTTGCATCAGTGTGAGTAAGCTATTCAGCGACCGGGTACGTGTGTCCTGGCACGGCGGGGGCGTAGCGAGGATAACACGTAGTAAAATAAAAGGTGTTAGGAAAACTGGCACGTTATCTACTTAAAGATTCTCTTAATATTGATAATTTTAATTTTTCTGATGACTAAGATGCGGGAGTCTTAAAATAACCGCGCTTCATTAATATAGTGGTTTAATAATATGTAATAATGAAGAATATTCCCAATATTTTATGAATGGAAATACATCATTTTGTCTTTTAATATAAAAGTTTTAGAATTAATATATTTCTACCATATAGCCTAAGTTTTCATTTAAGTTTCCAGTTTAAGAGTTCCGTTAAAATCTTTAAACACTAACGCTTGGTCATGGAAAACAGTTATTAACGTTCACAACGCAACGTGGTGTCATAAACCTTTTGGCTGGTTTTGTGTGAAACATTTGTTCTATTGTTTCGTAACCGACCAATGGAATGGAACTATTTTAAGTAGATATTCTGTGTAGACATTGATAAAATATCTTAAATAACTATGATTATATGTTATGTAATTGTTTCTAGCAAAAATGTCACAAGAAGAAGTAAACACAGACTGGAAGAAGCCAGTTTGCGTTCTAAATCCCTTCCGACAAGCAGATCCGACGCTGGACTCTCTTTACAACCCCCCTACGTTACTCTGTGAGGATTAAGTTGTAAAACAGTTTGATCACATGATTAGAAACAAGACACATGCTAGAAATCTTTAATCCGCCTCAATTTCTTTTAAACCATTAAAAGGCTTCCAATGAAATTTCAGATTGTGACTTCCATGACATTGCATATTTAATAGAGAATATTTTTATACAAAAAAGTTTGAACTACCTAAGTAAATAACAGCTAAGTAAAAATAACAATGGCCATTACTGTTTTTTTTTTTTTTTTTATTTTTTTTTTTAAATTAATGTCTACATACTATTGCCTTAAACACAATTCAATGAGAAACTTACAGCTTACATACAGTGGGTTTCGTAGTCAGTGTCAAAACAAATTGCGGGGTTATAATCCTTGTAAAAGGCAACACAAATACGCAATTTTAGGCAGTTACATCTCGCTTCACCTTCCAGTAACAGTCATGTTTATAGTTTTTAAATTTTTTTTGCATTCTTCATTAAACTCTTGTTTTTATTACCTTTTATCAAAACTATTTTCTCTTTTAATGACATTTTCATAAAGTACACATAATTGTCCTTTGATTAAGTACGGTTTGTCCTAATTAAGCTCGGGTAAAGCCTGATAAAATCTACTCGAAAACATTGTTTTGGTAAAATTAAGAAATAGAACACTATAAATTGCTGAAGAATTTTTTTTATACGTTAAGCTACAAACTGTCCATCACCACAAAAAATATCCTACATTCTAAGCTTCAAGATGGTATACTAGAAGTAACCTTTCATATTTGCCTAAAGGAAAAAAATCGGTGTTGAACTTAATTATTGCCTGGTTTAACATGAAATAATTATCATCGTTAAAAATTATCACACACAATACTGGGCAACAATTAAGACTAGAACTCATTTAATAAACTTTAATGGGCCCCTCTGGAGGACGGCCCATTAGGAGTCAGTCAAAAATCTTAAATATAAGCACAGGTTGATATGCACATCGACTTAAAGACTTTGCACATCAACTTAAGATGGACATCAAGCTTCGCTTAGTAGAGTCTAATGCTACAACCTGCACTTCAAAGTGCACTAAAAAGGTAGACCGAGGAGGAAATGGCGGGCAATGCAACTTTCCATTAAAATCATATAGCAAAAACTGAACGAAACATTTTTGATGTATTCGAACTTTTGAGGTTAGGTGTGCGCAATATTGCTCTAAATTTTATGACTTTTAATTTTATGTATGTTGTGAGAAAAACCAATAAATATTTTCTTAAAACTGTCCCGGAGACGATCCTTCAAGGAAATTTTTAGAAAGCTATCAGTTTCTAGGTATGATAATTAAAAACAGGTCAATAATTTCTTTTAATGGCAATTCCCGGACCTTAGGCAAATAGGAAAGGTCACTTATAGTATATCATTTTGAAGCTTATGATGGGAAGTTTTGGTGATATTTGACAGTTTGAAGTTTGACGAATAAAAAGTTTTCTTCAGCAAATTATAGAGATCCTTTTTTTAATTTTCTAAAATTTTTTTTCAAGATTTTAAAAGGCTTTACAGGGGCATATAGTAGGCTTATAATTAGGGCTTAAGGCTAATAATTTTACTAAATGAACATTCAGACAAACAATGTTCAAACTCATAAACTTATATTTATATCACAGTCAAGTGGAATCGTAAAAGATTTTATACCTCTGTCAGAAGGTTCGAATAGAAAAATAAGTCTTTCATTTTGAAACAAAAATGAATACTGTAAGTATCTTTTCTGCCCAGCCATGAAGGAAACATAATATAAAAAATTGAAATCCGAATATAAGTATTAGTCTCTGATTTAAAATGCATGTATCCTACTAAGTATATATTTTGATACAAATATTTTGATCACTATCAAATAATTTTTTTAATGTAATCATATAATTATTAATATATCGTTTTCCAAATGAAAAGTGGAAATTTAACACTAAAACTAAGAAAGCAAGGATGAAAAAAATTATGTTATATTGGTAAGCGTTGACACCAAAACGAGTCCTTTGAAGTTCACGAACACAGGTGACAAACAGTTAAACATGCTCCTACATTCTTCTTTTTAGTCCTCCAAATTAACCCTCCAGATTTCTTCCCTCTTTTTTCATTAGAGAACGTTTTCCATAAAGTTTTTTATAGCTAAGATTTTGAAGTCTAGGCACAAATAGATTATCTTTCTTTAATATTTATAATATATTTAGGTGTGAAATATTTGTCATTTAAGAGTGGTAAAGTAAAATTATATTTATGTGGTTCCAATTCAAAAGTAATGAATTTTATTGTGTTAAAAGGGTAAAATTTTTAAATAAATATTTTTATCCTGGAATTTTGAAAATACGTGTGATATAATTTATTTTAAAAAGTCATAAAACGGTCTATATTATATTATATTGGTTCATTTTTTAATACTCTTCAGCACTTTTTTTCTTTTTAAACGAAATTTATCTGCCCACGCGTTTTACACAATTATCATTACGTCAAAATTAATTAACGAATTTCTTTACACGGGGGAAGTTGTATCACGGTTGACTCTGAGTGTGGTAGAAAAATACATAAAAGCTGAATAATTAAAAAATATATACGTTTTTCAAATGGGGAAGTTTTACTCATTCTCCAATTTAATACGTTTTATTTAAAAAAAATTGATTTTAATCATTTAAAATTTTAATTGTTTTTTTTTTAACTGTTGAACAATTTACCTTTTTAATAAATGAACTATTCCTCATTTACGGTTTTATATTACGGAAATTCAAGTTTTAAGCCTTTATTTATTATAAACTATCGTATAACAAAAAGTTTTTTTCATATTGAAATTTTCTTCAGTTTGTCTACGATCTCGACTGTTATAGCCGTAAAAGTTGCGAACTAAAGCCGCAGCGGGACCAAGTTGCTAACAGAGGCTATTTAACTGTGATTAATATCCCAGACGGACTGTTACAGACTTCACCAGCAGTCAATGTCTTTATCCTCTGATAAAGGCTATATTTTCTTAGTGCCAATTACGATTTTATTATATATAACCAATACACATCCTAATGAGAAAACAAACCGATGTTTTTTTTACAGAAATATCTTCAGAATCTTTTTAACCTTTGCTTTAAAACCTTACTAGCACCTTGTAAATATCTCTGAAAATTATCTTAATTTTACTAACAAACCATAATTTACATTTTGCTTTATCTATTTATAGATTGTTATATTTTTCCTTGAATTTGAGACTACTAAAATATAACCTCGTTAATAACATTTTAAATTAATTAATCAATATAATGAATTATAATTTAAATTTTAAAATATAAGTTATAAAGTTGTTTTTAGTTTCAAAAAGTTAACTTATTCTTGTTTCTGGAAGCTACACAAAGACATTACATATTTATTTATAAAGCTCAATATTACTCTTTATTTTTTCATACCTCTGTGAATAAAATAAACTAAAATTACTGCCCAAATGAGAGATTTAAACAAAATTAATTCGAACAGAATGGGCTATTATTTCATATTAAAAGTTAATATAAAAATACATTGAAAATATACCTACATTCAATAATTTAACATGAAATTTTTTCATTCATATTCAAAACGGTGACTGGAGTTCGTTCAAACTTATTCATAAAACACACAAAGGTTCCGCTGTAAAATATTACACCCAAAATAGTTTCATGATGTACTATGCAAACGCAGGATTCAATGAGATAAAAGCACATGTGATAGGAATACGAGGTGGAGTGATGTTTGCGCTTGAAGCTCCGAGCTATGAACACGACAAACAACATTTATACTTTGCACAGCTGGCCCTGTGTATACACTACCTCTACCCCCTTTTCGTGTTTCACTTTATGGAAGGTTTTCTTTTGCAAGTAAACCCTGAACAACCTCTTTAGTAGGGGACCCAGCCGCCTCTATCGTGCATAATAAGCGAGATAGTGATACCCGAAAGATATACTCTTGAAATAGATTATACCTTTTTCTGGGTACACTAAGGGTCACCAAAACCAATGTTGCCACGATGAACTCTCTTGCAAAAGTGGTTTTATCTTGTGTTAAAAATATGAACATTTAAGAGATTTTTTAATTTACTTGTTGCATAATGATAGTCACAGCTCCGTTGTTTTTCAGTCGATTTTGATAAATTAAAGATAGAAATGTTCACAAAAAGTAGGCAAACAAGACTAATGTATTTTAACTAATGTATGCGTTTAAAATACTAATGTATTTTTAAACGCTTTTATTACACCGAAAAGTAGTTTAAAAGCCTCTGAAACAAAAAATAATGTTCCAAAATATATTTATGTTTGTTTCCAATTATGTTTACGTCATACGAATGGCTCTGATGTCACTAAATATGATACGAATAGATAGATTAGGTAGTTTACAGCAATTTATGTCTCTTATAGTTTTTTCCTACGAAGTGCCGTTATCGAGTAAAATGTAATTTTACAAAGTAGTTCAGGTAGAGGGCCGCGCGCTGTTGGTGGGTCTCGTCGACGTAGACCGCCGCACAGAGCTAAGTTATCAATCATTCTATTGTCATTTTAAGACTTAATAATGTATACCAAGTTAATATTTAATCTGAACTGCTTTCGTTGTACCTGCTTGAACATAAATTGCAATTACCCTGTTGCAGCAGACCTGCGTACTCAAAGTGTTTTTAATTGTTTTTATAATAAATTGTCATCGCCAAATTAAGTGATTGGGTTTGCAGGATTATTATTTTTTTATGCAGGGTTAAAAATTTATACATAAATGAAATTATAGATAAAATGGTTTGTTGATATATATTTGAAAAAGTTCTGTATTATGTATTACTTTCAGACTATACAAATTACTATTTTGTGACATTACGTTGCTGAGCGTTGATAACTATTGATAACACTGAACAAAATCCATGTTACAACCTTCATACAGCATTAAATAAAAATTTCTTTAATTTAATCAGACATGAATACTTGTAGCTTCAAAAATAAGGATAATATTATTAATATTAAATCCCTGCAAACCGGTTTATTTTTCGATTTATTTAGATGACACAGTTCTCCACATGATTAAAATGTTTTATAATTATACTACATAAGATTACAATTGTTGGAAATAGGTTAAATTATCAAAAATTATAGTTTTAATTTAACCCACACCAGATATTAATAAAAAATTAATGCGTGTTAACAAAACCTGTTTATTTTATCAAAAAAATCTACCTAAAACTTATTTCAGAACATGGTTGTCAAGGTAAACAAAATTGTAAACAATCGCCATATGACAACTATCATACATGACACATAATTTCTCCACAGCAATACTCTTGCCATAATGTATCATAATTATTCTTAATTAAGATTTTTAAGATTTATGTTGCATTTTAATTCTTATGATCTAGCACGTGGCACGTGGGGTCATTTCGTTTCAAGCTTCTTCCCCCTAGCCTTTGATTTAGTTCTAGAGGGCAATTTAAAATTTTGGCCAAATTTCATAAAGGATTTTAAAATGTTTAACTTAACAACAGATTACCCACAGATACATTTGGAATATATACTATAGACAAAAATAGTTCGTCTTTCACTGCATAATCAACACAAATATTGTTTGAAAAGGCACTATTCCTTTGAATTGTACTGTAGCTGAGGTTTTCACAAACAGAAAGGAATACATTACAAAATGCGTATTTTGCGCACAGGCCCCCTCGTTTTAGCAAATTTCCTTACGGGGAATACGCTATTATGGGACCAGGTTACTTTTTCATTTTGATGTCCCCAGAGGCCAAAAATACCGTTCGATCATTTTCATATATATTATATATGTCCGTGGTACTAATAACACTATTAACACAAATTTAAAGTTAATAAATTAACTTTAATTTATTTTAAGTTATTTTAAGTTAATTAAAGTTCAAATTTTGAACTTTTGACAGGGACCTCCGATTTTGATGAACTTTGGTATGAAGTTGTAGGTAGGACCAGGCATATTTTCATGAGTTCGCGATCCAGCATTATCAGGTTATAGGAACAAGGTTTTATGGGGTTTTAAAAGGACCAAAAACGGGTTTATGGATTTTTGGACATAAGTTTTCAAAATTGAACAATGTTAACTGAAACCATTTAAAAGAGCTACAAAAAACAAACAATTTAGTATTTTGAATTGTTAACATGTCGTAACAGGTTACGGAGAAAATACAAAAATAGGTTTTCCATGTTATTCTTAGGGGGAATTAACAAAACCCTGTATCTCACTTATTTATTGATATAATTTTATCAAATTTAGTATGTACATTCACTAGGTAGGGTTTAACTTATATTTACTTACAGAACTCATATGGCGGCAAACCTACCTACTCTACCCCAAGACCCCTATGGGGTGTATGGGGAAAATTTAAAATATCTGAATTTTATGCAATTTAGTTACATGCACTGGGAATGGATTTTCCTATATCTACTTGCAATACCCAAAAGGCAACAAATCTACATAACCGTTCCCATGGTGTTTATGGGGGAATTAAAAAAAGGAATCCTGTTGGAAATTTGCTGAGTGTGCAGGTCTGCTGCGACGGGGGTATTTTTAATGGTGTTAACCAAATATACTTTTTATCATACTTTCACACATAAAAAATAACTTTCACTATATTTGTCTAAGATGGTGTATATTAATATTGATTGATTAAACAATGAAATCGTGTATTGACTATTTTGAACCTTCAATGCATTGGGTTAATAACTCTGTTTCGTTATCGTTAGTAACTTATATTATGCCTACATAATTCATAAAACTTTATTGAGTATCAAACAGTTTAGGATTATCGGAGTTATAGATAATATAATTTTTTGTGCATGAATGTTTCTCCAAATATTTCACAAGATTGATTTTATTTTCGCATTTCAATTTCCTTTATTAAAAGATTCCAAACGAATATTGGTTATGACGTATTACATACTTGTAATAACCGTGCACCACTAACTCGATTAGCTGTATGGAATACTTTCCATAAGAAAAAAAGAGGTATGTCCGTAACAAGCTTCATCAGGCCTAATCGGGCCTTAAAAGAAGGGTTCTCACAACTTTGTTGTTTCTATCATTACTTTAAGCTATGTTATGTGAAATATTATTCTCAACAAACAAAAGTAAAATTTTGAAAATTTTGTAATGCCGATATAGGTATAATATTAAAAAAATCGTGTTAGTTACACCATTTATAACTTAAGAACTACTCAACCAATTTCCCAGCAAATTTGGGGGGGGAGGAAATATAGGATACTTTTTATCCAGATTCTTAGATGGGGCTCCGCCCCACACGACTTCAAAGTTAAGTTGTCATGTTATTCTTATGGAAGCAACAATTTTGATATTGGAAAATAATTAAATTTAGGAATATTAATTTTATAAATATCCATTGTTGATTAAAGTATTGAGGGAAGATTGAAAATAAAAGACCAGAGGATATTATAATAAACTTGCAGCGAGTGAGCGTAGCAAACGAGCTTACCTGAAGAACTAAACAATTTTCAGTTTGGCATTCAAGCGATCAATTGTGTTGATTTTTCTCTGTCAAAGTTATTAATTTACAATTATTTAGATACAATTCAAAAGTTACATGTAGTTCTAAATCAATGAAATCCGACCAATCCAATATTGTGAATATCGGTGATCAACAAAAACTACAGTTGTACGTTAACGGATGTTTAAAAATCTCAAACCAATCTCAATGTTATTCTAATCTTAAAATTTCAAATTTAATTTGTGAATAACATCCTAATTGTCCGAAAATAATTTAAAGCTTTCAGTATCCTTGCCTGCTGATATGGGAGGATTATTATTGAGTTTTGTACATGGATAAACAATTTTATGAAGAGTTGGGAAGAGTAATCAACAAAATGTTACAAAATAGTCAATCTCTGGTTTCCCATTTTTGTATTGAAATAATATTAGTTTAAATAGTGTTCATAATGTATCAACACACAACTAATTAACTATTCATATTGAAATTTTAATGGATTATGGTGTTTGCATGGATAGTATACAAATATTGTTACGATTACAATTATTGTTAATTTGTAAGATCTGAAAGTACCAATACAGATTGTTAAAAAAACAACAAACCATTTTTCATCTATTAGTTTACTTTAAATTTGTAACCCTGCATAAAAAATTGACTATCCTGCAAAACAAACATTCAATTTGGCGATGTCAATTTACTATAGAAACAATTAAAAACACTTTGAGTACGCAGGTCTGCTGCAGCAGGGTAATTGCAATTTATGTTCAAGCAGGTACAACGAAAGCAGTTCAGATTAAATATTAACTTGGTATACATTATTAAGTCTTAAAATAATAATAGAAGGATTGATAACTTAGCTCTGTGCGGCGGTCTACGTCGACGAGACCCGCCAACAGCGCGCGGCCCTCTACCTGAACTACTTTGTAAAATTACATTTTACTCGAAAACGGCACTTCGTAGGAAAAAACTATAAGAGACATAAATTGATGTAAACTACCTAATATATCTATTCGTATCATATTTAGTAACATCAGAGCCATTCGTATGACGTAAACATAATTGGAAACAAACATAAATATATTTTGGAACAATATTTTTTGTTTCAGTGGCTTTTTAACTACTTTTCGGTGTAATAAAAGCGTTTAAATGTATTATTCTTGTTTGCCTACTTTTTGTGAACATTTCTATCTTTAATTTATCAAAATCGACCGAAAAACAACGGAGCTATGACTATTATTATGCAACAAGTACATTAAAAAAATCACTTAAATGTTCATATTTTTAACACAAGATAAAACCACTTTTGCAAGAGAGTTCATCGTGGCAACATTGGTTTTGGTGACCCTTAGTGTATCCAGAAAAAGGTATAATCGATTTCAAGAGTATATCTTTCGGGTATCACCTCAATGGGATTTTGAGGGCTTGGGTCCCCTACTACTTTGCTTATGAGAAAGTTGTGTTCAGGGAAAATTTTCTTTCAGTAATGGGTTTTGATTTGAGAAGTGTTGGCAACATCGGTTAATTTACACGCTAAAATTCTAAGTTGAATAAGTATGCGAATTTTTATTCATTAGTTGTTTTAATTTAAAATTACATGTGAAGTATAGTCGGAATTAAAACTTTGTTTGATATCTCCTTAGAAAATCTGTAGTGTTTGGAGAGTGACTTATTTGATTGTTTGATTAATAATACAATTTAAAAAGATTAAGTTCAAATCACATTACTTTGCTTGTTATAGATTTTTTTGCAATGCACAAATATGCAGGGGTGCGGAATAGTCTGGGGATAACATGATATTTTAAGATACTTGAGGGTTAAAAACTTTTTTTCCGTTTTTTTAGTAGCACGAGAAGTTAGTAGATTGAATTAAATGTAACCATGTGTTAATATGTACTTAATATTAAAGGTTTCACTTGATAGAGGACCCGGAGACAACCCTGACCTTAAATAAATAGATGACAGAACCTTAAATGGCAGTGAACCAAAGTTCTTATTGAAATCATATTGCTTAATCTTAAAAATTCAATAACTTCGAATACATTTTACCTTCAGAGGTCGGGTTTGGGGCATATTACTTAGAAAATAAAAGTCTTTAAGACTACCCGACCTCAACAGATAGAATATGACAGAATTTATAAAATTTAAAGTTATTGCATCATGATTTTAATGTTAAGGTTAAACTGTTGCAATTTCCAACTAGGTCGTTTCTTTGAGGCGGATTTGTACACTGATAAGCGAAACGTTGAATTTGATGGGCATATCAACTTATGCTTACATTTAAGGTGATCGACTGAGCCTTCATGGGTTGAGCCCCTTTAGAGGCGGACATTCATTAAAAATAGGCTACCAAAAATTGGCGTCTCTAATTCAATTTGGGAGTTTTCAATGTTAAGGCTAATTATATGATTAAAGTATATTGTCGTTTCATACTTATATGTATATTAAATACTTATATATATATATATATATATATATATATATATATATATATATATATATATATATATATATATATATATATTAACATTTTATCTGAAATTTACAGAAAACGTATAGTTTGGGTTATTGACATACTTATCCAATGCCATTACTTAAATCAGTTTTAGAAGTAAAACTCATAAATATTTTTTTATATAATTGTAACTATATACTTTCTGCTGTATCGCTCACTATAAAATGCAATATATTTAATAAAATGTTTCATTAAAATTACCAATATTTTGTTTTTTAACATTACACCAATTTTGATTTCCGACATTAGATTTTAAGTTAAATCATTAGAATCATATTTTTTCAGTCAGTTACTTTATATTTTTATTGTTATCTACTTTTATTTAGTATTCATAATATTTATCATAAAAATAATTACTATGAATTGATACAAAATAATACTGTAGAAATATTTGTATACGTAGAATATTTTTTGTCATTACCTTTAACAAGAAAGTTCATAAAAGCTAAGGTTTGATGCTTTAAATTAAACTATAGAACTCATCCATATAAATGCATATGAGCATTGATGCATTTTTTATGGAAATTGTTGTTTGTTGACCACAGAAACATGATTCGCAGGAATGTTCCAGGATTTCAGCATAACCGTTCCCTCCTGTTGTGATAAATTCTACTCGTGAAACGCGGTTTTTTTAAATTTGTATTTAAAAAAAACCGCGTTTCACGAGTAGAATTTATCACAACAGGAGGGAACGTTTATGCTGAAATCCTGGAACATTCCTGCGAATCATGTTTCTGTGGTCAACAAACAACAATTTCCATAAAAAATGCATCAATGCTCATATGCATTTATATGGATGAGTTCTATAGTTTAATTTAAAGAAAAAAAATATTTCAGGCTAATTATAAAATAAACCTAATGTATGTATGTAATTAACCTAAAAAAATTTCATGTTTGTTTTAAATCCTTGAGCTCAAAACTTTTTTATAATTTAATGAAAAATAATAAAGAAGTGCAATGCTTTACTTATATTTCCACTTTTAGTTAAGTGCATTTCTAAATAAGTAATATAAGAGTAAAATATTCCAAAATAATAAGACGTGTAGAAAAATTTATTTTTCCTTGGAAAATATAACAAATAATGTGTAATAAAATTAATTAAACTCAACATACATTCAAATGTGTATATAAATTGATATGCTTCTATTTTTCTTTAATTGTTTATTAAATGTAGCTTTAACGATAGGTAAAATTAATTTCAAAGCGTTCTTTGCTTCGCCATTGATTATACAATACATATTTAAATCATTAATATTTTAAACTCAAGGGGACTTTTACGATTTAAACAAATCTTTATGAGACTGTATATTGTTTTTGTTTCAGAATATAAAATCACTCATCTTCAATCGTATTACAGTGTGTACATAATGCTTCTACTAAGATAGTTTTCAATAGTTTTTACATAAGACTAAAACTTTTCAAGAATCAACATTTATCCCCTCTGTATCACTTTTAAATCACTGTTCTATAGTTTTGGTAATTGACTAACATATAAACTCTCTTATATCTAACATGGTTCATAACAAATAATTTTTTACTCTCAATTAAATATTAAACAATATATAATCATAAATATTACTAACTCGTTTATAAATCATTCTAGAACGTTTCTTGGAATATTTTACAAGCATTTTTTTCTTTTACATGTCAATGTATATAAGTTTAAATATGCTATTTAGGTTTCAGTAGTTAACACTACTGCTGAAATTTGTAATTTTCTATTTTTTAAATTGGTTGATCAGAGAATTATATCAATAAACTAAACTTTATTCATATATTTCTCGACAGTTCTGGTTTTTAAAGCAAATCCTGCTTAAAATAATGAGTAATTTTTAGTGAATAAAAATAACGTAATCTTATAAGACTACAGCACAAAGTTAAACAGTATACATATGTGCGTTTAATGTATTTTACATGAATCGAGTGCATATTAATGCAATTATTAAGTTTATATCAAATTTCCCGTTAGGTTTTTGTATTAGTGTAATTAAAAACATTCGAAATTACAAAGAAATTATAGTATTTACTCATGATTAATGAAAAAACTCCTGGTTTTATTTGAATAAATCTGTAATTTGAAGCTAAGACAGTTCTCTAAGGATAAATATTCTAACGGACAAACTTGTAAATCAACCTGATTCACCTATTAAATTTACTTTGGTTAAAAGGGATAGCATATTTTTTCATTGAATTAGTAGTTTGTCCACTTACTCTTTATATTGTAGTTTTAAATGAAAAATTTAATTATTTAATGTAATTTTTAATCTAAAGAATTTTAGGTTTTACTTTAGTATAAAGAGTGTAATTTCCTTTAATGTAGGCCTATTTAAAATTATTTAAATTCAGAGAAATCTCAGGATACAAATTACATAAAAAAATAGAAATATTATACCTTTAAAATATGTCCTTTCCACTCGCCCAAATATCATATCTTTAAGTGATAAATAATGTAAAATTGTTATCAAATTTACAGAGATAAAAATTCCATAAAATAAATGCAATGCATTTAATGCCAAAGATAGTTTTGTAAGTTTTAGTATTTTCCCGCCAAAATCGCCTTACCGACATTGTCCTGTGTGAGCGCGAGCGTGAGGGGCAGCAAGACCAACAGACGGGTATCCATGAGCGATGGCACATCACGACTGGCCGGCTCCTCAGCGCGGCTCTGCTCAACCCCTACACGGCGAGTGAGCGTAGCGAACGAGCTCACCTGAAGGGCAAACAATTCTCAGGTTGGCATTGCAAAGCATCCAGGGAAAGCCATGTTTTATTGTATCATTTCCCACCGTAAGAGAATTTTACCGTAATCAATCCTATGACATTTAAGACCCTAATCATGCAGTAAAATATGTTTTTCTATTTTTAGTTATTTTTCATACATAATACTTGAAAACATAGCATGTTTTTATTAGCTTAAGACTTAGATAACAATATTCTACTGGCTGGGTAGATGAGATGTTATAGGGCTCGCGTTTGAATAAAAGGTTGCCGGTTTGATCCTGAGATCCTTTTCCAATTAAATTTGTCTAGTCTTTTTTCCTCATTAAGTCCCTGCCCATTGTCTTATATCCACTTGACAAGGCTCTTTTTGCCGCATAAGTTAGGATTATGACCGGTCTCATGCCCTGGAAGAGGGTCTACGAGACTACAGTGGAGAAGTAAGAAGTAAGTAAGTAAGAGACAAGTTAGTAGCTTTTAACAGGTTCCCTTCTGGACCGCTATTGATTAATAATGCTTTCTAACAACTGGTCGATGTTAGATAGTAACAAGACAGGGGTATGGATTGTTCCCCGTGAAAACGTTAAAAATATCATTGTTGTAAAAAACATAAAAACAAAACAAAAATAATAATACAGTTACAAAGTTATTGCGATTAATCAATAACGAGCAGGTTTCAGATAATTCAAGTATTTGTTAACAATTTAAATTATTTATGTTTTAAAACTAAAGATTTTATGAAAACATAATTTGTTTAGACATTTTTAATTTTGGAAGTTATACATGATGATTTAAATCCAACGCTTATTGTATTACTTATTATTGTAGTATTTAGAGTGACTTATTATTAGTCTCACTACATTATTTTTGGTGTAAATTCAATCAAACAAATAAATTCAAACAAACACTCGTATGAGATACTTGGGAATGTGTAAGAATCAAATATGCTAGATTCTTTACAAAAACTGTATAGCCTACTAGCAAAAGAGCACTTTAAAACTGTGAGCGTAGATAAGAATTAACATAAAATCAACTGTTTTAATTTTAACTAGGTCATTTTAAAACCTTAATAAATCTAAGTAAACAGCAAACTAGATTCATAAGCGTAAATTTGCACTAAGGTGAAGGCAGTATACAATCAGGGAACCAAACCGAGCTGTTGGATTGCTGGACTGATTGTGTTAAGTTGTAGATTGCGTGATTTGTTGACTGCGTGTGTGGAGCAAGTGTTCAACCAATATTGTTACCCCGTTTCCTTCTCTTATGTTAAAAAGAACTCTGCTGAAAAACTTTCTATTGCGTCGAAGTAAATTGTATTTACCAGATTGATGTGAGTGCACTGAGATATTCGTCAGAAATCTTACTAAGATATACTGTTATCATTCATAACTAAATTCAGAGGGTAAAATTGTTCAGAGTTGTTTCAGAGGGTAAAATGGTGTTAGTTACCGTATATGGGAAAGATGATTACTTCCTGTAGGTATATTTTTTTTACAAAATGTGGTAATGAAAATCATACTATCATATTAATAAAAATAAAAAAAATAAATAAAATAAAATAACACAAACCAAAACTAAGCAGACATCATTATTACAATAATCCAAATTAGCTTGATGTTTTACATTGCATATACTCACCTACATTTCTTATTTCAGATGTAATTATATGTACTTTGTACTTGTCTGTTATAGGCACCACTCATTCAATTTATATGGCGAAATAATAAAATATGAAATCACTTCCAAGAAGTGAAATAAGTTAATACTTTTGCGCTTTTGTTAATAATTTCAGGTATTTAGGTACAGGCAGTTTTTATGACAGAGTTACAAGATGCATCAATTCTAGGCAAGGATATCAGGTAAGCAAAAATAACTCAATATTAGTTTTGTTACCTTCGTTCAATCATCTTAATGTTTAACAACGTAAAAATATAACTTGAAGAGTAAACAAACTTCAAGATGCGTCTAATAGCGACAGAGCAGAACTTAAGAATCATCTTCAACCTTGTGCCAGTAGCCCATTGTTGTGCAGTCGGCAATGTTAACCATACGGCTTTAAATGCAAATCATGGTATTTTATTCCCCTTTTTCGGACGCCGTTTTTCAACCGATTTTCTTTAAACTTTATTAAGTGTTTAGTCGAATAGTTATATTATACCTCGAAATTTTGAAAATTTAACAAATATTACTACGGAAAATCGAGTCACTCTGCAACATCACGGAGAGTAATATTTGTTAAATTAAAAAAAATTCTAGGTATGAGGGGGCTAATGTAACTATTCAAATAAACACTTACCAAGTTGAAAGAAAATCGGTTAAAAAACGGCGTCCGAAACAGGGGACTAAAATACCATGTTTTGCATTAAAAGCCGTATGGTTAAAATTGCCGACTGAGCAACAATGGGCTACTGGCTCAAAGGTGAATATGACTCTTAAAAGCCTGTATTTTTAACATTTCCGACTGCGCAACAATGGGCTACTGGCCAAAGGTGATGATGACTCTTAAAAGAAGGCCATACTTTTGCACTACCTTTGCGACCCGTATACCAAAACGCATTGTTGTCAAACAAACAATAACCAAAATATTGGAAGATAGATAGAAATACCTAGCCTATACGATCTAACCTAATTGCCCTAAACACAATTTAAAATTTGTGGTGCCTGTTTTAACCGTCAAGTATGGTATACATTTAAGACACATTTTACCAGTGTTATTATACAGTATACCGTTATTCTAGCCGTAAACCTGGCAGGGGTGGCGTGCCTCACTCCCGAGCGTGCCGGTCGGCAATAAAGCAAACTACGTTATCCTCGGTACGCGGGGGTGAAGCTACAACAGTCCTATTACACAACCTTATTTTGTCAAATTGAAAACATTTAGTTCTCTTACAGAATAATCAATTCAACCATCATAGTCTATACAGTCTATACGGAACTTTAAATTGTGAAACAGAAGGTGGGCTGTCATTAAAAAATAGATTTACTTCGGGGAGGGTAGCCGTATATGAGTGGCGGGTTCCCGAACCTTGGTTAAGCGGAACCGTTCTTCGCCGAAACAATGGCGTGCACGCGTTGTCTTTAAATGTCCCTATGGCTATGGTAAAGTTCCCCTGGACTTATTAAAACCTTTAAATCGTTTAACAGAAGTAGGGCTATCGTAAAGAAATAGTTTTACTTCGGGGAGGGTAGCCCGTATAGGTTAGGCCGGCATCCGAACTCTATTTTTGAGTAAGCGTTCGTTGCCGCTACGAAGTCGTATCTGTGTGTACCATATACGTCACTACGTCCATTGCAACGTTCTCCCTGACTTGTGCATAACTTTAATTTGTATATTAGAATGTGGGCCTTTAAATGAAAATACTCTTACTCTCGGAGTGTAGCCGTATGGGTGTGGATGGATTGCGAAGTTGAGTGATGCGTATCAGTTAGTCACAGAATCAAAGTCGTGTCCGCGTCGTTCATAAATGGCACCACAGGCAAGGTCAAGTAGCTCCGACTTGAGTGTACCTTAATTCGTATATCAGGAGGTGGGCTATTATAAAAAAAATTATTTAATATGGGGCCATTTGGATTCAATTATCGCGGATCAATCGGATCGATCAATCACGAAACACGGATTCAATCAACGAAACGGAGGGAAAACCCTCAGTACTTGCCATAGTTTCGTCTCCAACAACACTCACTGTCTCACAACAGTATGAAGCTGATAAAACGGTGTACGTGGCGTCGTACGTGTTTTGTTTCTCGCCACAAACCTAATACAACCGAATTGCACGTACAGTTAATAGTACTGTTAAATTAGGTAATTACCCATTAAATTTATGTATGTAAAAAAATTAGGGTACGAATTACTTTTATTTCGTTACACGAACCGATGATTAAGCATGTATAACTGTCTCACAACAGTAAGAAGCTGATAAAATGGTCTACGTGGCGTCGTACGTGTTTTGTTTCTCGTCACAAACTTTTCATAATATATAATATATAAAGGCCAACTCAGAACGGTCCGTAATAAACCGAAAATCATTTCGGTGGAACGTCCCACATTTTTTCCAATTGTGCGGTCTGGACACAATATACTTTCGTCGTGTTTGTAGACCACCGGTAATATAGTGGTCCATTCAACAACCCCAACCATTGAAAAACTTTTATAACCCAATAAAATTCATCAAATTTAATATTACATCTTAATATTTACCTCAGTAGTGTGCAATTGTCCAGCCTACCCACCCACCCATATGAAAGGTAGGCTGAAGAATTGCACGTTAGTCATATTTTCGTGTGATTGTTATGTTGTTTAGATAATCTTGAATCGAATTCAGGGTTAATATCTCTGCGGCTAACTCGTCTTAATGTAGGATTCATTACGTCAGTGAAGTAAGCCAGCCTACTCACCCACCCATGTGGGAGGTGGGCTAACGATTTGATCTGTTTGTGAGGTTCGCCAGCCTACCTAGAAATGAGGCTGCGATTCGCTAACCTCAGAGAAGGTGGTGTGGCCAAGTGCACTGCTTGTGAGGTTCCGTCAGCCTACCCCACCCACTCATGTGGGAGGTAGGCTAGCGAATTTCATAAAAACATGCATTTTTTAAATTGGTAATTTATGTTGCGTGGCAACGGTTAGATTCATAAAATTAAAACAAAGTACCAATAAATAAATAATTTTTTCAGTAAATCTAAATTTCAGTAATATTTAAACATACATGTCAGTTTATTGCGTAGGCTTATACGAAAATGTCGTCCAGTACCTACATGCTAATGTGTACTTGCACTGTAGGTGAATCCGGGGAGAAGACCCTGAAGTGGACGACGAAAAGTAAATTAAATACAAGTTTGACTCCTATCATTAGTGGGTCTCTTCGACCCGAAGATTTTCATCCGTCGTGGGAAGTCTACGGAAGTCGCCAGACTGATTATGCTCTGTCTCGGAGTCAGCGAGAAACATATTGGTAGAAAGGCAGGAGAGAGCGTTCGCCACCGTATGATCGAGATTTCCGAGGAATATGCCCGAGCGCAGTATACCTCTCCCGAGGTTGTCGTCTATTGTCCAAGATGTTACTGTGTGATACAGCTGCGTAAGCACGTAAGTACTTCGCAACGAGGCATCATGTTGAGCACCGTCATCCTCATAGGGAGAGGTTTCCGTTGCAGTCCTGGGGAGACGGGGCTCCCACTCCGTAGCGGCATTCAGTAGTGGAACCCGGACGGCCCGGGTGCTCCTCGTGGCCCGAACCACCGGCAATACAGGCTCCATCTTCACCCGTAGAAGAAGTAATACCGGCGCTAGCTTCGTCGGCTAGTGGCACTGTCGTTGTCACCCGAAGTCCGTTATTGGTGGAGACGTCAACGTCTATGACGCCCCCGCCGAGGCAGTCGAGTGGTGTCCGAGCTCCCGATAGGCGTCCCGGCGTTCCGCCTAGCTAAAAAGGCGTCTGCGTTCGATAGAGCTCGCAGTGAACGGCTTAATACAATCACATCGCTTAAAGTGGGTCTTGGAGTCGGATCCTGTTTCCCGGCTTCTCCGGATTGCGGAGATGGTACGCTCCGCCAGGGAGTATGCCCATAACCATCGACAACGGTGTGATGGTCCTGGTAAGCCTCCCCGTTCTGCTATGTGATGAACTGACGTGTAATTAATTTGTGTTGTCATTAATTATGCCAAACCGTCAGACGGTAATAATATCATAAATACAAATAAATACCAAAATACAATATAGGCTAAAGTTAGTAAGAAGAAAACTACATATGTTGTCGTATATGCGTCGTATAGTGTTATGTACCTTCTTTGTCAAGTTGATACATCAAAAAATCAGTTGTCACTTGTGGACTTGTAATTCTCTTGGCGTCAGCATTCGTAGGTGGCGTACAATTGTCCGTTGTACAGAGTTATGTTCCTTCTTCTTTGTATATCACAAGATGATTTGCCTTTACTATCTAGTGTTAAATTAACTGGTGGTTATGTAATATTGTGTCGTCAGCACTCACCAGTGGTGTGTAATTGTCCGTTGTTGTCGGTTAATTGGATGTCTCCTTTTTCAGCCAATTCACTTGTCAGTGTTGGCAATGTAATCTTGTGTCGTCAGCACTCATCTTTGGCGTCCAATTGAGCTTCTTAGACGTATTAAGCTCTATCGAACGCAGACGCCTTATTAAGCTAGGCGGAACGCCGGGACGCCTATCGGGAGCTCGGACACCACTCGACTGCCTCGGCGAGGGTGTCATAGACGTTGACGTCTCCACCAATAGCGGACTTCGGGTGACAACGTTCACCGGCACCACGACAGTGCCACTAGCCGACGAAGCTAGCGCCGGTGTTACTTCTTCTACGGGTGAAGATGGAGCCTGTGTTATCGGTAGGTCGGGCCACGAGGAGCACCCGGGCCGTCCGGGTTCCACTACTGGATGCCGCTGCGGAGTGGGAGCCCTGTCTCCCCAGGACTGCGACGGACACCTCTCTCTATGAGGATGACGGTACTCAACATGATGCCTCGTTGCGAAAGTCCTTACGAGCTTACGCAGCTGTATCACACAGTAACATCTTGGACAACAGACGACAACCTCGGGAGGGGTATACTGCGTTCGGGCATATTCCTCGGAAATCTCGATCATACGGTGACGAACGCTCTCTCCTGCCTCTCCGCCAATATGTTTCTCGCTGACTCCGAGGCAGAGCATAATCAGTCTGGCGACTTCCGTAGACTTCCCGCGATTATGAAAATCTTCGGGTCGAAGAGACCCACTAATGATTGGAGTCGAAGCTTGTTTTTACTTTTCGTCGTCCACTTCAGGGTCTTCTTCCGGATTCACCTACAGTGCAAGTACACATTAGCATGTAAGTACTGAACGACATTTTCGGATAATCCTACGCAATAAACTGACGTGTATGTTTAAATATTACTGAAATTTAGATGAGAGAAAATTATTTATTTATTGGTACTTTTTTTTATTTTTATGAATGTAAACGTTGCCACGCAACATAAATTATTAATTTAAAAAATTCATGTTTTCATGAAATTCACTAGCCCACCTCCCACATGAGTGTGGGTGGGTAGGCTGACGAACCTCACAAGAGGTTGTTGGTGAAAACTAAATAGTTTGATTACCATGAAACTATAACAAAATTAATTAAAACACATGAGCAAGGCTCGGTCAACCCATTACTAATTGTTTTATAAAGAGATTTTAAATTGAGTAAGTGAAGATTCAGATATTTAATAATTTTCAAAATATTTATACTAAAAAAATAAATCAAACATTTTAAGCAATAATTTTTTACCACACTCGCAATTTTCCTATAACTAAACAAACCTAAGCACTTTTTTAGAGTATAATATACTACTAAGTAGAAGATACGCATTTTTATAGAGCATTTTTAATTTTTCAATCTTACAAACCCAATAGATTACACTGTACACCTTAGATTAAATACAAAAAACAACTGTTACATATGAGCAAAATAATTCGTTTTGTATAAGGATACGTTTCCGCCCATCTTGAATTATCTGAACAAAACTTATGGCTGGCCGGTACAAGAATCTTTGTATTATAAAACACCCTTGAGACCTAACCGCAGCTGACAAGATGTCCCATCAATTAATTACTGGTTCCAAAGCAAAGTGGTTGTAGCAAAGTCAAAGGCTAGCGACTTAAGGACTTGTGGCTCAAGTTTCCTGTGCTACATGGCTGCTTAATCAAGCTAAAACTTTTCAGTAAAATACTTCAAAGCCTGATTTCTTAAGATTCTCGAAGAGCAACTAAATGTATGTTTTAATATGCGACATTTAAGTACATTTGTTTCACTGATACACATGTATTAAAGAGTTGCATTACTAGGAGCTATCTTACTTCAAAACTTTTAATAAAATAAAGTTTTGCTAAGCTATCAATCATTAAATAGGGTAGATTTTTCTACTACATTTAGGTACTCGATTTCACCTACTATTTTAATAACATTTTAGTAATATTACGTTTTAAATTGTATGCTTAGAACCATAAAACGATGTTTTTTCTAGGTATATAGATATTATTTTAGAACCTATACAATTTTATGTTAAGAGAAGCTGTCTAAAAAGGTAATAGTACTAAACTTGTGTGTTTATCTATTTTTCTAACTTTTTCTAACCACAAGTTAAAGATAAGTTGTTTTAGCTATTTTCACAAGTTATAGGATAAAGAATTAAAAGATTAAAAGAAGTTGTCATTCTTCATCCAGCAAAAGCAGGTATCTCATCAGTGAAGTACTGTATGGCCTACGAAGGATTTCCACAATAAGGACTGTATGAATACCACTAACAAGCCTTTTTTGCCACGAAAATATTTTGTAGTCATACCGTTGTTATATAAGTTCCACCTCGTTCATATAAATTTGCTTTGTATTACCAATTTTTTCCACCCATCAGTTAAGCCATGACATTCACATTTACAATACAAGAAATGATAAACACATCGAAGTACCCTTAGGTTGAATTCCTAGGTTTGAAAATGTTTATCAAACTAATATTAGAAAAAAGCTGACTTACCTTTAGCATTGTTTGAGAAAATTTGTATAGTATCTTGGTTAGTTCATCCTTTTATTCACCCCCAGAATTCTTTGAAATTAGAGTACTGCAAATGTGACTTACTTTTCACATTTGTGACTTACAGGATTGTGATTTACTTAGGATGTATACTGTATTATTAGATGAGTGTTTTATTTTTTTAAGTGTAATAATACAATGTCTGTGATATTTGGTTTGAGACTTTCAAATTTCAATACATCAATTATGGTCATTTCAATTTAAATTTACTGTATACATATGTAACCTTGAATTTTTTCATTGCTTATATGTCAGATTAACCACGATAAAACTCTTATTTATTTATTTTATTTATTTATGCTCAATGGCTCTTACTGTCAACAATCTAGCATCATACCCCCAGGTACAATATTGATCGAGGGCAAGGTTTTTTTTTTTAGATAAATTATTTTCCAAAGTTTGTCATATTCTTACTATATTGTCAAAAGAAAGATAAACGTGTTTACAAAATGTTAAAAGATCTGCTCTTTTGATATGTGAAAATACATCAACAACATCGCAAAAATGTAACCAGGTGTTTGCAATACATACAAAAATAGAATAGATTACCTTTAGGAAGCTTAAGATTCTTTGGATTGGACTCTTTGATTCTGTAAATTATCCTAGAAGGCAAAGAGATGTCAATTAGCGTAAACAATAAAACCGAAAAATAGTAGAGAACTCTAGCGTAAAATAAATTGCCACTTAGCAAACTAAATGACTTTTCATCCTTTCGGTTTCTTAAATATTGAACTAACAAACATTGTCTTAATTGAAATGACGAACCTTAGCTCCAGTGAGCATATGATTTGTTTTATCTGTCTTTCCTCTCATTTCTAATAGAATTAATTATAATAAAATAACTAATATTCCTATTTACGTTCGAGGACTTTCTATAGGATCAAGAATTTGGATTATAATATACTAGTAGTGATTGCAAACATATTTTATATTATCAAAAAATTGTTTTTCTTATTTAAAGAAACATTTTTATAAATGTTTTTTGTAGCTTTATAGCAGTAATATTATATAAAAAATTTAAGAAATGGTGAATTATTACATTTATTATTGGAATCTAATTGTGTAACCAAAAATAAAAATAAGATCGCTTAGAATGATGAAGACATCATTGATTTAATATTATTGTATTGGACACTTGTCGACCTTAAAAATATTGATCCACATTATATGAAAGAACTATTAAACTATTAGGCAATATACTATTTATAGTACAGTTTATTATCCCAAGGATTTGATATTCTATTCATTAAATAAAAAAATATTTATAATTTAAATATGTCACAGCCATAATTTTAGGTTCTATTAAAAGACAGTCTGCTCAATAAACTTATAATTTTATTTATATTTAACAAACAAAATTTTGTCGAATGTAAAAGCAGGAATAAAACCTTATAATGATCTAGTTTAATCATTTTACTAGTGTTTTTGTCAGACACTTTGGTTGGTATTTAAGTAGATAATTGTTCTGTTGATTAAAGTAATATTATAACATTACCTGCCAACCTACAAAACAATCAAGTTTGTAGGGACTGCAAATTCCTTGCGGGAAGCAGAAACGTTTTTGTCATTTAACATCAGACTATGAAACTTATTTAATCAAAGAGTTATAATAGCTTTCTACACAGTTCTTAATGTTGAGGCAGAAAAAGACTACCTTCATTTGTACAATGAGGTCTGTTTTAAATGTTTAGCAAGAATATAGGTCACCATCTTCAAATGGTAATATTTTTTATGGATTTTTTGCTATCAAGGTTATTAAATTAAAACTTATAAAAAATCAATAGTTTTACTTTACAAATTAGAAGACTAAAAATGGATTAACGGAAGATGAATGAAGAGTAATTTGTTGACAATGGTTATTATTTAAATTAAGTACATATCCACGTTTAAAAACTAGATGTAACTAGATCGAAAACTTTCAGTGTACTTATCACTGACATCTACCTCACCCCCTTACACAGCATAAGTTAAATAATGTGTCTCCTTTTGTCATGAAATACTCAGCTTGTTAATTGACACAACACTACAAGAACCAGAAAATAAAAACCTTTTGAAGTTTTTATCAACTTCACCATGAGTTGGTACTTATAGAAGAGTGCTAATTATTTCAATTGATAACATGTAGCTAAAATCAATATTACCATCTTAGATTCATAAAAAAAACTATTACCATCTGTAAAGTCTTTATTCTTCACTAAAACGGCATTGATAAAGTCATGTATTTTATAAAAATATAGGGCAATAAATCCTTCCACCATACTCCATTAAAGTTTACGTATAGTTGTGAACTATAAAGTGCACACATTCAGTTTTGATGCGATCACTTTACGAATAAATTAAATATTTGTCAACTCTATATTGGAATATTTTAATGCCTTTATAGTTTAAACTTTATAGTATATTGTAATGACTGATAAAAACTGATATGTTTCTCGAACTTAGTGGAAAAACTCACTATTTATTTTACACAGAAAAGCAAAGTAATTTATCGTTATTATACTAAAACAAAAATAGGAGTCAACAAGGAGTTATCGATTAGTGTGTCATAGAAATAAGGGAGTCTGTTGAACCTTGAATCAAAAATGTAATTTGTGTAAGTTGAAAAAGTTAAAGTAATGTTATGTTATTATGTGCAAAATAAATATTTAAAAACACTAAACACCAGAATGATATAAATAAAAGGCAATAAATATATGTGATGATCACTAGTCCGGAAAGTGGTCGTTATCGGTGCACGATCGAGTTTCAAGTACGAGGCTTCGCCCTGAGGCTTTGACTTGAGCCTTGTACTTGAATTAGATCGAGCACCGGAATACCACTTTTGGACGAGTTACGAACAGTACTTTTCATCATACCACCCTTAATAAAATACAGTTTGGATGGAAGTTAATGCATTTTACCCATATTCCGTTGTTATTGTTTATCTTTTACCAACTGTTTCCCGTCACGGCTTAGTCCGTAATTGAATTTATTTTGTAGGTAATTAAGTTCGTTCGCTATGCTCATCTTATGTATAAGAAATAGTCGAAATACCTAAAATTATAATTTTTCATTGAATTTGTTTCTTAGCAAGAAAAAAAAAAAAAAAAAAAAGATTTGCACCATACTTTACACAAACAATCCTTGAAAAATGCTTAATAAAGCCTGAAAGTTTAATACAATCTGTCAAGAGGTTTCGGAGTCCATAGGCAACATACTTATATACATGCATACTTCCTCTTTTATAGATATATATTTAAACTAATTTCAGCTATTTATTATTGATAAGACCTGACGTCGACTGATGTCATTAGAGGTTTTTATAGTTTCATTTGTCTCAACAAGCAAAACAATGAAATTGTAGAAAATTGTACAATGGAACGCAACCTTCGACATCTTATGTACATAGAATAGCAGCGCTCTTGATGTAAACCCTTGAAAGTTTTTTTTCTGGCCTAGTCCCGCAAACCACTGTCTTCCGGCCTAGTCCCGACAACTATTGTTTAAAAACACTTCTTTTCCAACCCATTGGGAATCAACTAGTTTCGATCACAGCTGACTGCTCCGAAAACAACGTATCTTTCAATGGTATGATGAAAAAGGTATAGGGATGATAAAAGCTGTGATAAAATAGTATATTTCGTCACTAGTCCGGAAAGTGGTCGTTATCGGTGCAAGATCGAGTTTCAAGTACGAGGCGAAGCCGAGTACTTGAATTCGATCGAGCACCGATATACCACTTTTGGACGAGTTACGAACAGTACTTTTCATCATACCACCTTTAATAAATATACAGTTTGGATAAAAATTAATAAATTTTAACATTTATACCCCCTCTCACGTTGTTATTTGTTTATCTTGTATATGAACTATTTACAACTAAACAATCAGCTGTTTGACATTTATATATTGGATTCAACGAGGTTTAAGTTACTTTAAGCAGAATAGCAGCGCTAGTGGTGTCAAACATTGGAAGTTTTTTTCCGGCCTAGTCCCGAAAACCACTGTTTCGAGGACTAGTCCCGAAAACATTGTTTACCAACACGTTTATCCAACCCACCGGGAATCAACTAGTTTCGATCACAGCTGACCGTTCCGAAAACAACGTTTATCGCAATGGTATGATGAAAAGGGCATATTATGATAACCCAAACGAATACACCTGTTTGGGTGTATTGGTATAAATCGCGTTATTTAGTCACTGTTATAATATTAATGTAATAGCATCATAAATTTTGAATAGCGAAAATTTTCTTTGTTATGTAAAGATTGTGTTGCATTGAATAATACGATTAATTTTTTAAATACAACTAATGTCCTTGATAATTTTAAGTATTATAAATATAAAACTACTTTATATTTACACCACAATTATTTACAACACCATAAAATATTCTGTGAACACGATAATAAAGCAAAGTGACGAATGGACCAGCGACGGCATTAGTGGTTGGCTGATGACTTGTTATAAAATGGAGAATCTTAAATCACTATCAGGCTGCTCATTACGCCTTACTAAGATTTACTCTCCCCTCTCTCTCCCTCATAAGGTTCCGCCGTTACTTTATGCTTGATTAATTTTCATAATTTATTTTACTTATTGTTCACGGACAGTGTTGTAGTTTTTAGTGTCTCTCATTATTATTAGTAATAATTACATAGTTTGTAGTACTATGTGACTTGTTTCTAATATTACTTGTTCGATGTGGATTTAAAGAAAGTTGTTAATGTTGGTAGATAAGGAGAACCTGGCTGAACCGTTAAGCGTGTCTGCCTCTAACGGTCATTTTGCGCAATCCCCGGAAGGACGGGAAATTGTAGGAAAATAAAGGGTGAGAAACGAGACAGTAGACGGCCGTTTAATTATTCAGAGGGCAAACTCCTGTGCTCCTGTAAAAACTGATTTCCAGGCATTACCAGGAGTTCCGCCCTCTAAATGACCAACCAACTGTCCATTCAAGTTCCTCAACTAGGGGTTTCCATGCCCACAGCATTATAAGGAGTGGCCACGCGGGGTTAGAAGCGAAGCCGCCGCGCCGAGCTCGCCGAGTGGCGAGGGCTACCGAGTCGTTGAATCATGGAAGTTTAAGTGTAATTAGTTGTTTTAAATGACAGAATAAATTTTAGAAAAGTTTTTAAATAATTTGTAAATTTTTAGGTCTATATTTAATAAGTTGAAAAATAACTGTGTTAAGGCTATGTATTTTACAAGCGTCGACTAATGCTACATACAAAAAACCGTAATCATTATTAGTAATTTTTTATTAATATTAATAAATCATCTTAATTGTGCTGATAACCTTAAAGAGTAGTTGTTCTTGTTAGTACATATAGTCTACTTAGTTGTTAGTATTTGACGAATAATCGTCTATTGTTTATAAGTTATTTTTAAGTTATTGTATCCTAAATTTCGTACTTCTTACTATTTGTTTGCACTATCATTATTAACCCATTAATAGTAAGTATGAGTAATTAATTGTATGGAAATAAATTACTGTCCAATATATTGTAAACATAATTCTGAACATCACTCAAAGAGGTGTAAACTTATCGTTTTTTACAAATTATAATAAGCAATTTACATTAAAAAATATCAATTCTTATATTCATTTTTGTTGAAAGTATTATATTAGACAATAAAATTAATTTTACAGCAACACATATAAATTTAGATGATTTAAATTACGTCTTTATGTATTAAAATCATCTCTTCAATACAGATCTTTTACTTTAATGTCCTTTTATAAATTAAAATATATGTTTTATCCAGAACAAAATTATATCACTGGATAAAGAATTTAATCCTTTTTAAAAATGCAAAAGCTGGACTATGTGATTTGCCTGGTGTGCTCAGGATTTTAATTCTAAGTTGCGCGCGTCGCGTTTTTTCCTATCTCTCCCGTGTTACAGCGGCGGCACCATGCCACTCTACGGCCGGCCGTGCCACTCTAGTGGAGGTGAGCGGCCGGCTTCACTTTAACACGGTATATCCATAAGGACGTGGCCACTCCTTATACAGGGTGTTCGGAAAAAAACGTTTCAGGAATTCAGGAGGTTATTGCCCACATCAAAATAAGCAAAAAAGTTCCTGTAAACATATGTCCTAAAATGCTTCGTTAACCCGCTAGCCGCCATTTTGTTTTTTACACTAAATAATTTTTATTTCCGTAATGGATCATTGTATTAAATTAATATTTGGCATGCACCTTCATCATAGCAATACCCATTTTCAAGAAAAAAGTTATTTTTTTTCCAATGTGTATTTTCAAAATGGCGGTCATTTTAAAATTTTAAACTAAAATATCTCAAAATCGGTAAATTTTATTAAAATTTTATTAGACACAAAAAAGTTGACGAATTGAATTATCTAACCAATGGTACCAAGTTTGTGAGGATCCGACAACAAATAACGGAGTTATTGAGATTTTTCTGCATAAAACCATTGATTTTGCATTGCAATTAATGCAAATTAAGGTAATTTTAAATGAAAAATCTTAATAACTCCGTTATTTGTTGTCAGATCCTTACAAACTTGGTACCATTGGTTAGATAATTAAATTTGTCAACTTTTTTGTGTCTGATAAAATTTTAATAAAATTTACCGATTTTGAGATATTTTAGTTTAAAATTTTAAAATGGCCGCCATTTTGAAAATACACATTGGAAAAAAATAACTTTTTTCTTGAAAATGGGTATTCCCATGATGAAGGTGCATGCCAAATATTAATTTAATACAATGATCCATTACGGAAATAAAAATTATTTAGTGTAAAAAACAAAATGTCGGCTAGCGGGTTAACGAAGCATTTTATGACATATGTTTACAGGAACTTTTTTGCTTATTTTGATGTGGGCAATAACCTCCTGAATTCCTGAAACGTTTTTTCCGAACACCCTGTATATAATTCCTCCAAGAGAACATGAGTTTATCATAAAGAAAGGGAAATTGTCATAATGGACAGCCAAAAGACTTACCACGTGTTACGACAACTTTGTTTACTTTACCAAATGTCAACTTCTAAACTAGTATAAACCAGTTTTAAAGTTCTTCTGGAGTTAGTGATTTTAGTTTTCATGGAGTTAATTTTATCCGGTTTTAGTGATTTTAGTGTTGTTCTTGCTTATTCAATGACTCGTCAAAAACTATTGGGTGATGTGTTTAGCTTAGACGACACTTTTAGCTGTGACACAAAATACAATACAGAAGTATATATATATAAAAAAAAAAACAAAAAAAAACAGTAAGGTTACATTGATTTTGGAGTGCACGAAATCAATTATCTAGCAAGAACTAGGCCACCACGAATGATTCTAAGACTTAAGGTTGTTTTCCATTTCCTAGAAGAGAACACACTACTTTGGTATTCACACACGCTATTGGTCTCACATAAATGTCTTCCCTAAGTAAAATAATTTCTGTTCAAGCGCCTCTTTCACTTAACTTTACAACAACTTAAAACTATATGTTTTATTTTTTTTTCTATCGTAATAAATATTATAACTTTTAATGCTATTACTTCAAAGTCTTACTTACAATCCAATATAGTTTTACTGGGAAAAATCTAAGGGTACATTCTCTTAAGTATATTTGTTGATACAACATTTAAACTGACAACGGCATGCATCTCTTAAAAATTTGTTAAAACTGGATTCCTAGTTTACCAAAAGGATATTGACTTATAATGATAATATGTTTTATTTATCGATGCCTGTAAATCCGATAAAAACTAGAGCGTGATATAAACTTTAAACAAACACAAGTAAAATTGTCACTTTTATTTCATTATAGAGTATGCTTGAATGTAGTGGTAGCCTAATTATTTAAATGACCTAATATGCTTTTTTTATTGGCATTTAAAACAATGTCAGAGTTAGGTTAACATGAAAATGTGCATGAGTACGATTTTGAATAGCTAACATTATTAAAATTCTTAAAAATAAATGTTGCAATACAAAAGAAATTAACGTATTTTTAATCCATGCTTTTCCCCTGTAGTTCTAAATTGTTTCAATCTTAACAATTTTTTTCCAAAAACACACAACTTTTTAAATAAAATATTTTTTTTTTTTACAGTTACAAGTTGAATTTATTAATTATCTATGAAAAACACCAACTTCTTTTTGTTTGTTAACTGTCAATCAAAACTTCGTATTAAATGGGACGAACTGGTTATATTACATTTTACCAGTATTTATTATGATGTAAGTAGTGGGGAATGGCCACTTTTAAAACCGACCACGTGCCCCCCGAGCCACGTGACTTGGCAGCTGGCGCCAGCTGCTATGTCACATAGCTTCCGGTGGGGGTTAGAGGGTATATATGAGATGCTGTAGTTATATGTTATGGCATATAGGTTGGGGTGGAGATGGCGATAGTGTTGGCGTTAGGGTGAAGTGAATTTGCGCATAAAATTAAAAGTTAGTTCAAAATTGAAATTCGTCGGTGTTGACGAAACTGTAACAGTTGAAGAAAAATTAAGAGTTAGTTTAAAATTGAAATTCAAACTTATAACTGGGATGTGGAAAATATGTCAAGGTCATCCAGAGTAAGTTTTTAAAAATTCTATCCAACTATCACCAGAAATAGTTTTAAGTTGAAGTAGTTGGTGATAGCGGGATAATTGATTCGTGCCATGGGAGAGGTGTTTATCGTTTGAAAGTTGGCGATCGAATGAGAAGCGCCGCCTAGGGAGAAGGCTTATAAAATGGCAACCTTCCCCCACCACCCTTTCCCCCACTCCTTTAGACCAATAACCGGTCGCCGACTCTATGTGTTGAAACTGAACTAGACATGGCGGCCGCCATGGATAATTCTAACCTCAAATCTTAGCTCAGCTGTAGAGAATAGAGGAGTATAAAGTAGGAATTGTGGTGAGAGCACTTATATAAGGAATAGTGGGGGTAAAATAAAAAAACTTGTTGAACACAGTCGATAGGTGTAACAAGTTCAAAATTGTTGAAGTGTAACATATAACGCAAGATGTCATGAATAATACTATCATCAACATTAACCCGCGAATTTGTTGAAAAGTATAATGGGTTAAAACTGTACCGCTTTCTTATTTTACTTAAATTAGTTTTAGATTTTGAAACTGAAAGTTTAGAATTATTTTGTAATATGTGTTGTGTTCGCAACAGTTTCAATTTTAAACTCTGCGCAACCATTACAGGAGGTGTGTTATATGTTGAAGTCAAAAGAAGAAGTCTGAGAAATAAAATATGTTATAAAGAGATAAATGAAACAGAATGTCATGTACTAACAAAATAGAGTTATAGGTTAGAATTAACTAAACAATATGTAGTAATGAAACACTATGTGGTAAGGTTAGAAGTAAATGAACGTAAATAATGTAGTAGCTATAACGATGCAATCAACATGAAAGCCAGTAAGTTAATGGTCGCGGCGCAAATGAGCAGTCTAGTTTTATAGCCCAGCAGCGGCCCACTTCCCCGGGCAGATGCCCGAGCCAACTACCTGGTTTTTATAGCTTTAGCAATTACTCCGGGCAGCTGCCGCTGATGACCGACTTTCACCTGAGTAGTAAGAGTAGTAGGGGGTTTTGGGGCAATGACCGGAAAGGTCAATGACCCCCCCCCTAAAACTAAACGTTTTATTCAATCATAAGCTCAAGGTTCCCCATATAAAAGCCCCCTCCCTAGACAGCCCCCCTCCCTAGATGCCTGCTCAAGGTCACCATTATATAAGCCCCCTCCCTATGCGCCGATCCTCATTCCATCACCGACTCTCCAACAATGAACAACTCTCCATTGGCCCGAATGAATTCTAGTTTTGAAATAAACTCTAAAGAAGAGTTACAAGACATTTTTAATATTTTACAAGAACTTGTAGATAATTTTACAACCATCAAAATGAATTTGGAAATAACATACGATTGTCCTATTTGTGATAAGGTTGAAAGTTTAGACGAAGACAATTTACTAAATCTAACTCCTGCACCATCTGACACTACTGATGGTAATAATGAAGAGCAACGTCTCTCCCCCACCACTTCTTTGTAATTCATCCTTCCCCCCACCACTTCTTTATTTAACTAACATTTCTCCCTTTTACTTCTCATTCCGTCTTCGACTTCTGAACTATCAACATCACTTGTTTAAAAAATTTCAAACACTAACACAATCATGATGGATATGATGGATGAAGTTCCCTTCGTAACTAGAATGGAAGAGGATAAATTGAAATTGGAAATTAAACGATTAGAAATGGAACAGGAAAACCAACTCGAAATGTTACATTTGTTCAAGCTTTTCAAATACATCATCTGGGGACTCTGCATTTACCTTCTCATCGTCGTCGGTGTTTGCATTTACAACTCTGTAATTCATCACAAAAGATCCACTTGTTTAAACTCTGCTGTTGCACATTAATTGTATGTTCACTAATAAAATTCAAAAGTTACTTCAACCTATCCTACTATCACCAACTAGTTCAACTTAGAACTATTTCTGGTGGTAGTTGGGTAGGCTTTTTTAAAACTTACTCTGGATGACCTTGACATACTTTCCAGATCCCATTTATAAATTTGAATTTCAGTTTTAAACTAACTTTTAATTTTGTTCAACTATTAAGAGTTTTGTTAACACCGTCAAATTTCAGTTTTCAACTAACTTTTAATTTATGTGCACTTTTAGTTCAACCCTAGTTACTTTATTCGCAAATTCAGTTCAACCGACCACCAACGCTATCGCCATCTCCACCCCAATATTTCAACATTTCTGCCCCCAACACTTGCCCGAACATCTGCCCATAGGGGCAGCTGCCCGGACATCTGTTCGGTTTTAAAAATATAAAAGAAAGGTAAAGGAGTGGGGGTGGCGCATGCTCACCAATGCAAAACTAAAGTTTGAGGTTAGAATTATCCATGGCGGCCGCCATGTCTAGTTCAGTTTCAACACATAGAGTCGGCGACCGGTTATTGGTCTAAAGGAGTGGGGGAAAGGGTGGTGGGGGAAGGTTGCCATTTTATAAGCCTTCTCCCTAGGCGGCGCTTCTCATTCGATCGCCAACTTTCAAACGATAAACACCTCTCCCATGGCACGAATCAATTATCCCGCTATCACCAACTACTTCAACTTAAAACTATTTCTGGTGATAGTTGGATAGAATTTTTAAAAACTTACTCTGGATGACCTTGACATATTTTCCACATCCCAGTTATAAGTTTGAATTTCAATTTTAAACTAACTCTTAATTTTTCTTCAACTGTTACAGTTTCGTCAACACCGACGAATTTCAATTTTGAACTAACTTTTAATTTTATGCGCAAATTCACTTCACCCTAACGCCAACACTATCGCCATCTCCACCCCAACCTATATGCCATAACATATAACTACAGCATCTCATATATACCCTCTAACCCCCACCGGAAGCTATGTGACATAGCAGCTGGCGCCAGCTGCCAAGTCACGTGGCTCGGGGGGCACGTGGTCGGTTTTAAAAGTGGCCATTCCCCACTACTGATGTATTATTACATCATGATACCATTCCCATAATAATGGATATTACTTTAACCTAAGGTGCAATACTATTAGTTTTAAGTGTAAAATAACATAATTTATTGAATAAAATTAGGAAAATTATCAAGATATCAGATTTTTCATAACCCTTAATAGGTATAAATGTAATAAGAAAGTTTTTATGGATAAAGGGAATTTTAAGGAAATATGCACTTGTATTGTTAGAATCATAGCTAAGGCATTGACAATTCATTCTTTCATGATAGTAAAACATATTTCAGCGTTTAAAATAACATTATGCGCAGCGCAATAAATAGAAACTACGTTATCGCTGTGTCATACTGCAGATGGTCATAATGTGACAAATGTATGCGTTTGGCGAAGAACCAGCAAAGAATTTCAAATACATAATTTCGAAAATAATAAATATTTCTTATTAAAATATTTGTTTGGAGTAGAGAAATGGGATAAATGTTATGAATTTATGATCTAAAATACCATATTTTTATTAAAGCTCCGTGTTTATACGTTACATATGTTAACCCCTACGTTATATACCTTCCAAAGATTACATAATTAATAGTTCATTCGTATAACATTTTAACTTGGTAAAACCAATACCAAATTATAAATTCAATACATAACAGTCATAAGTTCAAATTATTGTTAAGCGGTTATTAACTGACATAGGTATTGTTCTTTAAATGTTTTAGTTTAGTAATTGTTTATACCAAGGAGATCAATCGTCTCTGTGGACGGGACTAATTAAGACAACTGCCAAATTAAAAAAAATATGTATATACTTTTTATATGCATAAAACATATGGAAGAGTGCTATTTTTTCCACAAACCTTGGGCGTCAGGAATGAGACATTAATTCTTACTAATGCGAACGACTGAGGCCCAATGCATGTTATTACTGACCATAAAGAGTCTAGCAATATTCAATTATCCCACTCAGTGAGATGGCGTGTTCATTGTTGCTGCCTAAATTATTCGGAAATGTAGAGACAATAACACCTCATAGTCCCTTAACATGCCAATATTGTGAGTGATGATGTATTTTGATTTTTACAGTCATATTTACTATCGTTGACTTTATCATTCATTTAGAGGTTATGGACTGGCATACATAACTTTCATCTACCTCAGTAATTAATCAATTTTAAATGATAGTATTCAAACTAGCTACATTTAGCTAAGTGGCTGATAAGGAACTAATAAAACTATTCAACTAAATACCTACCAAGTTTAAAGAAAATCTGTTAAAAAACTGAATCCGAAACAGAGGAATAAAATATCATGTTTTGCATAAAATCCATATGGTTAACATTGCCACTAACCCAAAAT
The DNA here is from genome assembly GCA_030545055.2 of Neoaliturus tenellus. Classification (NCBI taxonomy): domain Eukaryota; kingdom Metazoa; phylum Arthropoda; class Insecta; order Hemiptera; family Cicadellidae; genus Neoaliturus; species Neoaliturus tenellus. Next base: position 250,718,018 of record CM061533.1, on the reverse strand, counting down.
TATGTTAATAAACTGTTACTTTTTAAAGTAACAGTTATGTAACAGCCAAGTTTCAAATTATTTTTGAAATAACACAATAGGCAAAGTAATGGTTGCATAACCCCCAAAGAGCTGATGATATAGAATTAGTTACCCTTTATGTATTAGTGGGGATAAACGCACATGTATGAAATAAAAAATGTAAAAAACATGAATAATATTCATGTTTTTTTCGACTATATTATAGTCGATAAAAATGCTTCTTTTCCATTAACGAAAAGATTTAATAGTTAGATTTAATATCAAAACAAGTACATTACACAAACAGTTAGAACTTACACTAAAAAAACTAATGAAACATTTTTAAATCCCTCAATTTCATCTAAAGCTATGTTGGATATTTCTAAGGTCAATTAATTTATCCATAAATACATTGGAAGACCTTAATTTATTCCAGTTCCAATCAATAAAGTAATATCTTTAGTGAAAGGGAAAGAACAATGAAATCAACAATAAATACAAGCTGCCAATAACACCAGTCAGAATGGGCACCGCAGTGACACCGCGCGCCGAGCGATGTCGCTTATTTTGTAGTCTGTTAACAAATAAACTGAGCATTTGTATAAATCTCACACCCATTAATAAAAAATATTAATCGAAAGGTAATTAAACTAAAATGAAAGCTATAAAGCAACCTATAATATGTAAGAAAAACAAAAGAAAATGGGATTTATGCTGGTTTAAAGGTTGAAGTAAGTTTTTTAATTGTTTTAAATCACTTTAAAACTAAACTGATAACATATTTTGTATGTGTGATGATAGGTCAATGTAGCCTGGTTTAAACCCATTGAATGCAATGAACCACTAAGTTGAAACATTTAAATGATAGGTCTAATTATTCAGTAGTTAAAATTAATGTATGCTACTTAAATTCGTCAATTCATTTATTTTTAAACAAGAAAATTCTAAACTCCATAGCAAAATATCTTCTGGTTAAAAGACATGATTTTCTGAATCAAAACATCTAAACATAGAATATAAATAGGCTTAGGTATTGTAAAGGTATTGTTATATGTCATAACATATAAACAGGTTTGAGTATTGTAAAAACATAGTTATGAATTATAATAAGTACGAGAATTGTTGGAAAAACTAGAGGAAATAAAATTTATGGTTTTATATAAACAGAACATAATTTACGGTAATTTGTTTAATATATTTTTTAGAGAGGAAGAGTATATATTTTTAGACTCAAACATTTATTTACCACCACGACATTGAGTGGATAAAAATGCCTCATTGCGCGTTACAATACTTAATGTCTGCTTTGAAAGAGTTTCAACAAATAAGGCCGGTTTACCTTTGTCAATGTGTATTCATCGTATTTCCTTTGAATAAACAATGCCATTGTTTCGTGTTACAATTCACAAGTTATTTACAGCTTAAAATTTGATGACATTTTTTAAACTTTATGTATTTTACTGTAGAACATTAACATGCTATTAATAATTTTATCGGCTCATTTATACGTTTTTAGAAGTTTTTAGTAATTCGTAAAATATAGTTTAAATTTATTTGTTTAAACAAATCAATTCCTTGGTTGTATAATTCATTTATGACTAACTTTTTCATGAGTGACAATTTCTTACTTAGCTACTAAAAATGTTATACAGTAATGATACTTGGTATAATACAGGTTTAGGAGAGTTACTTTATAAACTAAACTAAAGAGTAATTTAAGTAGATAAAAAATAGTTACATTATGATTACTTGTGACAGAGGTACGAGTATTACTGTATATATATTTTTTCTCATATCTACGCTTTTTATAAGGAGATTTGTACTAGGTACAAGCGCTTTTTGTGAAAGCGGTCCAAACCCATCAAATTTCGTTGGCCACTCCGGGAATCGAACCCGTGTATTAACCCCGGGAATCGAACCTTATGTACCGAAGTTCAAGACGCTAACCATTAACTTAGCTGGATTTCCTATTTTGTAATTTCCGCAGATAATTAATTAATGCTCATGATACTCTTTTAGTGCTAAAAACTTTCACTCGAACAAGTAGAGTTATAGAGAAATAACTCTTATAAACAACAAAAATACTAGTATAAAACTATTAATAACCGTCCAACAACAATATATCAATGTGCTTACAAATAACATGAGAACGTTAACCCCTTATGCGAAGTTCACATACTTCCTAATGTATACTTTTAGTATAGGCCCTACTTTACCAGTCGGTTTTTCATTATTGGACTTAAGTTAGTGATGATCATTTACGTCATTGTAAAAAATTTTACCTCAGTTTTCTAAAAAAAAAACCTACAACAGTTTACAATAATTTTAATTAAAATCCATTTTTAACCCCTGAACTGCGTATTTAAAGACTTAATATAGGCACATACCTTCGTCCAAACGGTTCAAAAGCCAGTCATTCTGCTCTCCGTCTCGTTCCGGTCGTGCAAGCCTTAGTTTTTATGTCGTGTGCGGTAGGCCTAACCTAGTTTTTGTTTCAATTAAATGTTTTACGAGTGTCACTGTGTTTGATTTGTAACTGTTGATTTTATATTTCTGTGAAGAATCCCCCATGGATGAAATATTTTAACCACCTGATGATGCTGCCGTTGCAGCGAAACTAGTCGTGGAGAATTTCACTTTTGAACTGTTTGGATGAAGGTATGTGTCTATATGAAATAATGAAATAATGACTTTATTCCACCAATATATACATTTAGGTCTTTAGTTTTAATTGTTAATAAATTGAAATGATAATTCATCAAAATTTATCTACATGTACACATACGAAGTAAAACATACAGTAGAGAGCTGATTTCATCAGAGGCGATATGGCTCCCCTCCCCGCCCCTCCCCTCCCCTCCCCTCCCCCCATAATGTTAATGATCCGTTATCTGCAGGTCACAACAATCGACACGTCCGGCGATCGCGTAAACAAGGACAAAGGCATTCATTTTTATTGCCAGTTGTGAGGGGCCAGACCTGACGATAACTTTATGTCAACCATTCCAAAGAGAACATGTCGGTTTTACGTTAAATAAACATAAAAATAAAAATAATAAACTAATGAAAAAGGAAATAAATAATTGACTTGTTGATCAATTTTGTGGTTTAAATAGTTTTGCAATGAAAAATATAAATTTTTTATCTCTTACAATACTTTATTAACGATATGTACTGGCAGAACGAGGATTCAAATGCATTATATCGCTGCTATTGTTTCAAAGTCCTGCATTTTAACCTCAGCGCCACCGACTCATTAAAATACCAATTTTATACTTTACTAATTAAATTCTAAATGCGGAATTCGTAAAACAGTTTTACGCATTTGTAAAATTTTTTTCTTTTTTTTGTCACCAGGGTCACACAGTCTCAGTGGATTTCCGATGGAAGAGGATATCTCAATATTTTCCTATTACCCTAGGCGACAGTTAGGTACACTTCTTATTTTATCAAGATACGTTTATGAATAAGTAAGATAAGAGGTTTTGTTGATTCCCCATAAAAACAGGATTTTTTTCTCAAAAAGGCTAAGTTAAGTTAGTAATTTAAAATGCCATATTGGGTTATTTTTTATACCAGTTTATATTTTAGTCTTTTTCAATTGGTTCTAATATACTTCTTTAAATAAAACTCATAGTAGTGACAATTGAAAAACCCCATTCTAAATATATTGTAAACCAAAAAAAAAGAAAAAAAAACATGGCTCCCACGATAGTGAAGTTAATTTCAAATTTAACTCAATAAAGGCTGACCTGCAGTTTATAGCTAATATATTTCAATTGTTTATATATAAAAAAACATTGTTATGTAATATGTATGCCATATACATGTTATTTTCGCATTCGGGGGCCTTAAAATCAAATCGTATGGGCCCCTGACTTTTCGTGTCACCGAGAATAGTATAGCAGCAATGTTCATTTTAAGAATTAAGGTAAAAAATATATAAAAAATTATAAAATTTTAATTATGACGGATGGATACAAATCAGTAGATGTTTCAACTAGGACAATGGAGCAATATCAGTGAACAATACAAAGAGCGTATGAATATTGGGATATCTGGGGGCTTGGACTTTATTACTGTTATTTAATATGATAAATTTTATGAACTATACCTTTTTCAGTTACTAAATATAGGATTTAAAATATGTAATTTTAAGTTATGTTAGTTATGTACATTTTTATAATTGTTTTTAGTTCTGTTTCTGTTATACATTAGAAACTAATATTATTCTGTTTATATTTGGAAAATAATTTTTCTAGTCACGTCATTTTATTCTTGAATATCCAGCACTAAGAAAAGTAATTATAATTTGTTATGTAATGTTTTTTCATTCAAATATTTTACAAGATTAAAAGTAAACACCCTTGTATAAATTGTATTTACAAAAATCTTTTTCTCAATTACTGTGAATCGGCAATATGGTATTTTTTGCCTAGTTTATTTATTTTATGTATTTATTACTGATAATTATGTGCTAAATTTTCCATAAGACACACTAACATTTAACATGCCTAACATCTAATGCTAACATTTGATACGATAGTTTAATAATTTGTTAGGGTTTACCTAAAACATACCAATTAATTATCGCTAAAATGAGAGAGAAGAAATGGTATACATCATTACAAGTACCAAAAGTGGCATTTTTCGGTACGTGTTCAAGTTTCATGTGTGAAACGAAGCCGAACACAGGAACGCCAAATTTTATGAAGCCGTTCACGTGAGAGCGAGTTTCACGTACGAGTCAAAGCCGAGTACCGGAATAATTGGGGCAAGTGATAGAATAGTATATTTCGTCGCTAGTCCGGAAAGTAAGTGGTCGTGAGCGGTGCAAGATAGAGTTGAAAGTACGAGGTGAAGCCGAGAGCTTGAATCAGATCAATCACCGGTGTACCGCTTTCGGACGGGTTAAATCAGTACTTTTCATCATATCCCCTTTAATAAAAATAAAGTTTGGATAAAAGTTAATTAATTTTGAACTTTATACCTTTAATAATTGTAGACCCGTACTCATATTCTTTGTTGGTTTGATTATTAAATCATACAAGGTACTGTAAAATTCTACAATCCTTAAACCCTCCCCCCCTCCATATTGAGACGCAGTCTGAGCAGCGCATCGCAACAGAGGGTGGGGCAGTTTTGGTAACTTGCATGTTCGCGCGCTCAAATTGTGGCGCAGGGCAGCGCAACGCAGCACAGTCCTGCAAGTGGACTACTCTGTACTTGTGGCGAGGCACAGAAACTATCACATTGTACGCCAGCGCCGGAGTATGCTAGTGTTTAGCAGTGGATCAAGAGGAAATTTTGATTGAAATGGGCTGAAAAATGGGGATTGAAAAAATTGATTATCCAATTTGGTGTGATACCAGCGATATCAAATATTGGAAATATTAACTACTATATTAAATATTTCACTACACAACTCTTTTGTAAGAACGAATTCCCCATAAGAACTTCGTTATTTAATTTAAGCACTTTTTTGTTATAATTATCAAACAATTTCAGCATCCGAATTTGACTCATAATTCAAACATAATATTTTGACAATATTTTGACATCACACACGACACTGCTTCACAATATGCGAGGTATACAGGGCGAATCTCGTAAGGTGTCCTAAATGGATTAAAGACAAACGCTTTGCCCTACATCCTTCAAACAAAATTATTTTCCACTAAATTGACCCCAGCGTAAAAATGTCATTTTCCCATATGATTTGCATGTTAATTAATCAAGACATGATAGTATGGCAGTCCTTCTTCCATTGTTGCCATACCATTAAATTAAAATGCAAGTTATATAGGGAAATAAAGTTTTCCCGTTATTACTACAAAACCAAAAGAGATACGGCATTAGTGTAAGGTACAAAGTTGCTCAGTTCAACGAGAGCTTCAAGATGATATACAAAATGACATGGGTTAGCAATTGAAATTTTTTAGTTTTGTTTATGTAAACATTTTAAAAAATATAAAATTTTGGAAATTTTAATTTTTAAATAAATGTAATCTTGTGACATATTATTGTAAAGCTTAGCTTATTTCAAATAAGTATTTTGAATCAGAAGTGGTTTATGATTAATAATAAAAGAATTACAGGGTATTCCGTAAATTTTGATTTTGGCTACAAAAATGGACGCCATTTTGAAACGAATAAAGGTAACTAAATTCTGTTTTCACCAAAATGTTACTATTAAATAGACCTTTCTAATGATGTATAATATGACATATGTTTGCATTTGAAATATCCAAGATTCGAACCTGTGACCCCCAGTTTTTGGTACACCTTGTATTTATACCACGTTAAAAATATTTTTAAATTATTCCTCGGCGTCAATTTAGTGGGAAATAATTTTGTTTGAAGGATGTAGGGCAAAGCGTTTGTCTGTAATCCATGTAGGACACCTTACGAGATTCACCTTGTATATGACGCAGAACATTTGCCAAAGATGACCTGTGCTGTGTTGCACTGCCTGGACCGTAGGTGAGTTCTACTCAGCTTTCTAAGTATGCAGCTCAATATATAATCTGTGATTTAGAATTAATATAAATTTACACACGAAAAATCACAGATAATTAAACAATAATATTTTATACTTATCAAAAAACAATAAAACCAAGTTTAAGATACTTTAAAAACATTGATCAATATTTTGTTATCCTGGTATTGTTTAGAGACATGGAATCGGTTTACTTCGGTAGTGACCTTCCTGTTCTAACGAAATAAACTTCCCTCGGCAACTATGTCCATCGCTGTGGGTAAAATGACGAAAATGTGACGATACAATACATATGACACCTCCATTTATTACCTGTCATAGTTAGGATTTAATTTATTTATTTTGTGGACATGTCATTTTTTAACACAAAAAATTTTAAGAAAACCGATCAACTCAATATTGAATAAAATGGTGCTCCGAACAATAAACTACATTACCATAGTGTCATACTGCAGATGGTTGTAATGTGACAAATGTATGCGTTTGGCGAAGAACCAGCAAAGAAATTCAATCATACGAGTTCCCAATAAAGAATAATAATTTTATTTTAGATTTGAAAGTTTTAAAGTTTTATTTATTTCAAGAATTATTTCCCGTACATGTTTGTATTTTAAAGAATACTGTAGTTAAATTTAAAATACTTTAGACTGTTTACAACATTTTTATTTTATATTTTAACTTAAAATAAATTACTCTATGTCAAATGGAAAAGTTAGACAAAAATATATCCAATTAAAACTATTTTTCCGTTGATATTTGACAACACAAACTTTATGAACAACAATTAAAAATTTGTTACTGACTTAGGATTTGTTTGGACTTAAAATTATAAACATCAACAGTTAAAGGTAAACTCAACTTTCTACTTCTAGTTTTCGCACTTTTTAATTATCACCTTAAACTTTATACGTTATTTTATTGTGTTTTTTTTCGAGCTATATAAACATTTATATATATATATATATATATATATATATATATATATATATATAAGGGTGAGTTTATCGATTCAATTTGTATAAGTGTTATAAGAGACTCTATCAAAATTTTAAATCATCACTTATTCCAGCCAAATACATAACTTTTAACTTACTCTATGTAATTGAAAAATTTCTTATTGTATCACAATCAAAATTGTTTGTATTCTGGATCAACTTTGGTCAACTGGAAGTCCAGTCAGATTTGTAACTTTTAATAAAGTTAATTTCTCTCTCTATTGATTTTCAGCCAAAATTCTTAAACCTCTGTGATGTAAAGACTTTAAAATACTTTCACACTAGTAAGCTTCAGTTCACTTTTATTATTAAATAATTTAAAAAAGGGGAGAACATTTAATTTCAAGTACCCGAAGGCTTAAGCAAGTTGCATAGTTAATCTTCACTTCTTTCAAAATTACCTTTTCGTCACATTTAGAATGTTTATCTCACCATAGTTTTACTCATTCTGCAATTGGTAGCTTAAAACTATCACGAAAACGATATAACTTTTTCAATTAGGTACAGTAATAACACCTAAGAAGCGTATCTAAGAAATAGATATATGCACAAATAAACTCTATGATACCATTGAATAATAAACAAGACCATTGAATAATAAATATTTATTATTGAAACATTTTCTAACCATTTTCAGGATATGTGAGGGTTAAAAGGTTGAAAAATTTTAGCTTACCAGTGTAAAATATTTTTTTTTAACATGAATATGTATATTTAGTATAATATGTAATATGTAATTGGTACAAGAAATAATCTTTTTAAAGGAATTATTTTTTTAGTTGAAAACCTTAATGTTTTCAAAATTAAATACATGATTTTAAGATGGAAATATATTATATAATTTCCGTATATTACCAGTTTTAGTTATGAAAATGGTTTATATTCAACTGCGATTTTCCTAATATTGCCAACATATTACCGTATAAAAAAAAATAAAAATTTAAAACTATTTTTATTTTACCAGCATAATAAATAAAATGAATACCTCCTCATTCACAAATTTCATACGAATTTTTTTTTTGTCAGTGTCAGTTACACAAAGAGGGCCTGAAGGTAAAAGTAAGAAGCATAGGTAGCCCTGGCAGATTGAAATATTTGTATATAACTTTATTTATGCTGCGTTGTCTTACTTGTTGTAGTTATATTTTTGGCTGTTAAACACATTACGAATATGGTAAACAGTTTCTAGTATGTATCATTACCTACTTTTTAAGATATTTGTCTAGAGATTACGTATTTTGTAAGGATATTTTAAAGATTTTTATTTGCATTCAAAACTAGAACGTAATATTGAAACATTTATTACTAAATATAAGCAATACAATGTAAAATATTTACTATCATATATAATTGTTATAAATCTTCTATTCATTTGAAATAAACTACCCTTTTCAATAAAAAAGAATAATTAAACAAAAATATTTAATAAAACAAGAAATGACATTACAATACAATTTAGTCTCTGTAAAATAAAATAAACTATTTACCTTTGTTAATTTTATTAAAAAACATAAAACATATATGTAAATAAAAACATTTTTACAACTTATTTGTTTACTATCATTTTAGTTATTATAGTACTCTATGAATATAAAAACCCAGAATATGATGCTTGCTAACTAACCGTTTAAGACTTACATGAGACTTTACATTTCAAAAGTGGTTTAAGTGAATTCAAAAAAAAATTCCATTAATCTTATAAGCTTCGGTCATGGAAAAAGTTTTGAAAATATGAAAAATATTGCTTAAAGTATCCAATACACAAGTTTATGAGTATTTTAGCTTCTAAGTTTTTCCACCAATTTTAACCTGGCAGATATATCATTCAGTCTTATTTTATTCATTACATATTTTTTAAATATCTTGGATATTTATGCCCGAGTTTTAAATTTGTTTATTTTCTCTACGGAGTTTAATTCTAAATTAATTTATATTTGTATGTAAGGGTTTTTTTAACACAGGTGATCTAATGTTGCATTTTTTTTAAAATTACAATGTAAACAATTAATATTTTAATATTGTAATAATACTGATGATAACTAATTATAGAAATTTTTAATATTACAGTATACTTTAAGTTAAATTAAAAACATAGGTTGGCCTTACCGGTAGCTTTATTTTTCATTTCATCCCGAAGAATTAATTATAATATTGACTTATTAAATACAAAAAACTCTCAATAGTTGTATTAAAATTATTGATTTAAAAGTATGTAATACCATTTTATTAATGTAAAAACAATATAGGCAAGGACAGTTACAAATGATATGCAGACATTTAACGATGGATGACTTTTAATATTTTGAGCTAGACTTGTCAAGTTTGCTGCATCACATATGTTGAATAGGTGTGTAATATGTAAAATATGATCCATAAATTAGTTAAGAATCTATTTGAAAGAAGTTTGAAATAGATAAAAAGATATTTTTAAGATATACGTAAAATGCATTAAATATTTATCCAAGTGAGTGCTTTTATTCCCCCCAGTATTACCAAACGTCACAAAAATCAACACCTAAAATTTAATATGTAATTATAAAGAAGATTAAATAAAAAAAATTATTGATTGACTTATAAGTTACTATTTTTTAAGATACATGTATCTTATCTGAAGCATGAAGCATCAGTTAAATAATATATATTAGGAAACCAACATTTATTTCTTAAAAAAAGAGTTTAGAGGATACTCTGTTGTTACTTACAAAAAGCCTCAGAAATCTTCATACCAAAATATTTTCAAAAATATGGCCTAGCTACAACATTCAACAAAATAAATCACATTGTTTATCACTTTGTAAATTTTACCCTCCAACAGGAGTTAAAATTTAAATAGACATTTATTTTGTAAATGTTAGTGGGGTTGACTAAGTAAGAAAATAATTACTATACCTTGAGCCATTGGCAATACGTTATTTAAGTTAAAACTATTCATTTCGGAAAATACCATCATCAGGTCAATGAGGTAATATATTGGTGGAGGCTTCCAAACAAAAATAGTCCGCAAACTTTTTACACTTTACATTTTATAAAATATTAATTTTCAACGTGTACGGTCAAACGTAAACACTTTTCTTAGTCATACGTTTTATATTTTTTCGCGATATTACGAAAATTTGAAATGAAGTTTTGTAATCTTGATTTAAATAACAGATTGAATGCATTTCAAGATATTGTAAAGTTTTTTCAATTATTATTTATTATAAATTTATATACAATACGTCTTTTGAAATCTTAAAATGCTAAAAAAGGCAAAATTTAAAATCTTTTTTACAAAGTGTCTTAAATTATATAAAATATGAAGGTTGCCAACTTTTGTCCATCTATTATTACTATAGGGCCTAATCCAATTATCTTGAGTGTTAACGTTCTTTGAGTTTAATTTTAGTTTGAAATATACCCGCCCTGTTTTGAGTGCTAGATAGATAAGATGTGTGTAATTCCCTGTATTCTTAAAACTAAAGTGTAATAACAGGGCTTTGAAGAATAGCAATAAAATATTTAATATCTCGATTGTAGTTAAAGCCAACTTACAAAATATTTTCATATATATGACCGGCCATCAATTAATAAAATCTTTTATTTCTTTAAAGTGTAAGATAAAAAAAATCACTGTTATAGGTGCTCATATCACAGATGGACCAATTAATTTGATCATAATTTTTTACTCGAAACGCAGTCGAAAAAGGTCGAAACGTTTTTTTTAAGTCGAAAAACGCAAATTGTTAATGTACGATAAATGTTTCTGTACATATACATTAAAGTTCATTAAAGTTTTTCTTTGATCTTTACTCGAATAAAAGAAGTGAACGTACGATTTGTCCACAATAAGATCTTTTGAGTGTGGGAAATCCGCTTTGAAAGTAGAGTTGATCTTCCTTTTAAAATCCTCTACAGAGGAGAATCTTTTTCAAGACTTATGTCTTTCAACACATTTCCAAATGTAAATGGAAAATTTCTATCGAGCCAATGTGAGTTGGCCTCGTTAAAATGGTTTAATTTACAAAAAATACTCCACAATCAAATTTTTTATATTTTTTTACACAAAGAATGGTCATCCCTAAATTTCGGAGCTTTGCATCACATCAGGAGCTTATTAAACCGGATAAGTAAGAGTATTGATAAGAGAAATCGATAAGGTAGTTTTAGAAATCCTTTTAAATGTCCATGACTAACACAGTTAACACAATATTTGTGTCAAGGGGCAGCTATAACTCATTAAAAGAAATAAATTTAGCTCCTCTAATGGTTATCAATAGACACTCATTACAACCACTATTCTTGAAAAGATGTTGTTACTTTAAGTAAACTTCATGCAGATATAACTATTATTCTTACAAATTATGATCGTTAAATTTATTTTGCGACGTGTTCTAAGAATACGAAAAAAAAATCAAGTAAAGGTATCAGGCATGGAAGTCCAAAATCAAATGTATCAAGGGATTATTTTTAAAACATAACTTTATAGGTATTGAAATATATAAATTAATAATTAATATTGGAGAATGCACTAAACGAAAACACACCCTTTAACTATTCAACATGTTTAGACAATCAGTTAAAATTATATTTAGATAATAATTTGATTTTACATGTTTTCATTATTGTATATTGCTTATAAAAACTAAAAAAAATATTATTTGTCTTAATTTATTGTAACTCCGGTTTAAAATAAATATGGACTGAAGTTGTGCCACTTAATTTATTACGTAGGTTTAATAGTTATTGTAGGCTAATATGAAAAATAGGCTATTGAGGTTCACGTGGTTACATGCAATAAACGTTACAAAACTATTTTATTTTTTAAATATATTAAGCAAATGTTTATACGATTTTCATATAAATTATTAATTTCACATCGTAATCCTTGTGAAACTTTACCTTTGTTCACAAAGCTTTTTGTAATTAAAGTTCTGCCTAAGCCGGGTGTCTGTTCTGGTTCTCCTGTCTTGTTAAATCTTTATTAAATGTCTTCTTTCTAGGCTGAGAAAGCCTTATGAAACAGCTATGTACATTTTAAATACACAGTAATTAAAATTTTCTAGAACTGTATATAATGCATCGTCAGCGAAATATGTGAAAAAAATCATATTTATTTAAAAAATTCATCAAAATTGAATTACATCCAACGTTTATTGGTGTTTTTAATAAATAAATGTATCGAAATATTTTTTGTAGATTTTTTCTTTTTGTTTTGGTACTACTAATTACTTTCGAAAGTACAAGTAAATGCACCCATTTCATTAATAGTAATTGATGAGGCAAAATGTGTCATCAACTAGATTTGTACAAATCAAAATTAACAATATCGTTAAAGGCTTTACAGGTGATTCGGTAGCGTATTAGTTTGTGTGCTGGACTTGGTTACCATGGCAGCGATGTCTTGGGTTCGAATCGTTGTCCTGCACTGTAGGGTCTCATTCCCTTTACTTCGTCTAATACGATCCACGCACATGTCACTAGTCAATGTGGACGGGGCAAAAGGAAAATAAAAAGAAGTTACCAACCTCTTAAAAGTAAACAAAAATATAAGAAACGAATTGCACTTATTAGCATCTAGTTGAGATTTATTTATTTGTTATATTTTTTGTGAATGTTTCGTAATGACATAGTGTCAAGTAGTTAATTTCATGCGTTATGGCTAAGGACTGTACATAACATTAAACTCGGCCTGAAGACTTTGTTGATAAGTTTGAAGTAAATTTACATGAATCTATTTATAAACAAATAATACTGTAGTGGCTAAATAAACTACGAGTATGTTTATGGTATGTTTGAACTATTACTGATTTTTAATATGCTGTTTTAGCTTTTGCAATTTTTTTACATGTCTTTATTTTGTCAAATGTATTCAAAGTATCTTTTTAGTTTAATATTAACTAGAGATCGCCCCCTGATCGAAATTCGACCAAAATGCCAGTTGATCTGGACCGTCTTAGTAAATATTATACATCTGAAACATCTGTTTCTTTCCTGGTTTGCTAATATTTGTTATTACTACATTAACAGATGTCTAATGATTTATTCAAACTTCTTCCATAATATTAAAATTGAAACTTTGCAGGCCTGAAGGGCGTAGCCCTGGGGACTGATGTGAATTACAATGTGATTTTGCTCTTCTACAGGACGATACCCTTCTAACTGCATGCGCAAATTTCTCCTACGACACACAAGTTGAGAAAAAAATCAGAAAAGTAAACAGGCTTGCCTATTAATAGGCTTATAGTGTATAGATTACCTACTTTTAGGTTTTTATTCTAATTATTTTGTGTTTTAGGTGTTTTCTGATGGCTGGATCAGATTTGGAACTTAGGTACCTTTTTCAAAAAAGTCAATATTTTGAGGTCTGGTTTGCGACATTCATTTCTAGACCTTTCATTCCATGTAAATAATATATATCAACAAATGCTTATATTTTTAGATTTTCAACTGCCTCCAGATAGTGAATCATTTTATAAATGACAGGTGAAACATTTTTATTGACGGTTGGTGTCAACGTTACACATTTCTGTCGTAAATATTTTAGGAAGGCCAAATAACTTAGATGTAACGTACCAGATGTAGGGTTAATAATTTTCCATAAGCTCCGTGTACCGTAACTATGGTGCTTTTTACTTAAGTTTATCCTGCAGAAATCACAAACAATGTTGGAATATTAATCAAATTATAAATGCTCTATTTTTAGGTTCTGCAATGTATAATGAACAGCTAACAACTTATTGAAAGCCGTGAAAAATAAACTGTTCCTTAAAATATTATCTATTTAGTTAAGGTTGGCAAGGATCTACATAATATGAAATTCTCCCACAATGTGAGTTAAAAAGGCTTATAAACACTTTCTATATGTTGTTGTGTTTCGAATTTTGCCTTTGTAATTGTCGAATGCAACTAAACATTGTCGACAACCTAAAGAATAAGGAGGTGCTATCTAATGCATTTACACTGTAAATAGCGTTAATAAAAAAATATTACATCGTTTTTCTGTATGCTGCCTGCTATCTTATTTCTGATAAAATATCAGTAAAACCGACTTGACCTTTTAGCCTCAATCTACCTGTCAAAACAGAATTAAACAACAACAAGCACTAATCTGCGAATTACAGGTAATCCGTAGGTGAATAGTGTCATGCTTTACTTATATCTTTTGTTTACAAAGCCTGTGTACTAAGCTTCGTCGATGGAAAATCAAGTCAAATACATATACATATAAAAATACAATAGTTTTTTAAAATACATTTTCCTTGAGAAATAAACATCCTGCAATAGTTTGTGAGGTGGTTTCATATAAATCCAATTTTATAATCAGCAAGTTGGAGTTAAAGTTGTGGCGATGAAACGGAGGTTGAGCCTCAAAAAGTTTCTTCAGATTGGTCTACGTTATAAGACTAATCTTTTCAGAGAATTAATCCATACTAAGGTAAGACTAGAAAATAATGTTAAGGTGTGTTTGGATATTAAATCTTATATTTATTTATTCTATGGGGAAAGTAATAACACTCTGATTTACAACAGTTAAGTAACTCATAGTTTTAGAGAGTTATTATGTCTATGTGTCGATAAAAATAAAATACGAGTTTCTCGCCAAAATTGACCTATACCACCTCTACGCATCAATAACCTGATGGGAAAGAGTAGGTTTCAGGCTCAAATTTCCAAATCAAACAATATTATCAAGAACCTTCTTTATATTGGCTGTAAAACTGGTCCATGTCAGATCGACTTTACTGCGGTCTGCATTTCCTCCAACTTGGATTTGGTCTTTAAGACGCGAATAACTTCGGCAAATAATTTTAGCTCCTAAAGGCTTGATCAAAATTTCCTCTGTCCTTGGCTTTAACAATATAGGGTTTCCTGATAAAGAGGAATTTCTTCTGCAAATTCTTAGCTATGGCAGTTTCCATTTTGCTTCAATTTTGAATTAATTTGTATGGGAGCTGTCCAGTATCCACAAGTTTCCTCGGGACTGGAGTACCCCTCGTCTGCGTGGTCTGGGTTCCACTTTCAACGAGTTGTGGCATTTGGCTAAACTCCGGTGGTGTGCGGTAAAGCAAAGTTTTGCTCCTACGTCTTTTTAAAGTAAAATGAAACTTTTATTAAACCTAGAATAAAAAGCATGATCTATAACTTCCCGTTCGTACTTCTTAGCCTTAAACAAAATCTATGGGCATTGCCAAAGGTGGACCAGCCTAACCTTGACTTTTGGTAGGCCATCTTTAATTCTATCATTTACTCTCTGTTGGACCTTAAGATCGACCTTCATAACTTAAGGAGATCTTTCATCTCAAAATTATCTTCAATTGTTCCATATCTGAGTAAATCCTTCTGCTGGCACAAGTCATCCAGCTTCAATGAGCCTTGAAGCGGGATCCTTGTGCCTAACGTCTCGTGGTCCTTGGATTGGCAGTATTTCCTTGTCTCCTACATTATTATTAAAATTTTCCTTAAAAGTTGAGATGGAAGAGAATTTTTAACAATCCTTTTCAGGATTGACACCCTCTTATTGGCAGGTGGTACCTTTACACCTTTTAGCTGCTACCAAAAATGTTTCACTCCAGCTTATTTTCTTAGTTGGTAGATGTTTGATTGTGTGAAGATCCTTAGAGGTCTATATTAGCGCACCGTGCTGGCAAGTCCTTCAGTGGCCGAGAACGGGTATATTCTTGGAGGCCTGCTCCCAACACAAGCCGATAAAATTAATATGTTGCTTGCAAGTTGTACGCAAGGACGCTCCTACTACAGTTAACTGGGGCCCAAACCTCCGTTTGTCCAGCATCAATATGCACAAGGCATCAAACCTTCCAGGGATCGGCCGTAGCAGGGCAGAGTCCCATCTTTCCATCCATGCCACACTTCCAAGGACCAAAGTGGATGGCTCTGGAAGACATACTGAAGGAGACCATCGGCAGTGCAAGACACACATCGGTGCCTGCAAAACAAGAATTGCACTCCCAGGACTCTCCAGTATACGCCAATCACCGAATTTTTCCCTAATAGTCCATAGAAAGGCATACAAATGTATTCGTATATTTCTTTATTCACATTTAATAAAATTTGCCAAAATAATATTAAACTTTAAACTTTTAACTATTAATATAAAAAAATATTAATATTGAACTTTTTTTTGCTATTTAATTATTTTTATAATAATTTAGAACTGTCTTTTCAGAAGTTAATAATTAACATGACATTCAAATGACAGAGTGTTGCGTTGTCTTTAAACGGTTTTCAAATAGAAAAAAATCACTTCAAGGACCGAATCGCAAATCTTTTCTTTCTAACTGTCGGCTGTGACCGGGAAAAGTGTTAAAAGACACATGGGATTCGTCTTTTAAGCGGATTTAAAAGGAAGATCAACTCCTCTATCTAAGCGGATTTACCATCCTAAAAGGTTTTCTTATTGTGGACTAAATCGTAAGTTTCTCTCTTCTTGGTGTGAGTATCAAAGAATAAATAAACAACAAACAATCTCTTATTTTGAAAAGCATAAACAATTTTACTTCGAATAAATTTTTTCACTGCCAGATAAATATTTTAAACTGAACAAGCTTTTATGCTGAATACAAGTAAAAAGTATATCTGGTAATTATTTATTTTCATTCATCAGTGCTTAAGCACTTTATGTTATTTTGATTTTGGCTTAGTCATTTTTATTGAATTAATATCAACCCGTAACACTGATGGGACTGCAAACTAGTTTTGCTCTCTTAAGGTCGCTTTTTGTAAGTCAGTATAATACTTAACCCAAGTTTTATAAACATTAACCATATGTTTTATATTTAATTAAATTAAGAGTAAGTTAATTAAACGTGTTTTGGGAAAGCGGCTCTTAGAGCGACAACGTGTTGAGATGAGGGAAGCTAGAGTATCATACAAAGCATCATATCCTGCCTAAAGTGTCTAAAGTGAAATTTTAAAAATAATCTTTAGGACTTCTTTTGTTTTGTTTTTCAAAGCTTTTATATACAATATTTTTATAATGTCTATTCAGTACATTATTTATGGCTCTAAAATAAATCACGATAAGTACAATAAACACGTCATTAAAACTTTAAGAGTTACATGAAAATTATTATTTTAGATTCATTAGAGTTCTCTTTATGAATTTCAGTGAAGTAGTGTAGAAAAGCCACTCCTGGCCCGGAAGTGACGTCACCGGAAGCCACATGCCACGGCACGTGGCTTCCGGTGGGCCAGAAGTGGGGACAATAGATGTCGGGGTGGAGATGGCGAGAGCGTCGGCGGTCGGTTGAGCGAAGAGTGCGCATAAAATAGAAGTTAGTTGAAAATTGAAATTCGTCGGTGTTAGTAAAAACTCTAATAGTTGAACGAAACGAAAAGTTAGTGTAAAACCGAAATTCAACAATCGGGGTGTTAAACTAAATTTGCGCATAAATTAAAAGTTGGTTCAAAACCGAAATTCAACAACTGGGAGTTGAACTAATTTTGCGCATAAATTAACCGGGGTTGAATTAAAACTTCGCATAAATTAAAAGTTAGTTCAAAATTGTAATTCGACGGTGTTAATAAAAACTCTAATAGTTGAACGAAAATAAAAGTCAGTTCAAACATAGCGCAGTCATAACAAGAGAGAGAGAAGGTAAATAGAAGTGTTAAGTTCCGCGGATAGAACAATAATGAAGAATGAAACATGACGCGTCGAAATATATGCGTGACTGTGGATGTCAGTTAATGGAGGGTCTAGAGCTTCCGGCCTGTCAGATGGTGAATTAATCAATGGGGGGAGTGGAGATGGCGCTCGGTTGAACTAAAACTGCGCATAAATTAAAAGTTGGTTCAAAACTGAAATTCAACAATTGGGAGTTGAACTAAATTTGCGCATAAATTAACCAGGGTTGAAGTAAAACTTCGCATAAATTATTAGTTAGTTCAAAACAGAAATTCAACAACTGGGAGTTGAACTAAATTTGCGCATAAATTAACTGGGGTTAAATTAAAACTTCGCATAAATTAAAAGTTAGTTCATGTTAGCTGAAGAGTGTACAGGAGAATGAAACAGGAATTGTCGTGAGCGCGCTTATATAAAGAAGGGTGGGGGTAAAATATGAAAACCTGCTGAACACAGTCGATAGGTGTAACAAGTTCGAAGTTGTGGAAACGTAACATTGAACGCAAAATGTTGTGAATAACACCATCGTCATCGCTAACTTGCGAAGTTCTAGCAGAGTATAACGGGTTAAAACTTAATTTCTTCCTGACTTTTGTTAAATTAGTTTTAATCTTTGAAACAGAAGGTTTGGAATTACTTCGTAATATATGTTGTGTCCGCAAAAGTTTCAATTTCAAACATTGCGTATCCATCACAAGAAGTATATCAGATGAATGAGATATAACGTCAAGCACGCGAAGGTGATTCAAACAGGACGACACGTGCTAATGTAAATGAAATTTCAGGTTAGTAGCAATTAGACTTGTATAATGAAGTTGGCGAAACGTATATGTAATGAGTAGGAAGGATGCGAACAACTCAAATGCGAGTTAATTAATGGTCGCGGCGCGATGAACAATCTCCTTTTTATAACGGCTATCGCGTGGGAAGATCAGTTCCGCATGAGCGCCCAAGTGGAACCTCCCGTGTTCACTCAAGCGGAACCCCCCCCCCCCCCGGTGACTAATCAAGCGGAACCCCCCCCCCCCCGGTGACTAATCAAGCGGAACCCCCCCCCCCATAAAAAATGGAGATTAAATCCCCCCCCCCCGGGTGTTCACTCAAGCGGAACCCCGCCGGGTCGATGACCGGTCAATGGTCGGTCACGACCGGTTGCTAACCCCATCTAATTACCACACTTCACATCCCATGCCAGCCATGAATTACTATTGTTTGAATGAAACAGAATTAAACATGGCAGCCACCATGGAAAATTCTAACCTCAAACCTTGATTTTACGTCACTGCGCATGCGCCGCTCCCACTCCTTCGTTTATTTTATGCTGCTATAACTTGTACTGGAGTGAGCCAACTTCACGCTACGGCGCCTAGTCCTGTATTACTCACTTTAACGCTACTGCGAATGCGCCTAGTCTGTATTACTCACTTTAGCGCTGCTGCGAATGCAACGAGTTCTCCGGATCGGAATCACTCCTCGCTATTGCGCATGCGCCGAGTCCTGTATTACTCAATTTAGCTCTACTGTGCACGGAAAGTTCTAACCTCAAACATTGGATTTTACGTCGCTGCGCATGCGCCACCCCCACTCCTTCGTTTCATTTTTACACTGCTGCGAACTGGAGTTGATTGAAGACCGTACTGGAGTGAAACAATTCCCCCACCACTGCATTAATTACCCCCACCACTCGAAAACCCGAGGAGCGATACGAGCCCGATTTTCGCGTCAGTCGTCAACGAGTTTTCATAGCGAAAAGTCGTTGGCGACTCGGTAAGAGGTTCAAATATATAGTAGGCCTATATATATTTGAACTTCTTATACTACGTTGCGTTCTTTAATGCAATGTGGTATGTGTGTGTGTGTGTGTGTGTAAATATTAGTTGTAAGTTGCACTTAATTTAAGAATTAATTTGCGCATTGCGATGTTAGTTATAAGTTGTGTTTAGCGTTAAGGTGTATTAATTTTAAGAATAATGATGGTATTTTGGTTGTGTTGAATTATTCGATATTTAATAATGATGTGTTGTTAGTTTTAAGTGTTGGTATTAATAATTAATGTTGTTGTTTTGCCTTTCAGCTAGATGATAGGGGGTAGATTAACTGTAAATTCAGAAGTTCTGTTGAACTTCACTTAGAAGGGGTGGGACATCCGCACTAGCGGACTAGGTTTTTGAATTTTGTTTAGGAATATGATGGGTGGGATTAGCTTGGGTGGGTGTTAGAGTTGCGTGTCTGCATCAGCTGTTCCAGTTTCCCTTGTAATTAGTGGTTACGCTTTAATGCGGGCCGGGACGTTACGCTTTGATGCGGACGGACCAAACAAAATTGCGTCGATGTCCCTCGCAGAACGCAACTAGTGGGTTGGGAGTGGGAACCGTTAGGCAAACAGGGTGGTGGGAACAGTTACTACTGTTCCCATCACCTTGGTTCATTATAAGTCTTGAATGACCTTGACCCACTTTCGGAAGGGTCAATGAGACTCAAAGTCTCGTGACCTACTTTTCTGAGGTCGTTGTACAGTTATATGGCCTCTCTGACTTGCATTGTTTGCCGGTGTAGCTTCATATAGCGTGCAAAGAATGGTTCCTAATGAAATCTCATCAGCATTCAAAGACAGAGACTGTTGTTTTGCAAGTTAATTAGTCTTGAAATAATGAAGTAGGAAACGTATATGTAATGAGTAGGAAAGATGTGAACACCGCAAATGCGAGTTAATTAGTGGTCGCGGCGTGATGAACATTTGTCTTCATTATCACACAACGACTATCTCGTGAGAATATCAGTTCCGCATGAGCACCCAAGTGGAACCCCCCGTGACTAATGAAGCGGAACCCCCCCCCCCGGACTAATGAAGCGGAACCCCCCCCCCCCGTGACTAATGAAGCGGAACCCCCCCCCCTGGAAAATTAAAATGCCTATAACTCGATAATGGATTGACGGATTAGGACAAGCGATACATCATTGAAAAGGTCTATGTAAGACGAACATTTTAGTAAAAGAAGAATTTAGTTACTTTATTTCAGTCAAAAGTTATACGAATTATTTGAAATAAACACCCCCTCTCTTTCCTTCCCTCCCACCTTCCCCCACTTAACGGCTGTTAACCCCTCTCATTAGCATACCGTTATAAAAGACGCAGCAACCACGGCTAGATTTTCATTCTGATTCCAGACGTTACGCTGCAAGCTGCGAACAGAACTACCACGATGTCATCCCTGCCTACTACAACTTCCACTACAGAATGTTCTTCTATTACAAGTTTAACTTCTACTTCTACTACGGCTTCGACTCCAGTCAAGAAAACTCTTCGCTTGAAAAATGCTTCCGACTGGTATAAGAAGCAACTAGACTCGAAACCTTCAACTTCTGGAGCTCTTCTTCCGCTCACTATGACTACTATATTTGGCAGCATATTTTCACCGCCTCTACCTTCAAACGACTCCACACCATCTCAACAACAATCACCGCCGCCATCAAACAACATGCCGCCACCGCAAACAGTTCTTCATAAAGACCACACCTATTCAAAAATAAATCCTCTAAGCCTGCTCCTAAACCTGCTCCTTCAGAGCGCTTTCAATTATTAAAAGAAAAGCGCCGTAGGGCATTTAGCCTTCCCACTACTTGCCCTGAAGTGCTGACTAGGGGAATTAAGAAAGGATCAGCTTGTGGGAGGAAATGTGTTAAGAACGAACGTTTCTGCCGTGTACATGTCGTGAAACATCTTTCCGAACCACAACTGACAGAAACCCCCACTGTTGAATACCAATCCGAAATTATTGCTGTGAAAGGAAATAGGATTAAGAGAAGTTGTCTTTATTTTTTTGAAAGTGTTATTGACAACGAACACATTTTGGCAAATTGTAACGGCAAAAAATATAATATTAAAGTTATTGAATCCTTGCGTAAAGAAAAATCCGTTTATGAGTTAGACTCTAAAGACTATCTCCTCAGGCATAAAATGGATGGTATTACAAGGTGGGGACGTAAACAGTAAATTCACATAGTTTTTCCAAATTTTGCTTAAAAAAATAATGGGGGAGAAACACAATGCGTTAGAGCGTTGTGTTTCTCCCTCATTATTTTTTAACACTCTAAGTCTCGTGACCTACTTTTCTGAGGTCGTTGTGTCCACTCAAGCGGAGATTAAATCCCCCCGAAAATTTAAATGTCTATAACTCGATAATGGATTGACGGATTATGATAAGCGATACATCATTGAAAAGGTCTATGTAAGACGACTATTTTAGTAAAAGAAGAATTTGGTTATCTTATTTTAGTCAAAAGTTATGCGAATTATTTTAAATAAATACCCCCCCCCCCCCTTACCTTCCTTTTCCCTCACCTCCCGGGTCAATAATCGGTCACGGCCAGCTGTTACCCCTCTCATTAGCATACCGTTATAAAAGCGGAGCGAGCGTTGTTCATTCCTCATTCCGCTTCTACACGCCACTCTTGTTGTTTCGTCTCAGCTGTTTACAATATTACTTGCTTTAAAAATGCCTCCTCGTCTTAATGAAAATTTCAATTCTTCCGAAATTTCTGATGTTTTTGAACAACCTGAAGACACTTTAAATAACGACAGTGACAATGAAGATGATGATGAAGATGATGATGAAGATGATGATGATGATTATAGCGTTAAAATTAGTGAAGAACTGAAAGTTATAGCAATTGATCCACAATTCCCATTCGATACAATAGAAAAATTCATGTCTGAAGCTCATAAATGGTTGGATTCAGGATCTTACGTACGAATCGGCTCTTTTATATTATATGATGATTGTAATTCTTTTCTCGTAACACCAAATGATAGAGACCGCATGCGGCAGTGGGCGCAAACAATGAAGGAGTGCTACGAACAAGATGTGGATGTTGGCGGCTATTTTACAGCGCAAGTGGTTTAATAACCAAATAACCCTTCCCCCACCCTACACCTTATCCCTTCCCAATCCTTATTCCTTCCCCCCTCCCCATTTTTAAAACTCATAAAAGGCGGGCTATGAACCTCCAAGTTTCTAGTCTGTACTTGCACCTTGTGCCGTCAAGATGCTTACCACTTTGTCTTTTAATAGTATTACAGGCACTGAGCAGAAATTCTATAGAAAATTTTGTTCTCTACTTGATAAACCGCAAAAACTACCTCCAAATACTTTCACCTACAAGCTACCTCTGATGGACAAGGATGATGTAAGCAAAATACCATTAGTTCAAGCGAAATTTCTGGAAGAAAAAAATCTTGTTTATGTAAGAGAAGTGTATCATAATGAATATTCAAAAAGATTGGCTTACGAATTCATTAAGGAACATGCAGGACGTGAAAAAGAACAGTATCCAGGACCATTTTATTTATATCTTTTTGAGAATGGAGCTAGTGTAACGGTAGAAATAAGTATCAAATTAATGTAATTCTCCCTATCAAATTTGTGGGGTGAGGGTTTGAAGTAGATTTTCGCATAAATTAAAAGTTAGTTCAAAACTGAAATTCAACAATTGTTGGTCAAACTAAATTTGCGCATAAATTAACCGGGGCTGAATTAAAAGTTCGCATATCTTCCTATCAAGTTTATGAAGTTAGAATTTTGTTTTGCTGTAAAGTTATTGAAATAGTATTTGTATAAGGAAAATTCATATTGAAATACATGTTGTAATTTACTCGTAGCGATGTGTACTGTACGAAAGCTGGATTTATAGTGAGTCGGCGCGACAAATGAACTTGTATTTATGCAGATTGTTAAAATGGAATAAAGAGATGATAGTAGCAAAACGCTCGAAGTAGAAAGTGTGAATAATGTTATATAAAGAAATAATAGTTAGACAAGGAAAATATTGAAAATTCAAACTGGTATTAAAAAATATGAACGGACAATCAATTTTGTAGAAGGTTAATATTTTGTTGAAAACGTTTGATTTTCTTGGATAGTGAAGAAGAAGAAGATGAAATAGTGGTAGGGGGACCGTTATAAAAGGAGGAATGTGAGAGCCCATTTCATTTCTCTGCGAAACTTTGAAGAGTAAACATCTCAACATGTATCATTGCGATAAATGTTCGGAATCGTTTCACGATGAAATTCTATTAGACTGTCATAAAGAACTATTTCACAACAACGCAGAAGAAAAACAAGAAAAACAAGAAGAACAAGAAGAACAAGAAGAACAAGAAGAACAAGAAGAACAAGATGAAATAACAGCAACATCTTCAACTACTTCACCGAATCTACAAGTATTTGCTTTACCCGGTAAGGTAGTAATGCATCATAAGATTCAAAATGAAAACTTGAACTTAGAAGAATTTATTAGAGAAGCAAAACCAATCGTAAGTAAAACTTTAAAAGAAGAATTGAAAAGATTGAACTTTCTTAAATTTAGTTTACTACTAGAAGCTATGTTTAAAAATGTACAAGAAGAATTATCACCAAGAGGATTCATAACGAAAAACCGAACTATCATGGAAAGTTCAAACATTGATTCAATAGTAGAGAATTGTATAGAAGAAATATTAACCAAAATTCAGGAACACGAAGGAAGAGGATCGGGATGGAGTCTTTTAAGTATTGAAGGATTAAATATAAGAGTTCACAAACATGGATATGGACTAAGGGGATCTAGTTACATTCCTTTGCCAAAAAGAATTGAAGATACAAAATCTTGTATTAATGTTAGAAACGCAGACAATGAATGTTTTCGTTATGCAATGACAGCTAAATTTGTACCAAATAATGCGTATAGACCTGACCAGGAATATGAAAATCAAAGACATAGGTACAATTTTCAAGGAATTACTTACCCTGTATCACTAGGAGATATATCAAAATTTGAGAAGAAAAATCCCGGTACGTCTATCAATGTTTTTGCATTAGATAGTTCAAACAAAGTGTATCCTTTACGTATTGCAAAAGAAGAGCTACCAGATCATACGGATTTACTACTACTAACGCGAGGAAATGTGTCTCACTATGTGTACATAAAGAAATTCGACTCACTTGTTAATAAGCAGCTTTCTAAAGATCGACACAGAAAGTTAATTTGCAAGAGATGTTTCAATTTTAAACGAGATGGACTACACGGAAGAGAATGGTTACAAGAGCACAAAAGATTGTGTAACAATAATTATGAAGCAAAGATTACTTTACCTCCGCAAAGCAGAGCATTCGTTTCATTTGAAAAAGTTCATCATCAATATCGTATCCCTTTAGTTGTGTATGCGGATTTTGAATCAACACTTGTTCCAGTTGAAGATGGAAATTTTGAAGCAAGAAAAAGTGTAAAGTATCAAATGCACAAACCAAACAGTTTTTGTTTAATGGTCAAATCAACATTATCAGAAGAACATTTAAACAGATATGGATTAACTTCGAAACCTCTAGTATACCGTGGTGAAAATGCGGAAAAAATATTTCTTGATAATTTATATTCAATAGCTGGAAATGCACAAAGATTATATACAAATATTGTACCAATGAAACCGATGGACGAAGAAGAAGAAATTCAACATGAAAATGCAACTCGCTGTTTCTTGTGCAAAAATGATTTTACTATTGAGAATTATAAAGTTAAAGATCACGACCACCTCACAGGTTATTACAGGGGTGCTTCTTGTAATAAATGCAACTTGAGCTATCGTTTACCACTATTTATCCCTGTGGTTCTGCATAATCTTAGTGGGTACGACGCTCATTTTATAATACCTGAACTAGGAAGAGACGACGGTAAAATCGATGTGTTAGCTGAAACTTCAGAGAAGTTCATAAGTTTTTCCAAAGAAGTTGGAAACCTCAAATTAAGATTCTTGGAATCCTACCGATTTATGCCGTCGAGTTTGTCCAAACTTTCTGAAAACCTAAGGAAACAAGATTTAATCGAAACAAAGAAGATTGTAAACAACGACAAACTGGATCTGGTACTTCGAAAAGGTGTTTTCCCATATGATTACATAGACAGTTTAGAACGATTTAATGAAACATCATTACCTCCAAAAGAAGAATTTAAAAGTAAACTGTACGACATGGATATATCTCAAGATGATTATAATCACGCATGCAAAGTATGGAACGAATTAGGATTTAGAACATTGGGAGAATATTCAGATTTTTATGTTAAACTAGATGTGACTTTATTATGTGATGTGATGGAAGAATTTAGAAATACGTGTTTTGCGGCATATGGATTGGACCCTCTTCATTCGTACACTTCGCCTGGACTAGCGTGGCAAGCCATGTTGAAAGAAACAAATTGTAAAATACAACTTCTTACAGATATAGATATGGTTTTGATGTTAGAGTCAGGAGTTCGAGGAGGATTGACGCAAAGCGTAACACGTCATGTCAGGGCAAACAACAAGTATTTGCCCGATTATGATGCATCAAAACCAACAACATTCCTGGGTTATTTTGATGCAAATAACTTATACGGATGGGCAATGTCGAATCCCCTTCCATATGATAATTTCAAATGGATAGACCCAGAATCAATTGGAAACATAATGGATATACCGAAGCATGGTGAAACAGGTTATATTTTTGACATCGATTTTGAATATCCAGAACATCTTCACGATGAACATTATGATTTACCACTGCTTCCGAAGACCGAAATTCCTCCAACTGGAAGATGGCCGAAATTAATGATGACTTTAACCGACAAGTCTAGATATGTTGGACACTACTGGATGATACAACAGGCCTTAGACTTGGGATTGAGAATTACAAAAATTAATCGAGTACTACAATTCTCTCAATCTTGTTGGTTAAAACCGTACATTGACAACAACACAAGAAGAAGAGCTGCTGCTACATCAAGTTTTCAAAAAGATTTTTTCAAACTAATGAACAACGCAATATTTGGCAAGACTTTGGAAAACAAAAGGAAACATAAGGATATCAAATTGGTAACTGATCCAGTAAAATTACAGAAATTAGTGCAACAACCAAACTTTGGTACATCTGTAATTATTAATGAAAATCTAGTTCTTATTTCCATGAACAAGAAGTCAGTTAAAATGGATCGTCCTTTGTATCTTGGAATGTCAATCTTGGATATTTCTAAAACACACATGTACGAGTTTCATTATAAGAAGATGGTTAACTATTATGGAAGAGAGAACATTGGTATTGCATATATGGATACAGATGCACTAATTTACTGGATTAAAACAAATGACATGTACGAAGATCTACGCACCTTTATATATAAAGATGATTTCGACTTTTCTGATTATCCTAAGGACCATCCAAATTACGACAACGACAGAAACAAGAAAGTATTGGGAAAATTTAAAGATGAAACAAATGGTGTGCCAATGATGGAAATTGTAGCATTGATGTCCAAACTGTATTCGTTTCAACTGTACATAAACGAAAGGAACGAACATCAAGTCACGAAGAAAGCCAAAGGAATAAAAACCTCTTTCCTGAAGAAGAACGTACAGTTTGAACATTATAAAAGATGTTTGTTTGAAAATGTTGAAACAACCGCAACATTTAACACCATAAGAAGCTTCAACCATCGCCTTTTCAGTGTGAAGCAAACCAAATCGGCATTGAGCTATAAGGATGACAAGAGATACATCCTTGAAGACAACATAAGAACTCTGCCATTTGGACATTACTCTCTAAACCCTATCGACCAGTAAACCTATTCTTCGTCCTCTACCTTCTTCCTTTTTTCCTTTCCGTAAAGAAGAGGGGACATGGCAAGCCCAATGCCATGTTCCCTCTTTTTTACACTAATATGAAATGGTCTTGACCTATATTCAAACTATATAAAAGAGAATGAAATGTTGTACGGATCAGTATTTTTACAAGCGGTGTGCAAGCAACACCTGAAGATGGAAAGTGTGAAGGACAAGATTGTAAATGAACTACATAAACCAGCAAGAAGAAGATTTCCAAGAAGAAGTACAATTATTAAGGGAATGAATGATCTTTATCAAGCTGATCTCATTGAAATGATACCGCACAGTAAATTAAACAAAGGTTTTAAATATATTTTAACAATTATAGATTGTTTTACTAAAATAGCTGACGCTTTACCATTAAAGGATAAGACTGGTAAAAGTGTTACAAAAGCTATGGAAACAACGATACAAAGAAATAAATTCAAAATCAAACATCTACAGACTGATGATGGAAAAGAATATTTTAATAAAGACTTTGGAGCTTTGATGAAAAAATATCAAATAAATCATTATTCTACAAATTCTGAAGTTAAAGCTTCAATAATTGAAAGATTCAATAGAACATTGAAAGGAGCGATGTACAAACAATTTTCAAAACGAGGATCATACGTGTGGTATGACATATTACCACAACTTATAAAAGAGTATAACAACAAATATCATCGTACCATTGGAATGAAACCTATCCAAGTAAACAGCGCTAATGCTAAGGTTGTATTACAACGCATCAGAAATAATACAACACCTAAATTGGAAAAGTTGCAACCAAAAAAGTTTAAGGTCAACGATAAAGTTCGTATAAGCAAATACAAAGGTGTATTTAGTAAAAGGTATCTACCAAATTAGACTAATGAAGTATTTACAGTTTATAAAGTGCAACCAACTATACCTGAAACTTACTTATTAAAGGATAACAAGGGTGAATTACTTCAAGGTGGATTCTACGGACATGAATTGTTGAAATCAAATGTCGGTGATGTATATCTTGTTGAGAAGGTTTTACAAAGGAAAAAGGATATGGTTAAAGTCCGGTGGTTGGGATTCGATAAAAGTGAAGACTCTTGGATTCCTTCAAAAGACTTGGTATAGTAATTTAATAGCTCATTGTGTGTTTAACCTTGATACAAGATGGAGATTGTACAACAAAAAGATCGATTTAATATCAATAATATTGATGAATTGACGGTTGACAATGATAGGTTAAATCATGGTAAACATGGTGAATTACTACCAAATACGATAAGATGTTTAATAACTGGTCCTTCAAATTGTGGAAAAACAAATGTTGTTTTTAACCTTATAACTAATCCTAAAGGATTGCGCTTTAACAATATATACATTTTTTCAAAATCATTGCAACAACCTAAATATCAATTATTGGATAAAGTACTTGCAAGTGTACCTGAAGTGAATTTCTACAAGTTTAATGCCAGCGAAACAATTATGCAACCAAATGAAGCAAAACCATTTTCTATTTTTATTTTTGACGATGTGTCTTGTGAAAATCACGACACTATAAGGAATTATTTCGCTATGGGAAGACATCATAATATCGATAGCATTTATATTGGTCAAACATACAGTAAAATTCCAAAACAACTTATAAGAGATAATGCAAATATGTTGATTGTCTTTAAGCAAGATGAAACAAATTTAAAACATATATACAATGATCATGTAAATGCGGATATGTCATTTGAGAAATTTAAAGAAATGTGTGGCAAAGCATGGAATGAGAAATATGGCTTTCTCGTTATTATGAAGGAAGAAGATATTAAAAATGGTAGATATCGTATAGGGTTGGATAAATTTGTATTTATGCGTTGAACTACCGATGCTACATCTAGTTACACGTTGAACTTCACAGTGTAAACATGGTGAATCAAGAAAAACTATTGAAAGAAATAAAATCACTCAGTGATTCTATTAGGAAGAAGAATCGTGCATTGAGGATGGGTTTAAGTGAAAGAGAAGAATTTCTAGAGACTACATTTAAACCTATTACGGAACCTTTAAAACAGATATCAGAAACTATTGGTAAACCTCGTTATGAAGGAGATGTTTTACTACCAGTTTCTAAACAAGAAGTACAAGCATTAAAAAAAGAAGAAGATGATGATTCATATACAAGTGCTAGTGAGCAAGAAGAAACAAAAGAAGAAGAAGAACCAATTGTTGAAAAGGAAGAAGAACAGCCAATACCTGAAGCTGAACAATCTATTCCAAATTTAACTCAATTGAGTAGCGATATATTACAACATGGACCTCTTGGAAGAAAATATATAATGAAAATGCTACATGACATGAAATCAAACCCGAATTTGAGTAGATCACACGTATACGGAGCAAGAATTGATGGGAATGAATTAAAGATCGGCGATTCAAAGCTTGAAATAACACAAGACGATTACATCATTATTGGTGAGCATAAATATAAAGGAACAAAAGGACTTTATGAATTAATTTTTAAAAACATACCACTAAGATATTCATCCAAAGATTTAAGTGTTTTTAAGGAAATTCTACAAAATACTAACGCTCATAAAAGAAACTACTTAAAGGATGCAATGATTAATCGTTCACGTGCAACAAAATATAACATTGTTATAAAAAAGTTGTTTCCTCCACGAAAATTGCCAACATTACGTACTGCACCAGCGGTGAGACAACCACTGAAAAGAAAATCTTTATCACTTATGGATTTATCACTTCTTGAACAACATGGTAAAAAGAGTAAAGGAGATACTTCAACATCTGGCAAAGGATTGATGGAAAATCTATACAATACGAATGTGATTTACTACAACGACATCAATAAATTGGTTGATAGAATGAGACTATTGCATGAAGCCATGGAAGCCGGTCATACAGGTTTAAATAATGAATGGGTAGCTCTGATTGACGAACTCAGGAATCGCGGCATAATCGTATAATTGTCCGCGGATATATAAGAGTTGCAGGCGTATAATGTGTCAGTTCTAACATGAGCGTCGACAAGTTCGGACGATACTCCGCGTTAGGAGTGCAAGTTGGAGAAAACAGAAAAAGAAGTGGATTACCGCAAACACCCGAAGGTGACTATAACATAAATAATAAACGTTTAAAGTTTGTTAAGGATCCAGAAGAAGATGGAGATGCAACAAATTTAAAAACAGTAAAGGAGGAAACATCTACAAGTTTGAAACTCGACAACAACCAACTGTATGATGCAAAATCTCACAGGGTTATTAATGTTGCAAAACCAGTCAACAATGGAGATGTTGTTAATAAAGGCTATTTTCTATCTGCGATGGAATACGCTTTACTGTTAGAAAAGACTAAAAGTGGAAAAAAGTACAATGCTTTAAATTATAAAATAACTAATGTGGCAGATCCAACCGAGGATACAGATACAATCAATAAGCGTTATTTGCATTCTGTAATACCAGAAAAGAAAAAAGATGGATTTTCCTTCTATAAATATACTATAAACGATATTGGATATCCTAAAGAAGAAAGTGATGGTGTTAATATTAAATACATTAAAGATAATTGTATTTTATATAATGGTGCTGTTATTGATTGTCATGGAAAAGTGTTGTCCAATCTGAAAGATGGTTCAACTCCATCGGATGCTGCTACCGTGAGACAAATGAATGAAAGCTTGAAGAAAGGAACATCCGCTTTTGTTAAACAAAATCAGGTGGTGTCAAAGAAAGGTGATGAGTTTATGCAAGGAAGTGAAAAGTTTACCTTACTACAACTACAAAATAACAAGTGGGATGGAAAAAATAAAAGATTGTCAAATATAAGTTTAGGCACGGAAGAACATGATGCTGTTATTTTAACACAAGTGCCACAACTATCAGCTACTGGTGTTAACTTTATATGTGGAGGTAGACGATTAACCCATGTAAAATCTGGTAAAGATGATAATGATTGTGTTGTTGTGAAACAAACTATAGTTTTAGATAAAATAAATAACTTATATGATGGAAAAAATAGAAGAATATCTAACATATCAGCAGGAATAGCTCCGAATGATGTTGCTACTATTAATCAAGTTATAGCAACCTCTAATAACGATCCATCTGTGTATACATGTAATGGTAAACGTATCACAAATCTTGATAATCCTACACGTAACAAAGATGCTACTAATGTAGAGTATGTAATGAATCTTGTAGGTAATGTAGTTATTGATATGCATAATCATTTGATTAATGCATCGATGAAACACAATAAAATCGAAGATTCTCAAAGAAACCAATGGATTAAAGATGAAATTATTGATAGATACTAGTAAAACTTATGAATATTTAAGTATGGAATACACCAAAAGGATTCATTATCATAAAGTATTTCATAGAGTGAAGACGTTGGTTACATAAAACAGCATAATGAAGGCCGTATCGCTCAGTCGTCGTCAAGACAGCGGCAAGAGAGGACGTGGTTTAACATCAGCTGCATTATCCCTGCTCAGACGGATTCCAATTGGTGCTGTTGTGAATCGAACGATAGACGCTTTACCATACGAATTACATCTGCCCGGAGGTTATCAATATTGTGGACCTGGAACTAAGTTGGCAAAACGTTTAGCAAGAGGAGATCCTGGAATTAATAAATTAGATCAAGCTTGCAAAGAACACGATATAGCATATTCAAAGTATAAAGATTCAACAAATAGATCAATAGCGGATAAAATTCTAGCGGAAAAAGCTTGGCAAAGAGTAAAATCAAGTGACGCAAGTATTGCAGAAAAAGCAGCGGCTTGGGCAGTAACTACAGCCATGAAGACGAAAGCAAAGTTAGGTGCTGGAAGACGTCGCAGAGGAAGACCTGCAAAAGGAAGAAGCGCTCCCAAAAGAGGTGGAAACATTAAAAAAGGACGTCGTAGAACTCGTAAGACAAATGTAAAGAAGACTTCTGTTTGGCAAATGGTAAAAAACGGAGCAGGTTTATACCTAAGACCATACCGTGTGTACTAAATAAAAAGAATCAATTGATAATTCCAAATAAAGCCTTAACAAATCATCAGTTAAATGATTATGTAAAATGTTTGAAAATACCATTTTTTCGAGGAGTTTTTATGAAAGATGCATTACCAACTAAAATATGGGAAAATGAAACTGGAATAGTAAATTTGGATTCCACCTATGGTCCAGGCACTCATTGGGTATGCTATAAAAAGCTCGGACAAACCGTTTACTACTTTGATAGTTTTGGCAATCTGCCACCGCCGAAAGAACTGCAACATTATTTTCGAAACTTCAAAAACATTTTTTACAATTACAAAAGAGAACAACCTAACAACACTGAAATCTGTGGGCATTTATGTTTGGAGTTTCTAGCGAAGAGTGTCAGTCACCTTTAAGATGTCATCGTATACAGTGTCACTGAGTGGAAATTCATCCACATTGAAAAGTACGCTGTTCCCAGCATTGCGTCTATCCAAGGAAAGATTATGGGAAGCGGCATTACTTGATTTGACTACCTACAACTCAATTCCCAATGTTACGGAAGGTAAAAACAATTTACTACATTATTATGAAACTATGGATGCTTCAGGAAAATACTCAGAATTGAAAATAATTACATTTCCTACTGGAGCTTATGAAATCGATGATATAAACCAATTACTACAGAAACAACTCGGAGAAGAAAATATCACCGTTAAAGGAAACAATAATACTTTAAAAGCAGAAATAACTTCGAAATATTATATCGATGTCAGCTTGGAAAACTCCATTGGCAGTTTACTTGGATTTACAGATGCAAAAAAGAAAATCTTAACTCCTGGAACTACTCATTCGGGTAATACAACTGTTACAATATTGAAAGTCAATAGTATCGATGTAACGTGTAATATTATACACGGATCGTATAGAGAAGGAGTGAATCAGCATATTTTACATACATTTTATCCAACAGTGGCTCCCGGTTTTAAAATTGTTGAGAAGCCACAAAACTTGATATACCTACCGTTAAACACTAGTTTCATTTCAGACATCGTACTGAACATATTGGATCAAGACGGTGTTAGTGTTGACTTTAGAGGAGAAACGATAACTATACGGATACACATCAGAGCGGCAACATAAAAGTCGACATGGGATTATCATTTAAACCGCAACGGAAGAGTCGGGAGCTCAGTAGCTCCTCGACATTGGAAGAGTTAACATCGGACAACATTCGTTTTCTACAGAAGATTGGATTGAAACTTAACAACGATGGATATCCTGGATATATCTCAAGGACCGACATTCGACGAAACACTATGGGAGAAGGAATATCACACGCACAACCCTTACACTTCATCAAAATTAAACAATAACGATGAAATAAGGATTCCCATTCAACAACAAGATATTTACACATTACCGTGTGAAAGTTATTTATACATTGAAGGACGGGTATTAAAATTGGATGGAAAAACTGCTTCAACAGTTCCTTTTATAAATAACCCGATGGCATATCTTTTTGATGAAATAAGATATGAGATATCAGGGGTGACAGTTGATTCGACAAAAAAGGTTGGTATAACAACGACATTGAAAGGATTAACATCATTAACACCGCATGAGAAGAATTCAATAGTCACCGCCGGATGGGTTGCCCCCGATAAAGACACTATAACACCGGATTCCAACGGTCACTTTGATTTTCATGTACCTTTACGATTGCTTTTGGGATTCGCTGAAGATTACAAACGAATAATAATAAATGTCAAACAAGAATTGGTATTACTCAGATCTTCAACTAACAAGGACTTGATACTTGCAGACCCTGCAACTACGGAAGATAAACTGGAATGGCAACTACAATTTGATAAAGTTGTTTGGAGAGTACCTCATGTAAGATTGGCCGATGAACATAGAATCGTATTATTGAGAAAGTTAAAATCTGACCGTGATATTGTGATGCCATTCCGAAGTTGGGAATTCCATGAATATCCTACACTACCTCAGACAGAACGACAAACATGGACCGTCAAGACATCAACTTACTTGGAACGAGCAAGGTACATAATACTCGGTTTTCAAACTAAGCGAAAAGATGTTATCACTGCAAATGCCGGGCAATTTGATCACTGTAAAATAAAGAATTGTAAAGTTTTTCTAAACTCTCAATTCTTTCCGTATGACAATTTGAATGTCATGTTCAGCAAAAAACGTTTTTCCATTTTATACGATATGTATGCAAGATTTCAATCGTCATATTATGGAAAGACTAATACACCACTATTATCACCTGACCAGTATTATTCCAAGGCTCCGATAATTGTAATCGATTGTTCAAAACAAAATGAATCGGTAAAATCATCAAGTGTGGATATAAAAATTGAAATGGAATTTGAACAACCAGTAGCGGATGGAACTTCAGCATACTGTCTAATTCTACATGATAAAATAGTTACTTACACACCGCTGACCGGAATTGTGAAGAATGTACTTTAAAAAGAATTAGTACAACGACTGCAGATTTTTTGAGGTTAGAATTATCTGCTTCAATTTTTGAGGTTAGAATTTCGTTTGTGTAAAACAAGTTGAAAACAAACATTTATGTGATTGTATAAATTTCAAGGATTTCACGAAAAACATAAAAGCGAGAAAATCATGAGTTGAAAGTTCATTTTATCTTTGACCGTCGTATGGGAAACATCGTTCGCAAGATGAGTTCTACTAACGGAGAAGAAAATACACCTCTAATGGATGAGAATAGTTCAGATATAGAAAAACAAGTTGAACGAGAAATGGACGAGTTCCTCAAGTTTAACAAACATAAGAAGAGAGAAGAAGAAAAAGAAGAAGGAGAAGCTGAAAAAGAAGTAAAAAGAAAAAAAGTTGAAGTTAACATTACAACAAATATTTTAACAGAAGTATTTCTTCGAATTTTCTACCCCATTTCTTCATGCATGACGAAAAGTATTTCAGTTGGAATTTTAAAATCATTGGATTATTCACCGATTGTTATTTTAAATCATGGAAATAAAATGGTTACATTCACTGAAACTTCTTGGGAATCATTTATGAAACATTTACATCTTTTGGAATGCTATTTGAGTAACAACACATTTGGAAGAAGAACAAGATTAAGTTTATTGGAATCAAATATTGAAGTTGATATAGTGAAACATCGTGGAGGACAAATGGTTCGCTTCAGAGATTTAACTAGACATGATGTAAAATTACATTTAACTAAAGAAGAATTTTACACTTTAAGTTGTACTACCGGTCCCGTCACCAGATATTTGAAACAACTAATATTTTCAAGTGCAATAATCAAGGACTATCTAATCGATACATTGGACAGACAACCTTTCGTTCCAATTTTATACGGTCCCGTGGATACTTCAATTTTTAATCGAATACCTCAAGAAGTGGATATGTGGAGACAATTGAACAACTATCACACCAACTTTAATATCGACGAAGAAGCGCAAGAAGTTAAAGAAGAACAATCGTGTTTGTAATACAAGTCAGTTGCTGACGAGACTTCATCATGAACAAACGGGTTTCGTTTTCTAATGCGCCACATATAATGGAAGTTAAAAAAGGTATAATTGAATTTCAAGCTTTTCGAGGAAATGATGGAAATTTTATTATAAAAGAATTAGTAATTTTGGATATGAACACATCTGTAGTTTATCATTACTTATTCAAACCTCCATTACCATTCAATAGACTAACAACTAAAGCGAAAGTTACAAACAAATGGTTGTACAAACATTTTCACAACTTAAGATGGGATGAAGGTTTTATTAGTTATAACATGATGCCGCACATTATGAATCATTACTGCAAAGAGTTCAAAACTATCTACACAAGAGGATTGGAAAAAGCTAATTGGATACAATCATTTACAAGCAACGAAGTGATAAATGCAATAATAGATAGAGATTTCCAATGCTACTTCAATGAACTTTGTATTTCATCAAAGAGTTTTAAACATCGAAGGTCACAGTGCGCTTTAAAGAATGCCTACCGCTTAAATAATTTCCTTCAACAGAATGGTGGGGGTAATGTCGGTAATAAAAGTGAGAGCGCTACCATGACGCAGCATGAGTATTACTCGAACCTCCGAAGAGACAACATCTCCGACGGACATTATTATTAACAAGAAGATTAACAATAACATCAAGATGGCATCGCAGAACTTTCTTCAAAATTTGGTTGATCAATTCAACGCTCATTCTAAATCAACAATCTTACCGACGAAGAAATGTTCTGAACTAAAAGAAGAAAAACATTACATCATACATACAATCAAGAAGATGGACACTTCAATTGGTGATGCTATTAATTGCACATTGAGCGAGGCGCCGTATACAGTTGGTGACGAACCGAAGTTTCAAATCTTTTTACCGAAACGGTTTGTACAACTTCTACAAAATGAAGATCTTCGAGTTATTCAACCTGGCGCACTCTATTTAGTTTCACACGGACCAAGTGGAAACAACTCAACTGAACTAACTATTCATGTAACACCTACTACTAACTAGTTTGTACATAACATTGTAAATATATGTGTTTGTAATGGTTTCTCAATAAAGATGATATAAAACAAAAAGAAGCAACATATTGTTATGTCTTTGTACATAGCAATATGTTGCTTTTTTAAAAATTCCACGGGATGACCTTGACCCAATTATGTGTGATAATAAAAGTGAAAATCAACTTGTGAAATTCATCAGTCTACGACTACCTTTCGTACCGTACACATCTCGCTCTCTATAACTAAATACAAAACTTCAACATGTCCCTAAAGGTCAAGTGTGCATCTTACGATACCAACACCATTACGAGTTTTGAACAACTTGAAGATTTAACCAACGAAATGCGAGTTTTACTTACCGGTGGTTATCACTTAACTGTTGATGTTAGTGCTACTAATGTAAGGATGTTTACTAAAACAAAATACTGCGATGATGAAGTATTTCTTTCTACACAACCTACAACATCTTCATCGCCGACTGGTCAACATAACATCAAGTTCCACAAGTACTACCAATGTTAAATAACTTTTAACAAATAAAACTAAGGAATCACGTGATCAATGTCAAGTTGATAAAAAGGGTGTGATACTTGGATAACTAATCATTCGCTTCCCAACTCTCGCTGCGTCAACACCTATTTTTAAAGATGTTATACAGAATGATGATTGAACTTGATGGAAAGATCTATGGAAAAGATTACAACACCGTTGAACAAATGACAGAAGATTTAGAAATATTAACCCGAGAAGGATATCAGGCTAAATTAATTTTAAAGTTTCCTGAAGTACATCCACTATCGACTGAAGAACTTATCGCTATGGCTAAAGCGGAAAGAGAGAAAAAGTCTGAAGAAAACAAACAGGAGAGAGAGAAAAAGTCTGAAGAAAACAAACAGAAACAAACTTCTTAAGCATCAATTTTCCTTACATTAGTAAGGTATAATTTTTTAAAACTTCGTTTGGATGACCTTGAAATTACCCCCACCACTTTTTGTAGTACATAAAATTGACTATTCAACACTATACACTCTTATTCTTTCACTGGACTCAGCAGCGTCAACATGGAAGAACAAAAGTACAAGTACGAACCTCGTTACTGTTGTGAACAACAATGTACAGATTTAGGACCAATGATGGTGGACGGGTTAGCTTGCACTAAATGTGAATTTTTTGGATCTTGTTACTGCAAGTGCAAAACAAAACAACTACCGCCACCGGAATTGCGAACTTTCAAATTTTACAAATCAAGATATTTTCATACATGCTGTCCTCAAAGATGTTTCAAATTTCATCCTCTCGATTTAGCTTATTGTCAACGCACCAAGTCTCATCAAGATGATTTTTGTACACATATGATAAAAAGATGTAAATACAGGTCGGATTGGTATTCAGATCCTGTTGAACCATCGAATGTGTAATTTCAGTTTTACACTCTTTTTTAAAACTTCAATTGGATGACCTTGAGATTTCCCCCACCATTGGTTTTTTTTTTTTTTTAGATTTCCCCCACCATAAGTCTTTTAGATTTTCCCCCTCCATTAGTTTAAGTTTTGTATCTTATTGAATCCACCTTTGAATTATTTCACTTCCAACATTCTAACTAACAACATGGGAACACCTTTCGTCAGGTTTCAACATATAATAACTGAGAGGGAAGAAATGGAAGAATTGTTTCAAAACTTGCTCGCTATGATGGATAGATATTATATGAGATGGATCAGAATTGATGTTCAATATTTACGTCCTGGTGAATTATCTTCATCATCACAGAGTGAGGAGGACGAGGCAACTACTACAGCTAAGATATTTGAATTAAAAGACGAAGAAGAAGAACTTAGCTTTTTATTTAATCATAAGCTCGCCGTTAAATAAGCCCCCTCCCTTGGCGGCGTTCCTCATTTACTCGCCAACTCTCCAACGATGAACAACTCTCCATTGGCACGGATGAATTCTAGTTTTGAAATAAACTCTAAAGAAGAGTTACAAGCTATTTTTAATATTTTACAAGAACTTGTAGATAATTATACAACTATCAAAATGAATTTGGAAATAACATACGATTGTCCTATTTGTGATAAGGTTGAAAGTTCAGACGAAGACAGTTTACTAAATCTAACTCCTGCACCATCTGACACTACCGACGGTAATAATGAAGAGCAAAATCTATCCCCCGCCACTTCTTTGTAATTCATCTTTCCCCCCACCACTTTTTTATTTAACTAACATTTCTCGCTTTCACTCCTCATTCCGTCTTCGACTTTTAAACTATCAACATAACTTCTTTTAAAATTTCAAACACTAATACAATCATGATGGATATGATGGATGAATTTCCCTTTGTAACTAGAATGGAAGAGGATAAATTGAAATTGGAAATTAAACGATTGGAAATGGAGCAGGAAAACCAACTCGGAATATTACGTCTCTTCACACTTTTCAAATACATCATCTGGGGACTCTGCGTTTACCTTTTTCTCGTCGTTTGCGTTTGTTTCTACAACTCCATAGTTCATCACAAAAATTCAACCTGTATAGTTCCTGGTATTGCACATTGATTGTATTTGTTTTTACGAATAAAGTTCAAAACTTAAATCTACCTATCCCGCTATCACCGGGTAGTTCAACTCTCAGAACTATTTCCTGTGCTAGCGGGATAGGCTTTTTTAAAACTTACTCGGGATGACCTTGACATACTTTCCGTAACCCAATTATCAAGTTGAATTTCAGTTTTATACTTACTTTTAATTTATGTGCAAATTTAGTTCAACCGAGATCTTCCCACGCGATAGCCGTTATAAAAAGGAGATTGTTCATCGCGCCGCGACCATTAATTAACTCGCATTTGAGTTGTTCGCATCCTTCCTACTCATTACATATACGTTTCGCCAACTTCATTATACAAGTCTAATTGCTACTAACCTGAAATTTCATTTACATTAGCACGTGTCGTCCTGTTTGAATCACCTTCGCGTGCTTGACGTTATATCTCATTCATCTGTCTTGTTCTCACTTCTACACATCTGATATACTTCTTGTGATGGATACGCAATGTTTGAAATTGAAACTTTTGCGGACACAACATATATTACGAAGTAATTCCAAACCTTCTGTTTCAAAGATTAAAACTAATTTAACAAAAGTCAGGAAGAAATTAAGTTTTAACCCGTTATACTCTGCTAGAACTTCGCAAGTTAGCGATGACGATGGTGTTATTCACAACATTTTGCGTTCAATGTTACGTTTCCACAACTTCGAACTTGTTACACCTATCGACTGTGTTCAGCAGGTTTTCATATTTTACCCCCACCCTTCTTTATATAAGCGCGCTCACGACAATTCCTGTTTCATTCTCCTGTACACTCTTCAGCTAACATGAACTAACTTTTAATTTATGCGAAGTTTTAATTTAACCCCAGTTAATTTATGCGCAAATTTAGTTCAACTCCCAGTTGTTGAATTTCTGTTTTGAACTAACTAATAATTTATGCGAAGTTTTACTTCAACCCTGGTTAATTTATGCGCAAATTTAGTTCAACTCCCAATTGTTGAATTTCAGTTTTGAACCAACTTTTAATTTATGCGCAGTTTTAGTTCAACCGAGCGCCATCTCCACTCCCCCCATTGATTAATTCACCATCTGACAGGCCGGAAGCTCTAGACCCTCCATTAACTGACATCCACAGTCACGCATATATTTCGACGCGTCATGTTTCATTCTTCATTATTGTTCTATCCGCGGAACTTAACACTTCTATTTACCTTCTCTCTCTCTTGTTATGACTGCGCTATGTTTGAACTGACTTTTATTTTCGTTCAACTATTAGAGTTTTTATTAACACCGTCGAATTACAATTTTGAACTAACTTTTAATTTATGCGAAGTTTTAATTCAACCCCGGTTAATTTATGCGCAAAATTAGTTCAACTCCCAGTTGTTGAATTTCGGTTTTGAACCAACTTTTAATTTATGCGCAAATTTAGTTTAACACCCCGATTGTTGAATTTCGGTTTTACACTAACTTTTCGTTTCGTTCAACTATTAGAGTTTTTACTAACACCGACGAATTTCAATTTTCAACTAACTTCTATTTTATGCGCACTCTTCGCTCAACCGACCGCCGACGCTCTCGCCATCTCCACCCCGACATCTATTGTCCCCACTTCTGGCCCACCGGAAGCCACGTGCCGTGGCATGTGGCTTCCGGTGACGTCACTTCCGGGCCAGGAGTGGCTTTTCTACACTACTCAGTGAAGAAGGTAAATAAAAGTATTTTTTTTATACGTTAATAAAATGAGACATATTTTAATTTTTTGGATCGACTGGGGCAAAGTTCTGAAAGCAAACTAATAAATGAAAATTACTGTAATTCTAATAATACTAAAGAGGTCGTTTGAAAACTCCATATTAAAAGCATTGTTCCCGTGATGAAAACAAATAAATTTGATATATTAACTGCCTGTGACTGTAGATTAACCCCCCGTTACCCATACACAAACGTCATTATTTTCGATTGCACATTTTTTTATTCTAAAACATTTTATTATTATTATTGATATGTAGAACATATTAAAGACCATGAACCTATTTTATGTACTTTTATCTTGAAATAAATGTAACAGTGAAAATAGTAATGATTTTTGTATAACAAAGAGGCACAACATTATCATCTAAGAAATCCGTCTTTACATACTATTATGTATTTTTCTTAATAATGTTGAATTTCTAATGAAACTTCTTACAAATCATTGCTATTTTTTCATAAAATATTTTCTAAGAAAAAATAATTAATTGAAAGTCCCAAATTAAAAGATTAAAAACCAATGAAATTTTGTATCAACAGTTATGGTGATATATAACTACTATTTATCTAGGTTATTATATATTTAACAAACTAAAAAAAATCAAACAGATATAATAAAGCTATATTATTATTTTTTGAAATTTTTTTCATAAAGATGTGGAAACTCATTTGGGTTTACCATGGGTTTCATTTAAATTAAAATTCATAGGTAAAAATACCCTTAGATTTTTATTCTATAGTGCCTCAATTTAATGTTGATAGAAAAACTTCACAATAAGATATAGGTAGGTAGTTCTGAAACGCTCTGTTGTGTGCTGTAATG
The DNA here is from genome assembly GCA_030545055.2 of Neoaliturus tenellus. Classification (NCBI taxonomy): domain Eukaryota; kingdom Metazoa; phylum Arthropoda; class Insecta; order Hemiptera; family Cicadellidae; genus Neoaliturus; species Neoaliturus tenellus. The sequence goes on along the minus strand of CM061533.1, from coordinate 250,675,630 downwards.
CTGAACTGGAAAATAATAGGTTTTTCAAGTAATTTAAAAGTTATAAAAAACTGAAACTCTGGTTAATGTGCACAATTAAAGTATAATGAAATAGCAGTAATTACCATGAAACTGTATTGAACGCAGGTCTAGTAATGCTAGGCTGTCACAGTTGTGTCTACAAAGGCCCATGGTTCGCGGTATTGTTGAATTTGCGCTCTACCAACAATCCCTAGTTTTGTTGATACAATTAATGAATGTAACTAGTTCTCCTAGCTCTATTTAAAAACCGGTTTTGATATTCGCAAAATATTATTAATAGTGTGTAACAGGTACTAATGTGTATTGAAGTCAATGTAAAAATAAAAATTAAGAATCGTGTGTTTATATACAGTATAGGATTCTGTATCAAAAGTTTATTACTTCTCAGACTTTTTTGTATACAACGCATTAAGAGAAGTTTCCATAACTATTAGGTTACTAGGTTAACATAATGCTGTCAGCATTCTTTAATTGACTTAAAAATATTTGGTTAATATTTTAATATAAAATATTAACGGAAACAATTTAATATAAATTGACTTTTTAGTTTATGAAAAGTAACTTTTCTATCGCAGAAAACAAAGGTAAATTAAGATAGAAGTATACGCCACAGGATTTACGCTATGAATAATTTATAAGAGTTTAAAAGTTCAAGGGTTGGAGTTGACGATGTTTTTTAACATTATAAATTTGAAGTTATGAGATGAGGAATGGGCTCATACTTTACATTTATTTATTTACCATGCAATCAATCGCATATTTTTATTTGCAGTCAGCTCATTTCAAGCATATCATGATAAAAAACAAATTTAACACCAAAAACTCATGAGATAAGGGGCACTTACTCTATCTTCTACTATATATTTGTCAAATACCACTCACTCACGTATCAGAGTATCTCCAAAACTATAAGGCCTAGAGTGTTAAAACTTGACATTTATTTTCATCTTTCCTAAAAAACGCTCACTAAGAAACGGTTTTGCAAAATTCCGTCAGGGCTCCGCCCCACACGACATTAAAATTTCGTCACAATGTTATTCTTATGGGGGGTTTTTAATACAAATCAAAGCAACAACGAATCTCCAAAAGTAGAGAGCATGCAGGATTGAAATTTGGTATAGACGTTCCTTTCTACCCATTGATGCTCACTAAGAAACAGTTTTACGAAATTCCTGCAGGGCTCCACCCCACACGACTTCAAAATTTCGTTACAATGTTATTCTTATGGAGCACTTAAAATACGAATCTAGGAAACAACGAATCTCCAAAACTATAGGACCTACAGGGTTGAAATTGGGAGTGGTAGTTCCTCTTTGCCTATAGGTGCTCACTAAGAAATGGTTTTGCGAAATTCCTTCAGGGCTCCGCCCCACACGACTTCAAAGATTTGATGTAATTAGCTGTTGAAGATTCAAAGATACCAGCTGTTGGTGAAATAATACATTTTAAAGGATGACATAACCATATGACAATATTTTTATCTTTGTAAACCATTTAACTGGTAAAAATGTATAAGAGTTTAGGTTAGGTTAGTTAATCCACTTTGTCAAGTACCACTCACTCGGTATCATCGAATCTTTATAACCATAGGGTATAGGGGGTTGAAATTTGCCATGGACGTTCCTCTGTGTTAAAAAATGCTCACTAAGAAACGGTTTTGCATAATTATTTCAGGTCTCTACCCCATAGGACTTCAAAAGTTCCATTTAATATTATTCTTATGGCCAATATTTTATACAAATCAAGGCAACAACGAATCTCGATGTTAAAATTTGGCATGGGCGTTCTTCTTTGCTCATAGATGCTTACTATGAAACGGTTTTGCGAAATTTCATCAGGGCTCCGCCACATAGGACTTCAAAATTTCTATCTAGGCCTAATGTTATTCATAGCTAATTTTTAGTTCGAATCTAGGACACAATGAATTTGAAAAACTATAGGATCTATGATGATGAAATTTGGCGTGGACGTTCCTCTTTGCTCATATGTACGTGCTCACTACGAAAATGTTTTGCAAAATTCTATCAGGGCTCAGCCACACACGATTTCAATTTTTGTTTAATGTTATGCTTGCCAATTTTAAGTATGAATCTAGGGAACAACGAATATGAAAAGCCAGATGACTTAAGAGGTTGACATTTTAAATGGAAGATACACTTTGCCCATAGGCGCTCTCTAAGAATCGCTTTTGTAAAGCATCTTTAGGGCTTCGCCCCACAGGACTTCAAAATTACTTTAGGGGCCTACATGGTTGAATTTTGGCATGGACGTTCCTCTTTGCTCATAGGTGCTCACTAAGAAACGCTTTCCCAAAAATCCCTTCAGAGCTCCACCCCACATCCCACATGTCTTCGAAATTTCAATATAATGTTACAATTATTGCCAATTACAATACGAATTGAAAGACACAACGAATCTATAAACTATAGGGCCTGCGGAATTGAAATTTGGAGTAGTCTCTTTGGTCATGGGTGCTCAATAAAATGTGGTTTACACATTTCCTTCATTGCTCTGCCCCAAATAAACTCAAAATTACTATAGAGCATACAGGGTTAGTTTTTGACATAGACGCCATCTTTGCTCATAGGTATTCACTAAGATACTAGATACTGGAAGGGGAACCAATAAAAATACTCGAAGGACCTGAGGTAAACTATTAAAAAGAACTTCAAAAGAACCTTCAAAAGAGAGATGAGATGGAGGTATATTCAAAACAAGAGTAAAGAATGTTATAAACAATGACATGTTAGTTAAAATACAAATATTTAAAAGATATGATAATGAAAGTAAATTATTAAGCTAATGGGGTGTGATTTGCTATATGTATTACTTTATATAAATTGAACAAATACCGTTTTTAAAATATAGTTTTTGAAGTCCTTTAGGGATCCACCGCACTGGTCTTAAAAATTACTCTATGGCCTACTGAGTTAAATTTGACATTGATGTTCCTCTATGATCATGGGCATTCATTAAGAAAGGATTTTGCAATTTTCCTCTAGGGCTCCACCCCACATAACCTTAAGGTTACCATAGAACATACAGGTTAAAATATGACGAGCACATTTATCTTTACTCAAAGGTACCAAGCAACGGATTTGCATATATAGTTTTTGAACTCCTTAGGGTGTCCGTCCCTCAGGACTTAAAAACCTACGGGGCCTGCAATCACGGGGGTTGAAATTTGACATGAATGTTCCTCTTTGCTCATAGGTAGTCACTAAAAAATTGTTTTGGAAATATAGTTTTTTAATTCATTTAGGGCTACACCTCACTACACTAAAATAATTACTCTATGGCCTGCGGAGTTGGAAATTGACATGGACGTTCCTCTTTACTCATGGGCGATTTACTTGGAAACGATTTTAAAAATTTCTTTTAGGGCTCTACCCCACAGAACCTTTAAGTTACCATAGATCCTACGGGGTTGAAATTTGACGTGGACATTCCTCTTTACTCAAAGGTACTGAGAAACTGTTTTGGAAAAATGGTTTTAGAAGTCCTTTAGGGCTCCACCCCACTGGACTTAAAATTACTCTATGACATACGGGGTTAATATCTGACATGGATGTTCCTCTTTGCTCATAGGAAGTCACCAAGAAACGGTTATGGAAATATAGCTTTTGAAAGGCTTTAGGGCTTCGCCCCGCACTGGACTTAAAAATTACTCTATTGCCTATGGGGTTAATATTTGTCATTATAGTTCCTCTTTGCTCATAGGTGGCCCACTCTCACTATTTCAATGATAACTTAATGTATATCTTAAGGAAGAAGGTCTTAAAAGAAATTAAAAATAAAATTCAACACGCGCGAAGCCGTGACGGGCAACAGCTAGTTTTAAAATATTGCAATGTCCCTAGAAAATCAGTTGAACAATAAATTGTCATAGAATAATATAACTCTACATTTTATACAAATGGATGATGCAAACAATTCAAGACTGAAGATATTACAAAGGCAAAAGCTTTCCTAGAAAGCTATAAAAGTTACGCTTATCACAAAGAAAATCAAATGAGCCAGCATATTATGTAGATAGGTTGGTATGAGTTAGTAAATGAATTTTAGAGTTTTTTTTATGTTTGAAACTCTGCTAGTTAAGATTTATACTATACTATGGGCCGGGCTCTAAAAGGGTTGAGTGTGCACTGAAAATCTAACAAAATGTGACTTTTGATAATCGTGTTGACATCTAGTAGATGAAAAAATCTATGTTGTGACCTTTCCAGCGTGGGCAAAACATGGGGGACGCCCCCTAGAGAAGTCGTAGAGGAAGCTGTATTGGCCTTTGTCATGATGTTGTATACTACTTCAAAGGCCTTTAAATTTAGAGCAAAATGCCACACACCCGATTTCAAAAGGAAAAATATGTCCTGAGCTATTCATATTCCCTGTTTTCGCCATTGACCTTAATTGTAGATCATTTTTAAGGTTAACTATTTTGTCAAGAAAGTTTAAACGCTATTAAATAAGGTCCATAAAACGAATTCAATTAAAAAGAAAATTAAGGAACTCTTTAAACCATATTAAATTAATTAATCAGCAACCAGAATAAACATCTACGTAACAGTAAAGAACATGCGGTCAAATGTATTATAAAATATAAAATAATGGATATATAACTATAAATAGGTAAATTTTTATTATTTACTTACTCAGATATACGTTATCAATTTATGTAAACTTTGTAGAGGTGCATAAAAGATATAATTTCTAAGACAAGTAGGTAGATTTTTAAACAACATTTAAACACATAAATGTTGCAATATCTTATTCTTTTATTTGCTTATGATTCTGGTGTTGGTCATTTTTGTTGACGATTGGCCACTTTCTTGTTGATACATGTATAAACGTTCTCTAGTTCACTCTCATTCCTTTTCAAGAGCAAATCACTGATCAAGTTTAGAAAGTACATGACTTTTATTCATTGTGTTTGTGCAGTAGATGAAGTTTTAAAAACTTTAAATTCATTTATTTAATGACACATTTAATTTTGAGATTTTTAATTAATAAGATTGCGTTAGAAAAGTTTGTTCTAGACCTCATTCGATAGTTGAATAAATCAGCAAATACAATGGTATAAAAATTTTTATTATTTAAAGTATGAATAGTTAACATAAATAATATAATTTAGATCTCACATAGTTTTTTGTAAACGTTAAAAATTACAACATAAATTGACTTTGTAAGGTTTAAAGAACAATAGTTTTCCATATATTTTTCCATATAAATCATTTTTTCATTAACCACAAAAATCTTGAAATGCTGATATTCAATGTAATCTAAAATATTATGCCTAACATTATTACATACTTAACATATTTCTAAAATACAGTGAATCTAACTCAAGTTCAACTATTAGTTCAACTATTGTTCAACAATTGTAGCTCAACAAGTATTTAAAAACAAATTAAAAGTTTTAAAAATATACACATAAACTCTTCAAAAGATAAAATTTTATAAATTACCACTAAACTAAGCTTCAGTTAAAATTTTTATAAAAATTTTACATGATTTATTGCTATTGTCGACTATTTCTTTTTCATTTAAGTTTATGACTATGTTTTTCATTGAAGATTAACAATTACAAAAAAAAGTATATATATTGAAGTTTAAATAGTGTTAGAGAGGTTTCTAGCCACTTCATCTTCTAAGTACTCAACTACAATGTAAACAACTGTATAAACAGTTATCTCTGACAGCTAATTACGTATTTATTAATTACTCTACTAGAGCCCAGCGGTAAAGAGATAATTGGAAATAAATCGATTAACTGTAATTAACTGCAAACTTCAAGCAACTTGTTACTTTAGATATCAAACACATTAAAAAGTTTCAGTTAATTTATTCGAGTATTTTACAATATGTGGGTGCTATAACTATGCTATGGTGCTATGTGGGGGTATGTATTATGATTCTATCTAACAAGTCTTCTTACGAGAGTAATAAGACCAGGAATAGGACTGTTCCCAATCAAAACGTAACAAATGTCTCTGTAATAGATAAGTAAAACATAATATGTTTTACACAATAGTAAAATGAAATATTTTTAAAAGTATTAAAAAATCTATACCAAAATTCGTGGTATCTTTATTTTATTTATTTTATTTATTTTATTTTATTTCCATGCTTAAATACAGTGTTACACCGATTACATTTAAGCAGTTCTTAATACTAATAAAGTCCATTGTGGGAAATTCTCACTTCTTAATAATGAAATGTTCACTGGAAAAAGACATTCAAACACTATGATCATCACTGTACACCAACAAGATCAATATAACATGCAGCTTATAAATTAATAAATGCATCTTAAGCAAATTCAACAACTAAGTCAAGTTTAACTACAACAGTAACATAATTTATAAAATAAATATATATATATCAACATGTTTGCAACAATAACAACAATTAAAACCTATCAACAATATCATGCTATCTACATTATAGTGGAACCCACTTATCTCAAGTACATTTTACTTTTGGTTTTAAATGTGGACAACGAATCACAAAAAATGTCCAAACCACTGCCCCTGTTGATGAGGAGATTGTAAGATCTCATCACCCGGTAAAGCGGCGAGGATGCATGAGCTACAGTCCTAGAATAAGGTAAAGCGAACAAAAGAGTGCTTCTGCTGTTAAAGTTAGGGACCCGGTATGTCAGGGCCGCAACACTGGCCGAGTCATCCACCTGCCCATGCACCAGTTTGTACAGGAATACCAAAGCTGACCATGACCTCCTCAGATCTAGCCTCTCAAACTCAAACAGTTCTAACAACTCATTATAAGGAACCATATATGTATAAAAATTAAAAGATTTAAAAAATAAAAATCTTAAAAATCGTTTTTGAACTTTTTCTAAGGCTGCTTGGTAAGTTATATGAATTGGGTTCCAAATAAGAGATGCACACTCCAACCTCGACCTGACGAAGGAGTTGTATAGTAAAATCAATGTTTTTACATTTTTAAAATTTGCACTCTGCCTAAAAATAAATCCCATAACTTTAAGAGCTTTTGATACACAATTGTCAACATGAAAATTGAATGATAAAGTAGAATCTAAATAAACCCCCAAGTCCTTGGCTCTATCAATTCTAGCAATTGAAATCCCATTTAAATAGTAATTACTTTCAATCCATGTTTGAGATCTTTTAAATGTGAGCAACTGACATTTTAATGTATTGAAACTCATTTTATTATCTATACTCCATTGAAAAACATTGTTGAGATCATTTTGTAACTTAATAACATCATCTTTATTCTGAATGTGTAAAAATATCTTTAAATCATCGGCAAATAATAAAGCTCTGGCTGAATTGATGTAGTTATGAAGGTCATTAATTAATATTATGAAAAGACAAGGTCCTAAATTTGAACCTTGAGGAACCCCAGATTGAACAGTGAATGTGGATGAACAATATCCATTATAAAAAACATACTGCTTCCTATTAACAATGTATGATTTGAAAAAGTTAATTAAATTTTCAGACAACCCATAAAAATGAAGTTTCTTCAACAAAATTGAATGGTCAACTTTATCAAATGCCTTCGCCAGGTCAAGAAACAATGAGTCAGTCTGAATATTCAAATCCAGACCCGAGGAGACATAGTGTGTAAAATTAATCAAGTTTGTATTGACAGATCTGCCTGGTACAAACCCATGCTGAATAGGAGACATGTATTTTGTGAAATGATTAAATAAAAATTTATGGACGATGATCTCAAAAATCTTAGCTGGGACTGACAACACCGCTACTGGCCTGTAATTTGTTACTTGTGACTCTTTTCCACTTTTAAAGATTGGGGTTACTTTAGTTATCTTCCACTTGTCAGGAAACGACTTTGAGCTAAGACTTAAATTAAAAATATAAGTTAAAGGTTTGACCAAAACATCAGAGCAGCCTTTGAATAAATACTGCGGAAGAAGATCAGGTCCGGTCGTACATTTAGTTTTAAGTTTCCTAATGGCATCCTGCACATCCCGGTGCTCAACACGCGTTAGCGCCAGGCAGTCGACCCCCTCCAGGCACGGCCCCGCCACCGCAGTCCGTGCACTCGGCTCATTAACATATTTATCATAAACAGAGCTGAAATAATCTCCAAATGCATTGGCGATCGCCACTCCGCTATCCAGCTTTGACCCATTGTGTTCCATAATTAACATTTTGTTATTATCTAATTTTCTTTTTTTAATAAAACCCCAGAACTTCTTACAATCTAAATTAATATTTTCCTCCACATTATTTGTAAAACAATCATAAGCAGCATTAATTTCCCTTTTGACTATTGTTCTTTGAGCCTTGAATCTTTCATAATTTTCTAATGAGCCGTTCTTTTTATATTTTCTGTGCAACTTCTCTTTTAACTTCAAATTAAAAATTACAGACGCATTGAACCATGAAGGATATTTTGACTGTTTTTTCTTTATTTTTGGACAGGCTTCATTAAGAACATCATAAACTGTGACATAAAAATGATCTACAGCGTCATTAATATTAGTCATAGAATACAACAGAGACCAGTCTGTATTTTGTAAACGCCGGTAAATTAAAAGGAAATCAGCTCGCTTAAAATAAAAACCAGTTTGTTCGGTCGACCTTGACCGATAAGATAACGGAGCGGCGCCCCTAACCCTCGCCACAAGCGCCGGGTGATAAGGATCCTCTACAACTAACACATCATCACATTTTTTTTACATCAGTGTGACAGATATTTGAGATAACCAAATCAAGAGTTTTGTTTTGAAAATTAACAATGTTGTTTTTTAATCTAAGGTCATGAAAATTCATAAATAAAAGCAATTCCTTACAAAAATTATCACCACTAATTAAGTTGGTATTAGTACCATAAATTTGCAGATTGAAGTCACCTAATATAATCAATTGACTCTTTTTTGAAACCTTCAATTGTTGTACTCTGTCGAAAAACGCTTGGTAAAGCAAAATCCCCGACTTGGGCCTAAAATAAACAACACAAACAAATAACGACCCCCCTTTGTTGTTTAGGATTTTTACCCAAAGACATTCACATCCAGGCATGTTAATATTCAACAACTCTAATCTGTTACAAATAAACTCATCTGAAACCGCTAACAAAACACCGCCCCCACCTTGCCTTCCTGCTGCTTGTAAATCTCTGTCTTCCCGAAATACTGTATAACCAACAGGAAATAATTCAGCAGAACTAATACCTGGCTGTAAATTAGTTATCTTAAACTAATTTCAGCCTTTAATGCATTGTAGATAAGTACTGAGTATTATTATGATTTTTTTGCGATCCAATTAATATTTTATTCTAGTCTTTATCTACTTTCGTTATTTAAACATATATCAAATTCGTTGTTTCCAAAGATCTTAAAACAATACATAAAACGTGTTAAATTTTCAATAAACAGTATTCACTTTTAAAATTTTGCTTTGCTAAGGTTTTATTGTAAAAACTGATTTAACAAGTTTGATACACTTGACTAACTTAGTTCTTAAGTTAACATTAGACCCTTAATGTTTTTACCTTATGAATATTATCAGCCTGTGAGATCTATGTACACTCTCCTCTTCAATTACATCATTCATTTATTACATTCTGTTATAATTTATTTTTATTGTTTCAAATAATTCAACACGCCTAATATTCCATTGTATGTCTGTTTCTGTTTTCTGCTACGATAGTTAAGTCTTTATAATAATCAAGACTATTATTAAGACAAACTTAACGTTTTTAATCACTTTACATTGTAACTAAAAAAAATCAAATTTTACTATCTTTAAAATTTACTAATTATTCACAATAATATTAACCGAAAGTCGTTTCCTGTGTGAGAAACAAAATGCTGATATTTATTGTTTACTGTTTGTTATTATTAAATTATCATTGAATTTAATAATAATTACAATTTTATTTCCCATACAAGTTATTAATAAGTGGGTGTAGTATTTTCCTTTGTCTTTTACAAAATTACTTTGTGGACAACTAATATATTAGCCTTTTTACTGACATAAAAACATAACAAATTTATAAAACTAAGAGTTTTAACACTAATAATAATCAGTTAATAACTTACTTAACAGTTGAAGCTAGGAGTATTGCCACTTTTTCTGTCGAACAAATATAAATAAAGGTAAAGTCCTAACATACATTAACGTTAGTACCTTAGTATTAATCGAAACTTGAAAAGGTTGGTCTTAAACCGTAGATCCGTTTGCGGAAACTTGTTAAAGCTTAACCTCCGTTTTATCGTCACAAGTTTGTTTTAATCCAACTTGCTGATCCTAAAATTGGACTCATATGGAACCACCTCACAAATTCCTACAGGTGATATTTATTTCTCAAGAAATATTCTATATGTTAGTTCCAATTTTATTGCAATTTTCTAGATTGAAGTTATCTTACTTTCCGTATTTTATTTCAACAGGCTAAATTATAAACGCTTCATCCTGAGTTCACTTATCTTTCCCTCCTCCACACACGTTACAATATTTGGACATATAACTAAAATATATTTAGTTTTTATTCATCAACCAACGTCATACAGTAACTAGTTTTCAAAACTCTAGTGTGTTTGGACAGTATTTTAAAAAGTAATTTTTAAAGATATTTCTTGCATAGAATAATAAAGTAATGTCCACTTTAATACTTATCGAATTTAGAAAAATGTGCTTAGAAACTAAATATAAACTAAAACCTCTAAAGGTTGATAAACCTTACGTCTACATTTTTATTAGGCCTACTTCTTTTTTACATTATTTATTTTAGTAAATCATTTCGTGGAAATAAATAAAAAGGTTTTACAGTCAACAATGCATCTTGAGGTAAGAGAATTTGTTGAACAACTGATCAAATATCAATTGATAATGAAGATTGAAATGACACAATAATAATAAAAAATGTAATTAAAACATATAATAATGAATACTTAATTAAAAAAAAATCAACAGACTTATACTAATTTTTCATAATGATTTTCAAAACTAGTAAAATAAATTTCACTCCAAGACAAATAAAAAGTAAAAGTAACCTCGTAGTAATCTTTAACAAGGTCTTCTATTGGAGGATTTGTTTTAACTCAAAGATAGCTGAGAAATCTCACTCGAATAGAGACCAAATGCTTATTAAAAATTTCACTAGATTATGTTGATCGTTTAATATTTTATCAACAAAATAGATTATGGATTGCCAAGAAGTTTTATTAACTTTCTTCCCGTCTTCTTAGAAACAAGGAAGAGCTCTTAACAGCGCCATGAAAAGAAAGGGTCAGCGTAAAAGGAAATGCATGTTAGTCAAACATTTTCTATAGTTTTATTTTTTAGTTGCCTGAAAAATATTGATAATTACGAACATCAGTATTGAGATATGCAGTAACATCAGTAATATACTACTAAGTAAAAATACTTAAAACTCAACTGAAAAGTTTGATGTCACACACTTCTGCTAATAGGAGATAGTCATCTGGATAATAATTTGTTATGACACATAAAAATAACTTTGCGTTAGCACTATATTAAATAGTTAACATATTATGATCTAAAGTTCAGTTAATAGATCGAACTTTTATTCACATGAAACATGATCCTAAGTTATTTTCTACAGTCTATGATGAAAGATAGATTATCATCACCTTTATATTTTTGTGATACGATCTACAATCCTTTGAAATTGAAAAATCAACGCAAATATGTAATTTTTCTGAATACAGTGATGATAGTGAAAATACGTATTTGATGATACGAGGAAATATTTAAAGTAACGAATGAGGGAATTTACGGATTTTAAGAATTCTAGCGACGGAATCCTGTTCTAGAATTCATATAATATATTTTTTTAGAAGATTGTAATAAATTGGCTTGCATAAGATTATATATTTTTTTTAAAGATTTTTGCATTTTTAATATAAATCATTTAACATCATATTTAAAATATGAACGATAACATGAATCAACTCAGGAATCTTAGAGTGTGTTTATTTTGCCCTGTAAAAGCTCAAAGCTGTTAAACACTCTTATCTATATATTTAAAACACAAAGGTAAAAAAACCTTTGGACAGTTCTTCTTTGACTTCTACTGGACCAATTTACATACGGGTTGTAATAAAATAAACGTTTTCGCTTCTATATTAGCAGGTTTTATTCATATTCCAAAAATATTTACGTTAATTCGGTCAAAAATGAAGAATAAACTTTTCTTATGGAAATTTAACATGGGGAAAAAAGCCATTTCCAATCCTTTGGACAGTTCGTCTGAGACTTCCACTGAACCAATTTACACGCAGTTTGTACCAAATAAAACGTAAACATTTGTAAATTAGCAGACTTTATTTACTTTAACATTATCTTACTTCCTTAAATTAAAAATATCTACATTTTCAAACATTTACAATTTATTTATTTTACACGATTTCAATCAGCTGATTGTAAACACATGAGGTAGGATTTTGTCTAAACACAGAATGGATTAACAAAAGCTCATAAGGAATTGTTTATTATGGTCAGTACCTAAAAACGTTTACAATTATTATGATGTATTGTCATTTATGAAAAGAAAGTTGCTTAATCGTATAATTAACGTTATCTTACTCCCTAAAATTAAAAATGTCTATATTTTCAAACCTTAACAATTTAGGCCTATTTATTTTACACGATTTCAATCAGTTGATTGTAAACACACGAGGTATTTTGTCTTAAATACAGAGTGGATGAACAAATGCTCATGAAGGATTTGGTTTATTATGGTCAGTACCTAAGAACGTTTAGAATTATTATGATGTATTGTCATTTATGAAAAGAAAGTTGCTTAATCGTATAATTAACGTTATCTTACTCCCTAAAATTAAAAATGTCTATATTTTCAAACAACAATTTAGGCCTATTTATTTTACACGATTTCAATCAGTTGATTGTAAACACACGAGGTATTTTGTCTTAAATACAGAGTGGATGAACAAATGCTCATGAAGGATTTGGTTTATTATGGTCAGTACCTAAAAATGTTTACAATTATTATGATGTATTAAAGAAAGTTGCTTAATTATGTAAAGTAGCTGATTGCTATGAAATTAAGACTGAATTGTAAAGGTTCATTTTGAATAAATTGTTTACATTTGTATTAAAAGAAACGGATGTATCGGAAATTCGTTCTGCAATCAATTTGTCGGTTGCCAGGTAGTAATGCTTTACATTTCTCCACTAACATCGGGATTTGTGGCACAGTCGGTAGCGTAACTTTAAACAAACCAGAAGGCCCGGGTTCCGAACCGATCTTCTCAATTATACTTTTTGTAATGTGTCTAACAACGGTTCACTAATAAATGTTTTACTGATGGTACCGATATTTATTTTAAGCTAGAGACATCAAAATATTTATAGGCCTTTTCAAATTCTCAAAAAACTTATTTATTAAATAAAAAATAAATAAATACAGCTTGATAGTTTATGATTGCTTATTTCTTATGTTTTGATTAGGCTACTAAGGTTAAGACCTAAGTAAACAATGGATTTGTTATGTTTATCAAATACTAAAGAGTGTCTGTGTTACATAGTAAGGGTGCAGCATTATTGTTTTAAGGAATATGCCTTTAGGCCTACTTTGACAGGCACTCCAACTAAAATTATGTAATTTTCTGTGAAATAAATTTGAATTCTTTAATTTTGGATAGTTATTGAAACTTGCACACTGCAGCATAAATATTGCTATATGAAAGTGGTTATAAATGGTTTCTCTACGTTATATCCTACCCTAATACCAATATTTGTTAAAGCCAACCATCCTAAGTTACAACACTGTAGGCCTTTTCTAATTCTTGAAAAAATACTGTTAAGAACAATTTATCCAATAGGCCTAAAAGTGGATATTGGTCTACTTATTTCTGATGTTGTTGGACCTAATTGAACGGTTTCCTTAGGTTAATTAGGTTTGCGCCTACCTAAACAATCAAATTTACATGTTTATAAAATACTAAAGAGTAGGGCCTATAAGTACAAGGATGCAACATTATTATTGGTTTTAAGGAATAGGCCTACTTTTACGACCCTCCAACTAAAATCGTAGTATTTTCTGTAAAAGTCACACCCCCATTAAATTTTTAACTGGTGCAAATAATTGGATTAACTTCTGGGTAAGTTTCAATGACCAAAAGGACGAGTCTTAAAATTAGTATGGGGGTTATTAGTAGTAACCCCCACCCTAAAAAGGGGTTTTGGGGTCAACTAAATATTTTTAATTTGGACCCCCACTTTTTGTTGTTGTTATTTTTGGATTGTACACGTGTTTTTTAGACTCCTGAGAGTTAAGTCTCCTGGAGCCCTTTATACCCTCTGATCTTCTCCTAAGAGACTAAAAAGCTAGATAATCCACAACTTTAGTCCCACTATAACACAATGAACAACAAAGCTGAGCACAACTATAAATTAAATCAATATAAATGCTTTTTATTTTGCGTTATAGATCATATAAGTTATTTATTTTTCAATAGATCATTTTTTCAAATTGTTTCAAAATAATTTGACCTCCACCAGTTCTTACATGCTCATTATTTATTTATTTTTACTTTTTAGTATTAAATCAAATTGAACCTACTGAAATTTTGACCTTTCCTCATTTAGATTGACCAAAATAAACTAGTTAAATATTGCCTAAATTTTTTAAGGGCTTAGTTTAAGATGTATTTTTTTCTGAACGTTTCCCTATATTTTTGCATGCTTTCACGATTTTATTATTTTTGTATTGAATATCTACTTATTTTAAAAACAATTTCATCCAAAAAATGAACTGCATCAGTTTTACCAACACAACTTCATACAATTTTGGAGGTATGGTTTAACGTTTATTTATGTGCTCGATCACCAAACTGTATTTTATAATACTGGGGAAGTGTGTGTCAGTATTATCAGATGCAATTGGTAATCTAACACAATGGCATATATGAATTCTAAGATTTTTCTTTTACGATTTTCTTTACGATTTTTCTTTTCGTATGAATGTCGAATGGGTGTGATGCCTTGTGTAGCTTTGTTACCGTCTAAGATCAAATGGTTGAAAAAAAGACAAAAAAAAAACTTTTAAGTATACCCAATCTAATATTTAAATTTAAAGTAAATACAACTAATTAATTGATTATTGATTCGTTTCTTTTCTTCATTACGAACGACGTAGATTATTCCAAAGATATTCCAGTAATAAAAAAAATACATTTAAATAAATACGTTGCTTTTTTGTAAAATAAGCCTTTTAAGTGACTGTTTTCAGACATGGAAATCCCTAATGGAAATACTAATTGGAGTAGTAATGCCGGACGATATAGAACCAAGTAGGGTTCCCGAGAAATGGGCAGAAAAAATGGCGTGCGCATGCGCCAATTTTTTTTCAAGATGGCGGCGTCTTTTTTTGTGACGTCACCAAGATGGCGGCGTTCGCGCCAATATTTAAGATGGCGGCCTTTTTTTTGTGACGTCATGGCGGCGTTCTTTTTTTTGTGACGTCATCAAGATGGCGGCGCCCACCAATTTGACGCCAGCTGTTTTATTATTTTTTTTATTTTTTCTGTGACATCATCAAGATGGTAGTGCCCGCGCCTGACAGGTGCCGATTGCGTCGATGGCTACTAATTGGCGGGAACCTTGAGTGAACACATGGGTTGATGTCATAGGTGCCGATTGCGTCATCAATATGGCTGCCGTTTGGTGGGAACTGTTTCGGGACCGTCTATGTGGCCACATGAACGTTACTGGGAGAGCATGTGTACCAATATGGCAGCGACCATGACAGTTTATCCACACTAGTGTGGCCGCGTGTGCCACGTCACCGCCCGCGGGGACCGCCCCAGTTTGTGATTTGGTTGCGCCGAGCACATGTACCAGGCTTATAACTTATATTTATCATTGAATTTAACCGTTTTTACACTAGAAGCAGTGACTAAATATATATTCTACGACAATCAGTAGTGACAAAATATCGGTTCTACAACAATCAGTAGTGACAAAATAGCGGTTCTACAACAATTAAGTAGTGAAAGTCCCACGGTTGTGTAAATAATATGTTGAGATTTCACGTGATACTGTACAGATGTGCGGGTCTTGTGTAACATAACCTCACTTTTGATTGTACTTTTACTGTACATATAGTAATACCAGTCCCTAGTGAGCCTCTATAAAACCAGAGCTATCAGCTCTATTGCTTCAGTCTCAGACGTGGTACTGTACAGACGTGTTGGTCTTACGTAACATAACCTCACTTTTACTGTATTAGTAAAATTAGAGCGAGTTCCTAGTGAGTCTCTATAAAACCATAATAACCAGATTTATTGGTTCAGTTTGGGTTTAGACGTGCTACTGTACAGACGTGCCGATCTTGCGTAACATAACCTCACTTTTGATTGTACTTTTGCTGTACATATAGTAATACCAGAGTGGTCCTTTAGTGATTTTCTATAAAGTTATAGTTATCAGCTCTATTGCTTCAGTCTCAGACGTGATACTGTACAGACGTGTTAGTCTCACGTAACATAACCTCACTTTTACTGTATCAAATATATTAGTAAAACTTGAGTGAACCTTTAGTGAGGCTCTATAAAACCATAATAACCAGCTTTATTGGTTCAGTTTGGGTTTAGACGTGATACTGTTCAGACGTGCAGGTCTTACGTTACATAACCTCACTTTTACTGTATCAAATATATTAGTAAAACTTGAGTGAGCCTTTAGTGAGCCTCTATAATAACCAGCTTTATTGGTTTAGTCTCATACGTGGTACTGTACAGTAGTGTCGGTCTTGAGTAATATAACCTTACTTTTTACTGTACTTTTACTGTAGAAATAAAATAGTAATACCGGAGTGAGCCTTTAGTGACTTTTCTATAAAGTTATAGTTGTCATTTTTATTGTTTTAGTTTCAGACGTGGTACTGTACAGACGTGCTAATCTCACATAACATAACCTCACTTTTGGTTGTACTTTTACTGTACATATAAATTCAATGATAAATATAAGTTATAAGCCTGGTACATGCGCTCGGCGCAACCAAATCACAAACTGGGGCGGTCCCCGCGTGCGGTGACGTGGCACACGTGGCCACACTAGTGTGGATAAACTGTCATGGACGCTGCCATATTGGTACACATGCTCTCCCAGTAACGTTCATGTGGCCACATAGACGGTCCCGAAACAGTTCCCACCAAACGGCAGCCATATTGATGACGCAATCGGCACCTATGACATCAACCCATGTGTTCACTCAAGGTTCCCGCCAATTAGTAGCCATCGACGCAATCGGCACCTGTCAGGCGCGGGCACTACCATCTTGATGATGTCACAGAAAAAATAAAAAAAATAATAAAACAGCTGGCGTCAAATTGGCGGGCGCCGCCATCTTGATGACGTCACAAAAAAGAACGCCGCCATGACGTCCCAAAAAAAGGCCGCCATCTTAAATATTGGCGCGAACGCCGCCATCTTGGTGACGTCACAAAAAAAGACGCCGCCATCTTGAAAAAAAATTGGCGCATGCGCACGCCATTTTTTCTGCCCATTTCTCGGGAACCCTACTTGGTTCTATATCGTCCGGCATTACTACTAATTGGTCGTTACGTATATTTTTGTATGCTTTGGAGGTTATTCAATGGTACAAATAAGTGGTCATTATAGTGGATTCCCAACGGCAGATGAATACACTCATAAATTTCTTCATATTTTCATTAAAGTAAGGATGGAAATAAAGTTGGTTTGGGTAAGCACCTGCTGATTTAACTAGAGATTTTAGAGTTGAAGTCAGATTTACGGACTCAATAACGTCCGTTCAGGGTAAATCCATTCCCTCAATAAATTTCTCTGTTTGCATTCAAAGCTTTTGGAGTTTTTGTCGAATGAACCTCTATTTATCATCAATAAACAACCTTGGCTCCTAACTGGATATAAAAATAAAATTGAAGGAGAGTTTTATATTCCATTACATCCAATTTTGAAAATCAACCGAAGTTTATTGCTTTTTTTAACCTTACAAAAATGAGCATAGCCCAATCACCGCAACTGGCGGACTTATGACCAGAGTGTAAGGTAGTTCAAAAATAACTTCAATTGGTGGACATCAAGACACCGTCAATATAATTTCTTATCGAAAGTTTTTTTTCAGATGAATTTCTGGTTTTAAATGTAAGTACCAAATGAGTAATTTTTTAAAAGTACTCATTGAAAAGTCTTTCAATCCCAAACTGTTTATATCGAAGTTACAATTTATTCACTCAATTCGAACTTTATTAATTGGACAAAATTAATAATTTATTTGGAAGTTAAATTTACCAAATATGCATATATACCTTCAGCTATCTTCAACCTGTCAATGATACCAAGAAAGCCTGATAAACCGCTTCATTTCTCTGTAATACTGGTTATATACTTTTTGGGGTTGTTGGTCATAAGAAAAAACATCTAATGTAGTTTAAATTCTCATATATATTTTCTTAGATAATTCCCAACATATCTTCCTAAACAAATAAAAAATTTGAATCGTTTTCAAAATAACATCTTACATGATTTTACCTTATTTAAAACCCTATCCCACATTCAGAAACATTTTACCACTGTGATACATCTTTCATAATTAGGCTTATACTAAATCAAAGAATATAATTGTGGTTATTGATTTGCTGTTTAGTATGAAACCAATTAATTATTTACTAACTGCAACTTAAAGTCAAAGCTTTCACGAGACAGTTTCTAAGTTACAGTCTCCTAACTTTGTATTGTGCCGTAAATATTCATTACCACCAAGCTCATCGTCTTTTATTCAATAAACACTTAAGTCCCAAGCGACTTTCGGCAATCAATTATAAACTTATATTCCATTAGAGCTAATAATTTAAATATTATCCTACTTCTTATGCAACATCAAGTAACTGTCACTTTTCCTTGTTGTATAAATAATCAATTAATGTAGAAAAACCTTTGCCACTTTTAATAGAGGATGATCTCTCTAGGAAAGATAAATATAATTTTCCAGTGGTTTTAAACTGGAATTTTAACGATAAATTTATTAATAATAATTTAAATAATTTAAATAAAATAGTTTAAATAATAAATTTAAATAATTTATTAACTTCACGGATTAGAACCTCAGGACAAGTTTATGGTTTATTATTATTATTTGTAATTAGATTATTATTTAAATGGCAATTACTTCTCTCGCCCACGCACAAGTTGATTTCGACCCATGCGGGACTATTTTAGTAATATTGGAAAGCCGATTTGTATTTACGTCTGTATTTTTAACGAAATAAATGGGTTATGAATAAAAAAAATGCACGTATAACTAAATCCCTTAACTGTTTTGTTGTTAGCTTGATATAGCTTACTATGAAAACATATCAAATTTACAATGAAGTTAAACCGTTAATTACTCATACGACAATCTATTATAAACTCATAATTGAATTCAATTTCGGTTTGACAAAACAAAATCTTGTCTGATGATTGCATCAATTGTCGGGATGACAACAGTGCAGCGCCCATTCCCGATATGGCTGCTCCCTTCACCGCTGTTATTATTTATTGTCTTCTGTGGTCGATTGGTTTTCATTGTGTCCACCAATTCATCAAGTTCTGCCTCTCTACCAACCGATCAAACTAAAAATGACTTTGATAAACTTTTTATGACGGTGAAAATTTAAATAAAAATCTAAAGTTATCTTATAATTTATATTCTGGTGAGTTATATTTTGGTGAGCTATAAATTTGTAATTGGTTCAAAAGTAGGGTCTTTGCTGTATTTTTAAGGGCAACTATTACTGTAGGCAGGATATGTTGTTATCATAGTTTCACAAAGATTGATGTAACTTATGTAAATTACCAATTTCACATACATTCTACAGGGTGTTTCAGAACTCCTTGACAATGTCTTAGGGCATTGTTTCTGGGTTAGAAACATATTTAAATGTCAAATTCAAATTGTCCGGAAGTCTTCAGTTACTCACACAGCCGCCATTTTGTTTTTTTCACATAATAATTTTTATTTCCGTATGGTTGTATTAAATGGTTGTATTAAATTCATATTTAGCATGAATCTTTATTATACCAATGTACATTTCCAGGAAAAATATTATTTTTTTCCGCTGTATATTTTCAAAATGGCGGCCATTTTAAATTTTCAAACGCAAATATCTCCAAATCGGAAAATTTTATAAAAATTTTACAAGACACAAAAAAGTTGACAAATTAAATTATCTAGCCAACGGTACCAAGTTTTTAAGGATTTGACAACAAGTAATGGAGTTATTTTTCTTCATGACAACATTGATTTTGCATTAAAATCAATGCAAACTAAGGCAATTTAACAGCAAAATCAATGTTTTCATGGTGAAAAATCGCAATAACTCCGTTATTTGTTGTCAGATCTTTACAAACTTGGTACTATTGGTTAGATAATTTAATATGTCAATTTTTTTGTGTCTTGTAAAATTTTTATAAAATTTTACGACTTTGAGATATTTGCGTTTGAAAATTATGGCCGCCATTTTGAAAATATACAGCGGAAAAAAATTAATTTTTTTCCTGGAAATGTACATTGATATAATAAAGATTCATGCCAAATATGAATTTAATACAACCATCCGTTACGGAAATAAAAATTATTATGTGAAAAAACAAAATGGCGGCTGTGTGAGTAACTAAAGACTTGCGGACAATTTAAATATGATATTTAGATATGTTTCTAACCCGGAAACAATGCGCTAAAATATTGTCAGCGAGTTCTTATAACTTTTACAGTATTGTGGTTAACGGTATGAATGAGTCCACTCAGATGAGAGTACAGGAATGAAGACAAAGCTATTCATAAGCTAATCTTTTTAATCTGAATTTTTTTATATTTAAATACTGGAATATAAACTTGTTTTTATTTAACTAGCCAAAAGATTTTAATTGTTATTTTGGTACACTATCTATAAAATGGTCATCACTTTCATTTATATTGAGATCTAAACCATGTTGCCGGAAAGCTTCATCAATGAAAATTAAAAAAATGTGTTATCATTTCACGTTGAATATTTTAATATTATTTAGTCATTTATTTTTCCTTGGTGAACTTTTGCACTAGGCGTTTAACATGTGAGTGTAGCAGGGAAACAGTTATGAATAATCATTACCCATAAAAAATACCACTTCATTAGTTAAATTAGCCTACTGTTTGATGGGGGCTACTCGTCTATACTCCCTTTAAATTTCCCCCAAATTCTTTAGGGGTTTTTGAAATACGGTATCAAGTGTTGAACCAGATACAGATATTTTTAGCTTGTTCAAACAATTAAAACATTATAAAAATTTGTCTGGAACGTAAGCAGCTTGATATAAGTTTAAATGTCCCATTTTCAATTTTGTGGTTGGTTTTAAGATATTAATGTTGAAATTCTGAATTTTTTCCAAAAGATGGCCCGTTCCATGATTAGAGGTTTATGAGAGTAAACTATCAATAAAAATTTCAATACATATCACAAAAATCCATTTTTAGGGATATTTTTGTGGTATATTGGTCAATAAGTTTGCATCATTTCTAGTTGCTAGTTCCTGTGAAGTAGGATAAGCAAACATTTTTTGTTGCGAGTTTTGTTGAACTTGCAAATAGTGGAATTTACTATGTTTGGAGCTAAAAAATATCCTT
The DNA here is from genome assembly GCA_030545055.2 of Neoaliturus tenellus. Lineage (NCBI taxonomy): Eukaryota > Metazoa > Arthropoda > Insecta > Hemiptera > Cicadellidae > Neoaliturus > Neoaliturus tenellus. The sequence goes on along the minus strand of CM061533.1, from coordinate 250,653,979 downwards.
AAGACGATAAGCAACTAAAGATATGTTACTGTAGCAAGGTTAAAACGCTGAAACTTAAAATCCAATAACAATGTGTCATCAGATTATGTATGAACTGTTAACTGGTGTGATGGAAGGCAAAATGAAACCAAACGAATAATTAAATGACTAATTTATCGTTCGATTAATATAAGTAGAAAAGAGTTAGGCTTTAATAACATTTTAATGATATTAGTTTTGAAGTTTAGGGGTTTGACTCATATGGCAAAAAGTGTAAGAATTAAAATCTTTATTGTTTGAAGACACTTTGATATTATCTGACAGATTTGTCCGTACCTACTGCTTTTTTGATATAATTCATAAATAAAAACTGTTGTAAAAAGTACATAAAAACTACTATAAAGTGTTTGGGGTTTGTGGAGGGACATAACTAAAAAAAGTTATAGGATCAAAATTGTATAGCTTGTTTGAAAATTGTTTTATAACATACCACCTATTACTCAGTATTCTAATTAAAATAAAATATTTGGTCGGTAAAGACAATGTGCAGTGAAGAATATTTACCGACATAACGAATATTCTTATACATATTCTCAATGGATCTGAAATGAAAGAAATTGAATGGGCCAATGAGTTGCAAAGCAGGGGTATAGTTATTTAGATAAAGATTTTAAGTTTTAAAATCAAATTATCACTGACTTCCATAAAACTATATAGTTTGCCTCGTGTAAATGAAACCAAGATGTCTAATATCCGTAACTTTATAATCCTTAAATCATGAATACATAACATATTGTCAAGAAATTAATATCTTAGGTATACAATTTTACTACTTGTTAACTTTTACAACTACTTGAAATTGATTTATATATGACAATCGGTTTAAGGTATTAAAACATATTTCTACTTTGCTCAATCAGAAGTTCTTAACATCTACACCTAGCAGTTCTATATATGTATTTTATTCCTCAAAGTAGAAGGCTGACTAAGAGAAGGAGTTTGTATCAAGGGCTTAAACCGCACAGTGCATCAAGGCTGTCACTTTATAATCTCACTTCTAATTTGTATGTTTTTATCCTCATTAAATCTGAAAATTTAAAGCCTTCGTGTTAATTTTTTAATACTCATCGATTTTTTTTAGATTCTCATCAATAAAAGTAAAGACAGTTTACTACAATTTACTAAATATATGCAAAATGTTGTAGATAAAAGTTGGTTTTTTAATTTTTGAAATCAGTAAAATATATTTAGCTAGCTTTTAAGTTTATTTTTTGTGGTAAATGAAGACAAAGCCATGAACTAAAAATGTAAACTGTGTAGATTCTAATCCAACCTAGAAGGAATTAGTAATTATCAAAAGAATTCTTTGGAGATTATAAGCACTCAAAATTAACTTAACTTATCCTACTATACATTATTCGTAGTGGTCGTAACTTGTTTCAATTTCGTACCATTTTCCCCTCATTCAACAAATAAAATTAACAGTTAAACATAAATATTTGTTATTTTGGTGCTTTGGACAGTAAAAAAGGTAAAAGTTCAATGTTGTTGTAAAGATATACAAAAAAATTTGATTATATATTGAAAATAAAATTATTTTTAACCTTCTGATTACTTCTGATGCTAAAAAGATGTACTTTACTTGTATCATGTTAATAGCCCAGAGGACCAAATTTTACTGGGAGGCGCTTTCCTTAATCATGATTATACTTAATCTTAGTTTAATTAAATACTAAAAATATGGTCAACCTTAGTTTCAACTTAATTTTAATCTTTAACTGACAAAGGGAAAATGTCCCGTAGAAAAAAAATATTAACATTTGCTACAATTATATTATTATGACACTAAGGTCTTTTTGCGGAATTCATTAAATTATTTAGCTTCAATCTATGTAAGCTTAAACATTCAATTTTTTTTGTTAATTTTCACAAATTGCGCCTGAAAACTGTATTTTTTAAAGAGAACTATTCCCGTCCAACAAATTTTGCATCAAAGTTTGGAACAATGTTGATTTGTGTCGCGTTCAAAAACTTTGGAAGTGTTCTTCAAATCCAATTAATACATTGCGATCTTTGAAATGGAATACATCAGCTAACTGTTGGACGTCAAAGTAGTTGAAAATCATGTTTGAAATTCTGCTTGAATATTTCTCAGGATTGATACTTCTGTTTTTACTCCGTCTAACTAGATTTTTACTCTGTAAAAATCTGAATCGGGAAAGTTATTGTTGATTCAAATCTTTGATATTTTTTATTTAAGTAGATTTCGATTTATATTACACATGTCAATATGAATATGTAATATATGAATATATGCAATTTATGGATATGTAAATATTGATTGAATAAAAATTTGGTTTTCTGAAGTGAATACGCGATTACTGTTTTAATTCAATGAAAATATATCCACTTATTAACACCTGTCCCAAGCTAAAAATTTCAGCAAACAGCTTCCCCACCCACAGGGACAATGTGTATGCATTTCCTCATTTGACCTCCTCATGGTTCTCTTTTCAATGGTACAACAGCTTTTAAAAGCCGGCCCAACTGTACGAGTCTTCCTCTGACCATTGGTTTAGTTCAAACGTTTCTGCACTAGAGAAGAGGGATGTGATAGTATATAGGAAATCTTGATATAGAATGATAGACAAACTATTGACTACGTAGCTGATGACACAATCCTGAAACTCTTCCCTGTTTGGTTATTGCAAGTGAAGAAAGGTATTAAAAACTTAGAGCTTGCATAAAGCTTTGTGAAAAAGGTATGTTTTATCTCAAATTTGCTCGTTTTCACTTTATTAAACGTGGCTTTAATAGGTCAAAAAATAAGTGGAATTTCTTAGATAAGATTACTAAGTCCACAAAAGAATGTTGCACTTTTAACCGATTTAATAATAAGAATAGTTAATTTTGTGTTACCAACACTGACGGTGAATAAACTAACATTTCCTTATACAATTGTAAAAAACACGTTCGGTTTGACGTTTGTTTTTGTAGGTTTCCTACAGAAAAAGTAGCTCTACAATAAAAGGAGAATCCTACAATAACATTTAGTTTTACGTTAGTATTTTAAATCCATTATTAAATAAAATTCAAGGTGATGACGACTATATGATTAAAACATTTATACACATTTAAAAAGCTATACTCCAACGATAAAGAACTTTATTAGATATTTTTTTAATAAAGTTGTTTACGAGTTCGTCTTTAAACAATTCTCAATAAATAGACTTCCAGTCATGCTCGGATCTGTAGCAAGTCTATTAAATGTACACCCTTCGTAAATTACGTAATGCATTCTATCTAGATAATAAAAATGTGGAACACACTTGAATAGACATTTCACCAAATACTGCCTCCAGGTTTTAAAATTTTGAAAGAAAGCTCTAAGCGATTATGGGTATGGGAAATACAAGTCATATAAACACTGATATACATTTTATGACTGCAGTGGCCACAGGCCAACTTTATCACGTCATAAAGTACGATAATGTGGGTAGGTTACGCAGTGGGCTTCACTTGCTTAGTGCCATTTTAGCTTAGGTGCAGTTGACATCACTAGCATAGTGATGTCACTTGGGGATCGGTGCAGTTGACTTCACTTGTATATTGTTTCTCTAATCCTCATATAGTGGACATTTCCGTCATATCGTCACTGGTCTGGATATCTTTTACAATGTCATTTGGGGTCCTGTGTAATGGAAATCTCTTGCATAGTGTCACTTGGGGTAATTTGCAGTATACATCACTTGTGCAATGTCACTTGGGGTATGTGCATTGGAAATCCCTTGCATAGTGTCACTTGGGGTAATTTGCAGTATACATCACTTGTGCAATGTCACTTGGGGTATGTGCATTGGAAATCACTTGCATAGTGTCACTGCTGGTCCCGGTGGTAGAGTTTGGTAACGGTAGTTCTATGGCTTGTTCTCATACATTTTAAATTATTCTACAATGCTTGAAGTTATTAATCCTGTTATAAATTTAGGTAAATCACCAATTACGAACTATAGGGATTAAAAAACTAATCCACAGCTTCCCTCTCTTTTTAAATAAAAAGATTTTTTAGATAAAAAACTAACGCTGTTAAGTAAAATTAATTCTTGGGTCTATTTTCACGTAAATTAACTTATTATGTAATAACAAACATGAAATGTGTTAATTTTAATAGTCTAGTGTACAAATATAATTTACTGGCTTGAGACCCTTAGTGACTTTTTCTGAACAAACCCAAATTGAGTACTATCCCTTAACAAACGTTTAGTTTGATTTTTAAGCAAAAAACAAGGGTTATATTACCAATAAGTAAAAAGTTTGTGTTACAAAGATTGTGGTGACATGCTAAACAATAGTCGCTATTCTTTGTCATTAGACATCCAGTGAGACTTTTTTAGAGTCATTGTCGAGTAAAACAATACCCTTGAATTTTCTGGACTGCTGGAGGAAGATTAAGAAGCCTAGTCCTTCAACACGAATCACATTGAATCTGAAGTTGAATAAGTTTTAAATTACATGAAATGATCTCTTTAATGACCGGCTAACCGTAACGCCCAAAAAATTAAAGCTCATATAGTTTAATTAAGAAACTATAAACATAACTTTTAAAATTGAATCAATGGAGTATAAAGACACAAATATCAATATTTTTTCACTAAATGAGCATTTATCCTAAATCTCCTCATAATTCGGATTATAACTGACAATAACAATTCTTCACATCAGTTTATAGTAACGTATGCCTAATAAGTCTGTGAAACAACAGACTGTACTCTATCCTTGTATTAAATGTTAAGGCTGTAAATAATTACAAATACATATGCGTTGGAGCTGAGGATTCATGTAACAATATTTCATAAAAAATCTAACATGTTTAGGGTTGATCTTACCTATCTTAAACCATGAATCCCGTTTTTAAACACTCTCTGCAAATTTAATCCAATGATAACTGAACCATCGTTATCAAGCACTAATATCATATAATACTAAATACTTTATTTAAAACACCGACGCACCTTGTGATACATATTTTAAGGTTAGTATGACTGAAGGGTGAGTGTGATTATTGTGATGAATCAGATTAGGTGTAGAATGTTACTAACAAATAGCTGTTCCATTTGTCAGGATCATTAATTAATAGCCCAATGACCAAAGGCAGCACTAATCATGATACAAAATAACATATACTATTAGTTGTTTTGGATTATTATCATGGCTCCGCAATTGCAATAATTGATTTGCTTCGTATTTTCACCCAGCTTGGCAATTACTGATAATTAATATAATGAGCAACTAAAACTACTCGGTGGTGTTCATTAAAATACTGGCATAATTTGTTTATACCAACTTTTTATTAAGAATTTAAGAATTTTATACATTATTATCCTGGGTACTTAAGTTGCAATCTTTATTTGTGGAATTTACTAAGGTGTCTATAAATCCAACCAAATTTTTGCTACATTTTGAGACAGTTTTGTTGAATTTTAGCTTTGATGGGCCCTCCTAGAGCACTGCAAAATCTTTACTTATTAAAGGGTAAACTTTCTTAAAATTTAGACCTTAAAATACTATTTTTGCATATAAATATTATTGTACGGATGTTATTCATCTTGTAAATCATTTCATAAACAAAATGGATAAACAATTTCTGAACAACTAACAGTTGAAATAAATTAAGAGTAGACCATGTCGAATTTTTTAGGTACGAATGTGTTCGAATCATTTACGGCATTCAAATAAAACTATTCTAACAACTATCTGTAACAACATTCGATTTATTTTGGGTCAACCTGAAAACTTTCTGGGTAATTCAAAACTAATCGTAAAATCTAGCATTGTTTAATTTAAAAACTATACACTTTTTAAGTTGAACCGTTCAACTATCTTAACCCCAATTTTAGAAATAGAATTTTTTATTTTTTACTGTACGATAAAATCTCTTTTTAATTATAATAATTTTAATGAACGAGTTTGATAAGGTAATGAAAAAATTAGTTCGATTTGGATTTCATACACACAACTGTAAAGTTCAATCTTTGACATTTACTAATATTCCTCTTTTAAACTTTGAAATGTTAACAATCTCACTCCAATTTCAGTATTTAGTTTTGTGTTTCACGAACCACAGATATGTCGGTCCGGCGCGCGGTGTGGTAGCCAGCATTCCTCCCAACAAGGTTCAAACCACACACACCCTGTTGTACCACTGATATGTAAAAGCTGGTTTGGCTTTGACCAGACTGATATCAAAGTGTTGCAGAAGCTTGTGAATAGTTTGTGGGTTTACGAGAAGGATGTGTTACCTTGTCTCACATATTTTATTGGAAATGGAAAAGTCGGTCTATAAAACTTGTACGACCGTGGATGCAATCCTTATATAAACAATTATTTACTTCAAAATATAAAAAAATGAAAAATTCTGTTTGAAACACTAACTGTGAACAAACGTTCCGAACGTTTCGACTTTAAGAGAGTTGCGTAGTGTAACATATAAAAAAAAAATAATAATAAAATAAAAAAAAAACGGCCTCAAAGGTTCAGAATATGTCCTCAAAAATCCCAAAAGACCTCAATGTGTCGAAAGTGGTTACATTTGCCATAAATTGGTTCTACAGATGTGCTGTAGAGATCTAAAGAGGTTCTTTATTGCCCTAGAGAAATAAATTATAAGTTGGTGTTGAAGGCTTTGGAACAGTTTGATCTAACGATACTGTAAATCTGCAACAACCTCAGACAATCAGATGATTGTTTTTAATGGCAACCACAAAATGGACTACCTATTTGTGACCAAGCAATACAACTTGAAATTCCTTGTTTTAATTGCTTCAAAATAGTACTTATTATGACAAGAAATATCGATTATTTTCCGGGCATAAGTTGCTTTTAAATGATTAAGTTCTTAATCATTTAATCTTATCTTGTACGAAAATCATCACTTTAAACTGTAGTCATTAAATATACTGTTTAAATACGTGTTTAAAGTCTATTTTCATTTTATTAGCTTCTTTAAAAAAATTGCTTCCAAAATAAATTCAGGAATTGAAGAAAGATGAATTGTGTTTCATTTATATGGTTGGCCCTCAAAATGTTTAAGGGTTCTTTGCCATTATATACCACCATATTTTACCATTGCTAATCTTTAGACTAAAAGAACAGATTTTTTCAGCATTACACACACGAATGTTTTCATAACCATGATGGCCAGAAAAGGTTGGATACATCACAGTTATGCTGCAATTGTCACTCGCATGTGGCCAGTGGGATTGATGAAGCGGCTTGCAAAGAGAGCGTTTTCCTGCGGAGTAACTTATAAGTAATAATATTTTCTTATCACAACTTCCCATATTTGAAAAGTGGTTTATCCTTCAACTGTAAAATAAAGCATTCAATTTCTGTATTAAATTATTTTTCGTACATTAATATCTATTTACTTTTAACAATGTAGATTAGATAGGATAATAGGCTAAGAAGGGTAATAGAAGGGTAATGTGGAATGTGGTAAGATTTATTAAAACACCTATTTTTTTCTTCTTAATTTGCGCTAACAAGATTTTATATTTATTTAATGTTAAAACTAGTAAATTTTTTTATTAATTATTAATTAATTTTTTAAATCGAAAAATGTGTTTTAATCTTGAGTTAAACGGTCCTTAATTTTATTAAAATGAGGTATTTAGGAGGAAAGGTTTTGTGCTTTGTGTGTCTCACTTGGCTGACAATTCTGATAATTGTTTCCAAGATGCAAGTAGATTGTTGTTCTCAGGATTTTAAACTAAACCTTAACACGAAAAGTACTTTTTGAATCCTAGTATAAATTTCACAGGTGTTTATAAAGTAACAAATTCAGTGTCAAATCAATATTTATTTCAATAGCAAAATGCTTGTTGGTTGTAGGTTCAAATAATAGAAAACATGTGTTGTTCTCGAAAATAAAATAGACCTATATTTAAAATCAGGTAATTATAAACGATGTTGAGCATTACAGTGATATAATTTTATGGCATTGAAATGAATTTCATGATAGAATTCCTTTCTATATCACAAAATGAAAGCCACTACAGTAATATGATGCTGATGATTACAGAAACTCGAATGATTAATGATTATCGTTCGATGATTAATGAAATCGATGATAAACTAAAATATGTCCGCAAATATCTTACACAATATATGTATATTAATATATGTTCATACCCTTCTAAATATTATGCTTAAATTACATAAAAGGTTTTAAATTTGAAACCAACTAGTTTTTAAGACTTTATTATCTTTATAAACATGATGTATTCTATTATACTGATTCCATCTAATTATAAGCTATCACATAAAATATCGGAACTCAAAAGATATCTCTTGAGCAAATGAATGCAATTAATTTTATGGTCCATGGTTTGCTTTACTTTGTGTTTTACATCCGTATACTGTGGCAACTTATTAGCTTAATAAATACCTACAAAAGCAACGAATTATCGTTTGGCATTGTTGTTATCAATTTCTCTTGTATTCAAATTCTCCTTATAATTACAATACTTTTGCATTAATCAAATTCAGTAAGCAAGGTACAGAAAATGATTATTTAGTTGTAATAAAAATAACCTTGCATTCGGCACGTTAGTAGATTGAAACATTAACAAGTCTGGAAAGGCTTCAGTATGTTTTTAATTAAATATTATGTAAGATACAATTTAAAACATCCAAGTGGAAGCTAAGAAATTATATTTTAAGTCATCCCCAAGCATTTTTCTTCATTTGGGAAGACCCACCAGTAAATGGTCACTAATTTCTTGTTTTGAGTTTAATAACGGTTTAATAGGAGATCCAAACCCAGGAATTGCTAAACCTTTATACTACCTAACTTCAACCTATTGTAATATAGCTTCATAATTTTATTGATAGCTAAATAGACAAAGCAGTTGGTTTTATTATAACGTAAGCTCAGGTTAATAAGCACTTAAATTACATGCATTAATTAGCAGTTATGCATATCTCGAATGAGTCTAAAAATATTTATCTTTTTGGAAATATTAGGTAATTAAGCTTTTGTAATTATATAATACACTTTTTTACGGAGAGGCAGGAAAAATGCATTATGCACACAGGGGACCAGCCTGTAGTGTGGGACTCCCCTAAAAATGGGTATACCCACTAAAACACCTCCTCTACTCTTTAGGAATCTAACCTGGAATTGTTTGTCACATTGCATCAGGCTATGCCTAAATTAGCCTAAGCCCATTGGGCTCACTCCTTTACCAGCCACACGGTCAGGGGTTCTGAGCAACATAACGGTCAAGTTCATTCTTTTTTCTAAGGAGGATGCTCCGGACGAACTGTGACAAACAATCCCAGTTGCTCTCATCCTCAAAAATATTTTGGAAGACCGAGTCCACCGAAAATGCACCAAAGATTTGGTGGGCCTCTAGGAGAGGCCTATCCAAGCGAGGGCAGCAGAAGAAGGTGTGCTCTGCATCGTCGGGAACGCCCGAGAAAGAAATGCAGTCTGGTGAACCGGTCTTTCCCGTCCGGTTCAGGTACTACCGAAAATAACCGTGACTTGTCAAAAATTGGGTCAGATAGTAGTCCACCTCCCCATGTCGTCGTTCCACCCATGGTTGGACCTGCTTGATAAGTGGCGCAGTCCATCGTCCTCGGCTGTCGTGCTCCCAACTGTGTTGCCACTGCTGGAAGGTTCGGGAGCGCTCTTCTGTTCTGGAAGGGAATAACAATTAGAATACGATTATTTAATAAATGTTGGAAAAGATTTTATGAAATGAAGAGACACCAAAAGATAGTCGCTTCAGTGTGCTTTTTTTAAATTACTACTTGGGATTTTTTGAAAATTACTTAGACATTTAACATAAACTCCTAGGTATATTTGTAATGTCTAGTTTTTAACACTTTAAAACAATGGCGACTGAACAACAATTTTTTGTCTGAAAATGTAACACGGTGTGTAACTGTAATAAGTGATATAAAGTGTTTTGATACCACAGAAATCTTTACGGTTTAAGTGAAACACAAGTCTTATGAATTTGAATGTTTTGTAAAATGACTATTGTTTATAAGTTGGCCTGTCGTTTCATAGCTGGTATTTCATGGATGAAGAGCAGATGGCCAAAGTTACTGCAAGTGTCGCTTTCAGTTGGTGAGGTCCAACTGATGGAGCTTCTGTCCAGACTGCGGTCTCCTGAGGAGGAACTTTAGTCGAAATGTTTACACACTTTAAAATCGTACTTTGTGTACTACTTTACACTTGCTCTTTACTACTTGCTCAAGTGTGGGAATATTTTTTTCAATAATGTTAGGCCTACTACACAGCGACCAAAAGAATGACATTTTATCTATGACCTTTAGAATTAGCGACGAATATTACAAGTAACATCATAATTAAGTAAATTATTAAACCCAATACAAATCTTTGTAATACTAATATTACAAAATGTAGGTATTAAAGCGATATATGCTATATAATTCATAATTTGTTTTCATTTATAATGTCTTTTTAACTCTCATTTAGTAAAATAGTAATCACAGGCCTAACTATTACGTTCTATAAAAAAAATATTCCCAAAAATATATTTGCTGGCTATGTCTTTTAGGATAAACTCATAGTTTAAACCAAGGTATAATCAACACCGGCACCTCTCATGTTGATCACGTGACCGCTGAGGTCATTTACAGAGGTTCCGTCGGCAACGTTTTGGCCGACCGGTCTCGCTCTGGCGGCCAAGACGAGGAGTTGGCCATTGTGGTCGACGACTCGGTTAACGAAGTTAGTTTCGGTTCCGGCAGTCACACAGAGATAGGAGTTTAGTCCACTTTATGCCTCGTCTTATATTTTTAGCTAAAATACACAATTAAAGTCTTGTATGAGGTTTATAACGTCTTTATAAATATCATTCATTTAAAAAGTGATATGTAATGATTAGCTTTAAATTTACAATTTTTTTCAAACTTTTGAACCGTCCGTCTATTTATATTTATTTTTTCATTTAATATGCATTACTATTTCCCCGGTATTTTTTAATGGCAAACTATAAGTCTTATTATACTAAAACTTTTGTTATTTTTTCCTAATCAAAAAGAGTAGTGTCAAATTGTTGGTGCTGGCTCAGTTCAAGGTCACCTGAGGGATGACGTCATCGAGGTCAATGACCCCACCGATGACGTCATCGATGACGTCATGGATTGCGTCATCGATGACGTCATCACTAATGACGTCATTTCTATGACGTCACACCCATGACGTCACAGAAATGACGTGCTGATTACGTCATCACCCCTTACGTCATCAAAATGACGTCACCGACGCCACTAAGGTCAAGGTCACGCCGAAACTTAAAATTTTATGGCACTTTTGCCGTTTCTCGCACTACGCTCCGAGTTTCAGTCAGAGTCCCCGTGACCTTGACCACTTGGAGCGAATTTGCGACGAGAAACGGCAAAAGTGCCAAGTTAAACTCGAGTTTCTGACATGACTCTGCCTAAATGGGCAATCGGTAATCCCTCAGGTGACCTTGAACCAGCATAACACCAACAATTTGATATTACTGTGACCTTGAAAACTTAACAACGGAGCGTCGACAACGAAGCGCACCCCACGACAGTCACCGAGCGACTGACTGTCAGGCTATGTGTATTCTAGGTATAAGGGGAAGTGGAGGGGGAAATCTCAAGGTCATCCAAACGGAGTTTTAAAAAAGTTAAAGAGTAGAAAGACTACTCTTGTGCTTCCTGGGCAACTTCATCAATTTCCAACGGATCTGTAAACCAATCCGATCTGTAGCGGCAGGAGTCCAGAAAACGGTTGCACCATCATTCGACGATAGTACAATTTATCCAACTTGGGACGGTATCCAATTTGGGTTTTTTGGGTTTGGAGGCTGCCGGGTGTTCCGTATATGCAAAGGTTGTCCGTAGCACTTCCGACAATTGGTAAGATTTGAGAAGTGAAACTTAACACACCGCTGCGGACAACAAGTATAAAAGTATTTTGATTTGTAGATTTTGAAAGTTTGTAGTACCGGTGGTGGCAGCTGTTGGTTCTTGCATCTACACCTGCAACATCCGAAGCATTCACATTGCCGGCAGGCCAGCCCATCCACTTGCCACTTTGGTAAGAGGAAACACTTATCCTCACAGCAATAGGTTGTCCCCGTCTCTTCCTCCCAACGCTTCTTTGCACAATACGTGACGCCTGGCTTCTCCAAACACTTATGCTCGCAACATGAGACACGCTTAGTTTCCATACTTGATGTTGCCTCAGTGAGGGAGCAAGATGAAGTGATGCCGTGGTCAGTGGGAATGGAGCTTATATAAACTAAGGCGAGTGGAGGGGGAAAGGTCAAGGTCATTCAAACGGAGTTTTAAAAAAAGTCAAAGAGTAGAAAGACTACTCTTGTGAGTCTATAGCGATTTCATTGATAGTGAGTGCTTCGGTATGCCAAGTTGATCTGTACTGACACGCTCCTAAATAATGTTTGCAAAAACCTGCAAAATGATTGTTGCACATTTTGCAGCCAGTTAGCTGTTTTAGATTAAATTCAATGCAACGTTCAGGGCAACAAGTGTACTTATGCCCTCTCATCTGGTACACATGGAATGTCTTCAACTCCGGTTTCGGCTTCTTCCAAGACTTGCATTTACACATGCACTGGCCAAAAGCTTCACATTTTCTACATGCCAGGCCATCCACCACATCAATGTCATTTGGCCATGAAAAACATTTCTGTTCGCAACAGTAGTTGAGTTGACTCTCCATGTTGCTGTGGTGAAGGTGCGCGATGAAATGATGCTGCAGTCAGTGAGAGTGCACCTTAAATAAACTCAGTGGAGGGGGAAAGGTCAAGGCCATTCAAACGGAGTTTTAAAAAAGATGACTAGTCATCCTCCTCCTCCTCGTCCGTCGTACTTGGAGAGCTGTCAGACGAAGAGCCCCGCGCAGGTGCTCCCCAGATGAAAAACATATCAATTTTAAAACGAAGACCAGGATCTTGCATCATCAACTCCTTTAATTTATCACACACCAAGTCGACCTTGTGTAAGGTGTCAACAACAAGCTTCCAATTTGTTGGCTCAATATAACTTGTAGTTGAGTCCGCCTCGCTGATAACTACATCCTCCGGCCGTATCGGAGTGTAAAGATGTGTAAAGTTCTTTGGCTGAAGCTGAGGCTCAGGCTGGCTGGAAGTGCAAGGTTGAGTGTGGACCCCTGTCGCATCGAAATCCATAGTCATCCTACATTCAATGTTAGGGTTTTCGTTTAAAACGTATACCAATTTTTCATGCAACATATCCACTTCTGCTGAATCTTGCAGATGAACATTCCACGAAAATGGCCATTCTTCATCCGTAGTTGAGTCAACTTGAGAAAGAGTGCTGTCCGCCATGATAGCTAAGCAAGGAATGAGGTGAGCTACAGACTGTGGTAACAGTATTGAAAAGTAGAGGGGGTAAACCAAAAGTATGTGGAGGGGGTATTTTCAAGGTCATCCAATTTGGGTTTTAAAAAAAGGAATGAAGGTTACTCCTCTTCAGCCTCGTTGCCTCCCACATTTTCATGAGCCTCGTCCCCCACATCTTCTTCGACATCAGACTCACCGTAAGGATAGATTGGCGACATCGGTGAATATTGTGGTGAGTGCTGGCCGTCGTCATCCTGGCGCAATCCAACTTGCGACCAATCGTAATTCAAATTCATCTGAATTAAAATCCCAGGGTTGTCCCGGAGTATTTCCTTCATCCGTTCGCAAACCGTTTCCAAATAGTGTGCACTATCGATCGACAATGTCCAACCAGTACTTGTACCGACATCAGTTGTGGAGTCAGCTTGGCTGATGGTGTTGTCTGCCATGGTTGCTTGTCGGACAAGGAATGACGGTTGATGTGATGCTCATGCAGGAACATGGTGAAGTGGTGGGGGGCGTGGTGGAGTAGTGGGGGAAGTTTCAAGGTCATCCAAACGGAGTTTTAAAAAAGGAAAACCTACAAAGTAACATTAAAACTTTCCAATTGATGGTGACGAGCGTTTTCTTCTGCAACCTTGCCGACACATGTGACTATGCCATACAGTATGAAAAGTACAACCATAATAAGGCCGAACAATAAAAGATAGCCGTTGACTATCATGATATTTTCTGAGTGGATCTGCTTTCTTCGTATAGCCCTCTCCTGCATCCTCTTCTCCAACTCGTGGACGAAGTCACAGCAAACGTGAGGACATGTTTATCTCTTGGTAGATTTGCCATTGTTGATGTTGTCGGTTTGGCTGTTGAAGATGGAATGAGGTTTCCAATTGTGATGTGCCATGTACATCAATAGTCAAGTGGTGGGGGTAGCAAAGCAGTGGAGGGGGAAGTTTCAAGGTCATTCAAACCGTGTTTTAAAAAAACCTATCTTGTTACTGAGCTCATATGTCAGTAACAAGATAGGTGTTTTTGCTCATTTACTTCTTTAATATAATGAAAAAATAAACATATTCTACAATGGTTAGAACAAGAAATACAACTGCTAGTCAGCTGAAGTAATCTAAGTTGTCCGGCTCAGTCTTCATGGACGTCGGTGAGGAAGCTGTCGAGGAGTGTCCAGACTCTTCCTTTGGCTGCCGGGTGTTCCGTATATTGCAAGCGTAAACTTGCACGTTTATACGGTAGCCTCGTGCCACCATCAGCTGCAACTCCTTGTACAACTCGTTTAGCTTCTGCTGAGTCTTGATGCTCACCTCCTCGTAACTTGCGCAACTGACGTTCAGAGACATGATGTTGCTAGGTTGGCTGCTGGAGTAGAAATAAAGCCGAGGCACAGCGTTTGGAGGTACATGAAAAAGTGGTGGGGGTAATGGGGGTGGGGGTATGGAAGATCCAATTAAACACTTCTAAACTTTTTCCATCGATACAATGGGATGGAACAAATAGCACAGGTGTCCTTGTAGTTTTCAAATCTAAACATCGGTGCTAGAAATCCGAACTGTTTTCTACCACCTTCCTGTACGAACCGTCGAAGGTCTCTGACGGCAGCATCGCCACAAGGCCTACAAAACTTTTCCCCGTCTTGGAACCTATACCAGGAGTATCCCGAATACCCTCTATTATCTTTCTTGTACTCTTCGATATCCTGCTTTACTGTTATAGGGATATTATCTTGTAAAGCAGTCTGGAATAAAGATGCGTCAGTTATAACTCGTTGTAAGCAAAGCTCGTACAAGGTGCTCATCGTTTGCTAGTTGGCAACAGACTGACAATTTTTCGCATCCAAGCAGGTTTGAATCCTAGTGCGATAGTGGGGGTAATTACGGTAGTGGGGGTAATTGTGAAATGCAAAGGTCAAAGGTCAAGGTCTTTCGCGAAGTTTAAAAAAAATGCAACATATCAATATGTGACAAACTTCACATATTAATATGTTGCATTTTTTTTGTTTTTTATTTTTTTTTTGCCTTTCATGATTTATTTATTTATAAAACATTACAATAACATATGTACAACATTAAAACTTAAATCTAACACTGCTGCTTGTCGGCGATGTGGATGGTCAACTCTGTAGAATTGCTACCCGTGCAGCCGTGGGACACCAGGTATAGACACCCGGGTTGAATAGAGCGAAGATCCTCGTTTTGTAGAAGATGGACGAATCTCTTGGGCAGGTACACCTGGAACTTTGGTTCATCCCCCGGAGTAAACGGTGCCTCGCTGAGACTGCAGCAGATGGCCTCCCCAACTGTAGTCTCCATCTTCTTCATAGCATGGATTATGTAGTGCTTCTCATCTTTTAATTCAGAGCACTTCTTCACAGGTAATATTGTTGACTTGGAGTGAGCATTGAACTGCTCGACCAAAGTCTGAAGGAACTGGTGAGATGCCATGGTCAGGTTACAGATCGTCTTCTTGCTCGGATATGTTGTCGTCTCGGAATCTCGAGTAATACTCATGCCAGGTCCCGGTCTGCTCCTCACTTATATAACCCCCGTTACCCCTACCACTCCCCACTTCCCCACTTTGAAGGTAAGAGGCGAGTTTATAGACATTTTTCAAAGCGCAATGTCTATCTTTATCAAGTTCTGGGCTTTTTGTACAAATACATATGGTTTCCAGCATGTATTGATAATTCTTATCCAATTCCACATCATTAACCGGAACATGAGTAAATCCTTCGATCCATCTTTTCTTTTCCAGCCCCTTTGTGTAAATATTGGTAAACTTGTCTGAAAAGTGATGCATAATGTGATACAAGTCCGTGTAACTTGTAAAACCATCATACCAATCGATATGATGGAAGTGTTTTGAAATCCATCTGTTGGTAGTAGCGGCTTTACTAGTTAAAGATGAATAAGAACATGGTGGTTTAAAAAAAACGAATAAGGAACACTTGTATTCATGTCCAAAAACACAAGTTCTTTTATAATGAATCTATCATCATTACCACGAAACGCTTGAAACTCAATAATACCAGGCTTGGACTTTACTTGTTCTTCTTCTCCCTTGTCCATATTGAAGGTCACACGTCTGCTCATTATGAAGTCAGGAGGTCAACTGATTTCCACACCACGGTAGGTACTACTTTTATACCAGGCCGTACAGTTGTTGGCGCGTTGGTGTATATTTAACGTGGGCACCGTCCCCAATAGGCCTAACCCCACAAAATGTTGGTTATTGTTTTAAAAAACTAACCATTGTCATTTAAGTTTCAATCTTTATATTTTCCTTGTTTTCGTTTTCATCACTAACACTTGATTCTTCTCCTCCATCTTCTTCTTCCTGTTTTACTGATTTCTTATGTAGTTGAGCGTACTTTTCCAATTGTCTCCACATCTGTACTTCATGAGGAACTCTATTAAATATAGAAGTATCCACAGGTCCGTATAATATAGGTGCGTCCGGTTGTTTATCCAAAGTGTCTTCCAGATAATCTTTAATAATCGAACTTGAAAACACCAGTTGTCTCAAATATCTTGTTATAGGTTCAGTCGCACAAGTTAAAATAAAAAACTCCTCTCGATTAAGTTGAATTTTGTTATCATGTCTTGTTGTGTCTCTAAACCTCAGCTGATGATCACCACGTTGTTTAATAATATCGATTTCCACATTTGAATCTAAAAGTCCTACTCTTGTCTTTCTTCCAAACATGTTACTACTTAAATAGCATTCTAGCAGATGCAAGTGTTTCATAAATGATTCCCAAGCACTGTCCGTAAACAAAATCATTTTGGGTCCATGAGTTAAAATTACAGTAGGGGAATAATCTGTCGATTTCATAACACCGATTAAAACACTTTTGTCCAAACTGGAAGAGATTGGGTAAAATATTCGCAAAAATACCTCACTCAATATGTTTGGAGAAATATTATCTTCAATATCCCTTTTTCTCTTTTGTATATTCTTTCTTCTTTTACCTTTTTCTTCAACATTATTACTGGCGTGAAGTTGTCCGCAAACGTTTTGTTCACCTCCTTCCTGGTGACCTTGAAGATCTAAAAACTCAGATATCTCCTTCTCAATATCTACCACATTTTCAGGTGTACCACTAGGAGAAGCCATATTGAATACGATGCTACCCATACAACAGTAGGCAACAAACTGATGAGGAGCGGCCTGTACGCTCTGCTTTTATACTCGCGGAATGGAACAAAACCGGTTTTTACAATACATTTTTAACAATTCCAGTTAAAGGTGTGTATGTTACGATTTTATCATGTAGAATTAAACAGTATGCAGTTGTATTAGCCGGTATAGCTGTGTTAAATTCCATTTCTATTTTTATATCCACCCTTGAACAGATTCATTTTGTTTAGAACAATCGATTACAACTATAGGGTAACCATCTAAGTATTTTTCTGGTGATAGTAAAGGTGCATTTGTTTTACCGTAATATGAACTTTGGAATCTTGCATACATATCGTACAATATGCTGTACTTTTTATTAGCGAATGACACATTTAAATTGTCGTATGGGAAAAATTGTGAATTTAAATAAACTTTAATATTTTTTAAGTCACAATGATCAAATTGGCCTGCATGTTTGGTGATGGTGTCCCTTCTACCTGTTTGTAAACCAAATATAATATACCGGGCTCGTTCCACATAATTAGATGTTTTAACAGTCCAAGTGTGACGATCCGTAGTTGGCAAGCTGGGATGTTCATGGAATTCCCAACTTCTAAAAGGAATTACAATATCACGATCGGCCTTTAACTTTCTTAATAGCAGCATCCTATGCTCGTCAGCTAATTTAACATGTGGAACTCTCCATACAATTTTGTCTAATGTTAATTTCCATTCTAAGTCTGCATCCGTTGTACCGTCTGCAGCTTTAATAATGTCTTTATCGTTGAAGAAACAACCTCTTTTGTAAAACAAGATCAAGTAGTATCGAAGCAAGGGGATGTATTTTTTCAAGGTAATGAAAAAATTTATTTATTAAAATTTAAAGATAAAGCTTGGGATTGCATGGATGAAAAGTTATCAAATATGGGATGGGGTTATAAGGATCATGATGCAGCTGCTTTATCACAAAAGTAGTGGGGAATGGGGGCTTTTGGAACAGTTCAAGGTCACCTGAGGGATGACGTCATCGATGACGTCATCGAGGTCAATGACCTCATCGATGACGTCATCGATTGCATCATTGAAGACGTCATCACCAATGACGTCACATCCATGACATCACACCCATGACGTCACAGAAATGACGTGCTGATGACGTCATCACCCCTTACGTCACCAAGATGACGTCATCGATGTCACAAAAGGTCAAGGTCACGCTGAAACCTAAAATTTTTCGGCACTTTTGCTGTTTCTCGCACTACGCTCCGAGTTTCAGTCACAGTTACCATGACCTTGACGACTTGGAGCGAATTTGCGATGAGAAACAGCAAAAGTGCCGAGGAAATTTGAAGTTTGCAACGTTACTCTGCCTAAACCGTCATGTGACACCGATCGGGTGACCTCGAACTGGTCCAGAAGCCCCCATTCGACCATTACTGCAACCGCGATGCGCACCCTACGACAGACACCGAGCGACTGACTGTTCGGCCCCGCGCACTCTAGGTATATGGGAAGTGGTGGGGGAAATCTCAAGGTCATCCAAATTGGGTTTTAAAAAATAAGAAACTCTAAACTCCATGCTCCTCTTCTTCCCTTTCCACCTCATTTGTAGGATATATGGTTGACAATGGTAAATTTGACAAATACTCCGGTGATTGTTGATCGTCTTGCTGCAGTATAACTTCAGACCAATCATAATCTAAAGTGACCTTGAGCTTTATTCCCGGGTTGTCGAGGAGAATAGACTTCATCCAATCGCAGATGGTTTCTAAATAATGCACGTTGTCGATTGTCAATTTCCAATTCGTAGTGGGTACATCTTCGGTGGAAGACATGGCATTGCAAGCAGGTGTGTCCGCCATGGTTGTTGGAGGAGGAATGATGCTTGTTGCAGCGAGCAATGCTGGTATTACAGAGTAGTGGGGAAACTTCAAGGTCATCCAAATGGAGTTTTAAAAAAGGAAACATTGTCTATTTACTTATAACATAACCACTAAAACTAAAAGGATTGGGATCAACAGTACGTTTAATCATCATATTCGTTATATTCTTCATGTTTCTCAGTTTTCACCTCCGCCCGGATAGTACCTCCACTCTTTAGCTCCTTTTCGGCTTCTTCTAGTTGCTGGGTAATCGCCATCTGACATTGAAGTTCAAAATCATCACGCGGCACAGATCCGCAAATATCCATCTGAGCCAACCAGAGCTGCCTGAGGTTCTTTTCCTTTTCCTCGACAGCTTCGACGGCTGCATGTAATTCCTTTTCTGTAATAGAGGAGTCCCACAATTGTTGATCATCGGTTTTGTTGACAACCTCATTTTCAGACTCCTTGTACAAATTGTTCAGCTCCTGCTGAGTCTTAATGGTTACTTCCTCGTAACTAGCACAACTTACATTGAGAGACATCTTGATGTTGTACGGTTGACCGTTGGAGTTGAAATGAAGCTGAGGCACAGCGCTTGGGGGTAATATAAAAAGTGGGAAAAAGTGGTGGGGGAAGTTTCAAGGTCATCCAAATTGTGTTTTAAAAAATCCTATCTTGTTACTAAGCACATATGTCAGTAACAAGATAGGTGTTTTTTCTCTTTTACATCTTTAATATAATAAAGAAATAAACATATTCTACAATGGTAAGAAGAAGAAAGACAACTGCTAGTCAGCTGAAATAATCCAAAGTCTGGCTCGCTTCAGTCTTCATGGACGCCGGTGATGAAGTCGCTGGAGAAGAGTAATGTTCAGACTCTTCTTTTGGGTGTCGGAGATTGCGTATATTGCAAGCGTAGACTTGCACATTTATACGGTAGCCTCGCGCCACCATCAGCTGCAACTCCTTGTACAAGTCGTTCAGCTCCTGCTGAGTCTTAATGGTTACCTCCTCGTAACTAGCACAACTTACATTGAGAGACATCATGATGTTGTACGGTTGACTGTCGGAGTTGAAATGAAGCTGAGGCACAGCGCTTGGGGGTACTATGAAAAAGTGGTGGGGGTGTTTGCATCGAAGCAGGTTTGACCTTTAACTTGGTGGTGGGGGTAACTGTGAAATGCAAAGGTCAAAGGTCAAGGTCACCCGCGAAGTTTAAAAAAAATGCAACATATCAATATGTGACAAACCTCACATATTGATATGTTGCATTTTTTGTCTTTTGTATTTTTTTGTCTTTTATGGTTTATTTATAAAACATTACAATAACATATGTACAACAGTAAAACTTAAATCTAACACTGCTGCTTGTCGACGATGTGGATGGTCAACTCGGTGGAATTGCTACCCGTGCAACCGTGGGAAACCAGGTAGAGACAGCCGGGTTGGATGGAGCGCAGATCCTCGTTCTGGAGGAGATGGACGAATCGTTTCGGCAGGTAGACTTGGAACTTGGGCTCATCCCCCGGAGTGAACGGTGCCTCGCTAAGACTGCAGCAGATGGCCTCTCCAACTGTAGTCTCCATCTTCTTCATGGCGTGGATAATGTAGTGCTTCTCATCTTTAAGTTCGGAACACTTCTTGACAGGTAGTATGGTAGATTTGGAGTGAGCATTGAACTGCTCAACCAAAGTTTGCAGGAACTGGTGAGATGCCATGGTTGAGTTAAAGATTGTCTTCTTCTTCGTCTCCTTGCTGGGAGATGTTGTCTCGGAATCTCGAGTAATACTCATGCCAGGTCCCGGTCTGCTCCTCACTTATATAACCCCCGTCACCCCCACCACTCCCCACTTCCCCACTTTGAAGGTAAGATGCGAGTTTATAGGCGTTTTTTAAAGCGCAATGTCTATCTTTTTCATGTTCTGGACTTTTAGTACAAATACAAACATTTTCCATCGTATACTTGTAGTTTTTATCCAAGTCCACATCATTAACCGGAACATGAGTAAATTCTTCGATCCATCTCTTCTTTTCCAGTCCTTTTGTATAAATATTGGTAAACCTGTTTGAAAACTGATGCATGATGTGATACAAGTCTGTGTAACTTGCAAAACCATCATACCAATCGATATGATGGAAATATTTTGAAATCCACCTGTTGGTAGTAGCGGCTTTGCTAGTTAATGATGAATAAGAACATGGTGGTTTGAACAAAAATGTATATGGAACACTTGTATTGATGTCGAAAAACACAAGTTCTTTTATGATAAATCTATCGTCATTACCCCGAAACGCTTGGAACTCAATTATACCAGGTTTGGACTTTACTTGTTCTTCTTCCTTGTCCATTGCGAGGCCACTCGTCTGCTCATGACGAAGTCCAAAGATCAACTGATTTCCACACCACGGTAGGTACGACTTTTATACCAGGCCGTACAGTTGTTGGCGCGTTGGTGTATATTTAACGTGGGCACCGTCCCCGGTAGGCCTAACCCCACAAAGTGTTTGATATTGTTTTAAAAACCAACCATTGTCATCTAAGTTTCCATCTTTACATTCTCCTTGTTTTCATTTTCATCACTAACACTTGATTCTTCTCCTCCTTCTTCCTCTTCTTCCTGTTTTACTGATTTTTTATGTAGTTGAGAGTTTTTTTCCAATTGTCTCCACATTTGTACTTCATGAGGAACTCTATTAAATAAAGAAGTATCCACAGGTCCGTACAATATAGGTGCGTCCGGTTGTTTTTCCAAAGTGTCTTCCAAATAATCTTTAATAATAGAACTTGAAAACACTAGTTGTCTCAAGTATCTTGTTATTGGTTCAGTTGCACAGGTTAGAATAAAAAACTCTTCTCGATTAAGTTGAATCTTGTTATCATGTCTTGTTGTGTCTCTAAACCGCAACTGATGGTCACCACGATTCTTTATAATATCAATTTCCACATTTGAATCCAAAAGTCCTACTCTTGTCTTTCTTCCATACATGTTACTAGTTAAATAGCATTCTAGCAGATGCAAGTGCTTCATAAAAGATTCCCAAGCACTATCGGTGAACAAAATCATTTTGGGTCCATGAGTTAAAATTACAGTAGGTGAATAATCCGTCGATTTCATAACACCGATTAAAACACTTTTGTCCAAACTGGATGAGATTGGATAAAATATTCGCAAGAATACCTCACTCAATATGTTAGGAGAAATATTATCTTCAATATCCCTTTTCTTCTTCTGTGCATTCTTTCTTCTTTTACCTTTTTCCTCAACATCATTACTGGCGTGGAGTTGTCCGCAAGCGTTGTGTTCATCTCCCTCCGGTTGACCTTGAAGATCTAAAAAGTCGGATATCTCCTTCTCAATATCGACTACATTTTCTTGTGTACCACTAGGAGAAGCCATATTGAATAAGATGCTACCCATACAAGAACAGGCAACAAACTGATGAGGAGCGACCTGAACGCTCTGCTTTTATACTCGCGGAATGCATTGGAATGTAACAAAACCGGTTTTTTACAATACATTTTTAACAATTCCAGTTAAAGGTGTGTATGTTACGATTTTATCATGTAGAATTAAACAGTATGCAGTTGTATTAGCTGTTATAGCCCAAGGCTATTAAATAAGGATCTTCATTCTATTATCCTTGGGTATAGCCGCGTTGAATTCCATTTCTATTTTTATATCCACACTTGATGATTTTACCGATTCATTCTGTTTAGAACAATCGATTACAACTATCGGGTAACCATCTAAGTATTTTTCTGGTGATAGTAAAGGTGCATTTGTTTTACCGTAATATGAACTTTGGAATCTTGCATACATATCGTACAATATGCTGTACTTTTTATTAGCGAATGACACATTAAAATTATCGTATGGAAAAAATTGTGAATTTAAATAAACCTTAATATTTTTCAAGTTGCAATGATCAAATTGGCCTGCATGTTTGGTGATGGTGTCTCTTCTGCCTGTTTGTAAACCAAATATAATATACCTGGCTCGTTCCACATAATTAGATGTTTTAACAGTCCAAGTGTGACGATCCGTAGCTGGCAAGCTGGGATGTTCATGAAATTCCCAACTTCTAAAAGGAATTACAATATCACGATCAGCCTTTAACTTTCTTAATAGTAGCATTCTATGCTCATCAGCTAATTTAACATGCGGAACTCTCCATACAATTTTGTCTAATGTTAATTTCCATTCTAAGTCTGCATCTGTTGTACCATCTGGAGCTTTAATAATGTCTTTATCGTTAGAAGATCTCAACAAAACTAATTCTTGTTTAACATTTAATATAATCTTTCTATAATCTTCTGCAAAACCAAGCAACAAACGTAATGGAATATGAAAATCAAAATTTCCATTTGTATCTGGAGTGATTGTGTCTTTTGCAGGTAAAACCCATCCTGCAGGTTGTATTAAATTGGTTTCGTTAGGTGATATAGATGTTAATCCCTTTAAAGTTGTTGCAATACCTACTTTTTTAGTGGAATCAACTGTTACACCTGATATTTCATATCTAATTTCATCAAACAGGAAAGCCATAGGATTATTTATAAATGGAACTGTTGTACCAGTAGTAGTACCGTCCTTTTTAGTAACTTTTCCTTCAATATACAAGTAACTTTCACATGGTAGTGTGTAAATGTCTTGATTTTGTATGGGAATACGAATTTCATCGTTATTGTTTAATTTTGATGAAGTGTAATGGTTGTGGGTGTGATATTCTTTTTCCCATAGGGTTTCGTCGAATGTCGGACTCTGCGCTATATCCAGTATATCCATAATCGGTTAATTTTAATCCAATTCTCTCTAAAAAACGAATGTTCTCGCGTGTTAACTCCTCCACAGCTGAAGAGCTACTAATGCGGTTTCCCGTAGGTTGTTCGCTTTTAAATGTTAAACCCATGGTTTTATATTAAAGTGTCGATTTTAAATGTAGTCTAACCGTAATAGGCTCTTCTCGGAAATCTATCAAGTTACCGTCTTGATCCAATACGTTCAACACGATGTCTGAAATGAAAGTGGTGTTCAACGGTAGATAATCCAGGTTTTGTGGCTTTTCAACAATTTTAAATCCAGGCGGTACACTGGGGTAAAAAGTATGTATTATATGAGTATTTGCTCCATCTCTGTAAGCTCCTTGTATAATGTTACAAGTTATGTCTATACTATTGACTTTTAATATTGTTACAGTTTGTTTACCGGAATGTGTTTTATTTGGTTCTAAAATTGCTCCATCTTTGGGAAACCCTAATAAATCACCAATTGAGTTTGGCTTAGTGAAATCTATATAATATTTTGAAGTAAGTTCAGCTTTCATTGTATTGTTATTACCTTTTAGCGATATATTGTCTTTTCCCATTTTATTTTGCAAAAATTCATTAATATGATCAATTTCATAAGAACCTGTGGGTAAACTGCACTCTTCTAAGTCTGTAAACTTACCACTGGCATCTTTTCCTTTATAATAATGCAATAAGTTATTTTTACCTTCCGTAACATTGGGAATAAAGTTGTAAGTTGTAAAATCTAACAGTGCTGCCTCCCAAAATCTTCCTTTTTGCAAGCGTAACGCTGGAAAAAGGATACTTCGTAAAGTGGACGATTTTCCTGTTAATGATACCGTATAGGAAGACATCTCAATAGTGACTGATACTTTTAGCTAGGAATTCCAAACATAAATGGCCGCATATTGAAGTATTATCAGGTTGTTCTCTTTTATAGTTGTAATATATGTTTTTAGCAGATTTAAAGTAATGTTCAAGTTCTTTAGGTGGTGGCAAATTTCCAAAACTATCAAAATAATATACATTGCTATTCAGTTTCTTATAACACACCCAATGGGTGCCGGACCCTTCAGTATTATCCAAATTTACGATTCCAGTCTCATTTTTCCATATTTTCTTTGGTAAACTGTCCTTCATGAATACTCCGCGAAAAAATGGTATTTTTAAACAGGAAATATATTTGCATAATTCAACATTAGTCAACGCTTTATGTGGTATAACTAATTGATTTCTTTTATTTAATATGCACGATACGGTCTTAGGTATAGACCTGCCCCGTTTTTTACCATTGACCATATTGTTGGTTTTTTATTATTTTTCTTCGTAGAACGTCTTTTTAGTCTAATATTACCACCATGTTTCTTCATGGTTGATCCTTTTTTATTCCTACCCCTCCTTTTTCCACCTCCTACCGCTGTTTTAGCCTTCATACCTGCTGTTACCGCTAAAGCTGCTGCTTTTTCCGCAATACTAGCGTCACTAGAGTTTACTCGTTGCCAAGCTATATTTGCTAGCTTTTTATCAGCGATTGACCTATTTTTTGAATCGGTAAATGTGGAATATGCGATATCGTGTTCTTTACAAGCCTGATCTAACTTATTTATGCCTGGATCACCTCTTTCCAGTCGTTTTTGCAATTTAGTTCCTGGTCCGCAATACTGATAACCTCCCGGTATGTGAAATTCGTATGGTAAAGCGTCTATTGCTCTGTTTACGATAGATCCTACTGGAATACGATTTAAAGCTTTACTTAACAGAGAAACCGCTGTGGACGTGATACCGCCTCCTTTCCGTATAGTGTCTCGATATGGACTGGTGTAATGAAACGCCATGATTGTCTTTTATATTCGAAAAGCGTAACCCATGTGTTACCTCTATGACAGGTTGCACATAAATGATGTAATAAATGGTGTTATTTAATTAAATATCAAAAGTACCCCAATCTGATGATCTAAACTTTTGTGTGTTATGATTAAAAAAATATTTATAAAGAATTTCTTGTTTAATCCATGTATTTCTCATTTTTTCGTCAATAGGTTTATGTTGTCCTGCTACAATATAATTATGCATATCAAATAATAAATTACCTATTACTTTAACAAGAAAATTAACAGTTACAGCGTTATCGGCATAATCAGGGTCTGCAACATTTGTTAATCGTTTGTTATCACAATTCCACCATTTTTTTCCAGTTGGCTCTAATTGTATTATCTGTTCATAAGTAACAGCATCACCAGGCTTTTCACCAATACCTAAATTTGTCAATAACTTTCCTTTACCATCCCAAACATAATTGTTTTCTTCAAGTAAAGTAAACTTTTTATTTCCTTGTACAAATACATCTCCTTGACGTGTTACTACTTGGTTTTGTTTCACAAAACCGGAGGTTTCTTGTTTTAAAGTTTCCTTCATTTGACCCACCGTTGCACCATCTGATGGTGCAAAACCATCTTTTACATTCGCTAAACAATTACCAAGACAGTCAATAACTCCTACATCACGTGTAATACAATGATCTTTGATGTATTTTAAATTTACAGCATCATTTTCATTTTTTGGATAACCTATATCGTTAATAACAAATTTATAAAAAGAAAACCCATCTTTTGTCTTTTCAGGTATTATAGAATGTAAATAGCGTCTATTTATGCTGTCTTTTTCATCTACAAGGTCTGCTACGTTGGATATACGCCGATTTTCAGCATTATACGTTTTTCCATTAAATTTTAACGTATTCTTTAATTCCGATGATAAATAACCTCTGTTTATTGCATCAGCGTTTTGATTTGGCTTACCAACGTTGGAAATTCTATGATTACCCGCGTTATATGTGTTTTTGTCTAATTTCAGTGTTAGTAATATCTCTTTTTTAATACTTTTAAATTTATTGCATCATTTTCATCTGTGGGATCATTAATGTTTTTTAACCGTTTGTTACTAATATCATAATCTCCATCAGGTGTTTGTGGTAATCCAACACCTCTTTTTAAAGTATTAAAGTAATATAATCCATCCGATGAATACCGTCCGAACTTGTCAACACTCATGGTGCAACTGAATAACATTCTAGAGTGTAACCCATTTTTATAATATTAGTCCCGATTTCTAACCCATATCAGTTTTTATACAAATTCTTAGTCTTCATCAGTTACATTTGCATCATTCCCGGGACATTTAAAATATTTTAAATCTGCACTAATTAATGATCTGTCTGCTTCATTTCTAAATACATGATTTTTATGAATAAATTCCTCACCAGACAATTTTTTAAATCCGCTAAATGAATTTGGATCTGCAATTAATATATTTTGATAATCATTTACATCCATTAATTTAAATCTTTTGGTATTATAAATAAACTCTTGATTTGCACTATCATATTGTAATGTTTGTCCTACAGTTGCAGCATCCTTTGCATCTGTTCCTTGTGCCAAATTACCTATTTTCTTATTTTTCGCATTGAAAGTACTACCTCCTGGTTTGTCTAATATTAAAGATTGTTTTACTACAACACAATCGTAATCATCGATACCTGGAAATATGTTAATTATTCTTCTATTTGTACCCAACCAACTTCTATGATAATTGTTTGGATTAGTATGTAAAACTTGTGATAAAATCGGAACATCATGAGCATCTGTAGCTAATTGCGCATTTGATAATTTCATGTCTTTGCAATCCCAAACATTATTTTTTTGTTCAAGTAAAATAAACTTTTCATTTCCTTGTACAAACACATCACCCGACCGTGATACTACTTGATCCTGTTTTACAAATCCAGATGTTTCTTGCTTTAAAGTTTCCTTCATTTGACCCACTGTTGCACCATCTGATGGTGCCGAACCATCTTTAACATTCGCTAAACAATTACCTAGACAATCAATAACTCCTACATCACGTGTAATACAATGATCTTTTATATATTTTAAATTTACAGCATCATTTTCATTTTTCGGATAACCTATATCGTTAATAACAAATTTATAAAAAGAAAAACCATCTTTTGTCTTTTCAGGTATTAATGAATGTAAATAGCGTCTATTTACGCTGTCTTTTGCATCTTTAGGGTCATCTACGTTGGATATACGTTTATTTTCAGCAGTATACGTTTTTCCATTGAATTTTAACGTATTTTTTAATTCTGATGATAAATAACCTTTGTTTATTGCATCAGCGTTTTGATTTGGCTTACCAACATTGACAATTCTATGATTACCTGCGTCATATGTGTTTTTCTGTAGTCTTAATGTTGGTGATATCTTTTCTTTTAATACTTTTAAATTTATTGCATCTTTTTCATCTGTGGGATCTTTTATGTTTTTTAACCTTTTATTAGTTATATCATAATCCCCATCAGGTGTTTGTGGTAAACCAGCACCTCTTTTTAAATTATTTGCGTAATATAACCCATCCGAGGAGTAACGTCCGAACTTGTCGACACTCATGGTGCAACTGAATAGTAATCTAGGGAGTAACGCATTTTTATGAGATTACCCCACGGTTTCGGAGTTCATCCACTAAAGCCACCCATTCGTTTTCCAATCCAGTATGACCCGCTTCTTTTGCTTCATGTATTAGTTTCATTCTATCCACCAATTTATTGATATTATTGTAATAAATCACATTTGTGTTATATAGTTTCTTCATTAAACCTGTACCTGTAACAGATTTGTTTCTTTTTCTTGGTTCTGGAGCACTTATATCCAAAGTGGATGACACAAACCTTCGTTTTACAGGTTTTCTTGGCATTATCGGCATTGGTTGTCTTCTCGTTGTTGGTATTAACTTGGATACAAATTCTCTATATTTTAAAGACCTAGATCTAAAAACTGGTTGGTCAGCTAAATACTTCCTCCTGTATGCATTGGTGTGTTCCAAAATCTGTTTATATGCTTCCATGTCTTCTTTTTTAACTAACAATTCTAAAGGCTTTTTTTCAAATAATAATTCAAATAATCCTCTTGTGCCCTTATATCTTTGATTACCAACAATAATATTATCATCTTCATCAATGTTTACCGGGCTATTACCAACCATTAAACCTTCTTCTGTTAATCTTACTCCATAACTATGGTAGTTTTTATTAGGATTTATTCCAGCTAACATTTTTATCATGTATTTCCTTCCTAAAGGTCCTTTGTTATGAATATTTTCACCCAACAAGCTTATGTTTGACGGGCCTTCCCTTGCTTCTTCTTCTTTTTCCTCTTCACTAGCAGTTGATACATCTTCATGTCCTCTTTTAGCTTTTACTTCATATAATTCTCTTATACCACTATAGTCTGGTGATTCTCGCTCTCTTTCAGGTTCTCCACCGGTAAAACCACTATATGTAGAGGATTCCAGGTCTCCATCACTAAAATCTTCTGATTTTACATTTTCTCTTTCAAACTTTGTAATAGGTGCAATTGCATCTCCTTCCAAAACAGGTTTAGCAAATTTTTTGTTTAATTGTTTCAAGGGTTCAGTAATAGGTTTAAAAGTAGATTCAAGAAATTTCTCCCTTTCGCTAATACCTAATTTTAATGCTCTGTTTTTATCTCGAATAGAATCACTAAGTGATTTTATTTCCTTTATTATCTTTTCTTGGTTAACCATGTTTGTAGCAAGACGTGTTGTACAACAATGAATGTTTTACATCATGATCAGTGTATTAGTATAAATTTATCAAATCCTATGCTGTATCGACCATTGTTTAGCGGTTGTTCCTTCATAATTGTTAAAAACCCGTACTTTTCAACCCAAGCCTTTCTACACAACTCTTTAAATCGTTCAAATGGCATATCCGCACTTACATGGTCATAATATATGTGTTTTAGGTTGGTTTCATCCTGTTTAAATACAATTAACATGTTTGCATTGTCTCTAATGAGCTGTTTCGGTATTTTGCTGTAAGTTTGACCAATATAAATGCTATCTATGTTGTTATGTCGACCCATGGCGAAGTAATTTCTTATTGTATTTTGATTTTCACAAGATACATCGTCAAATATGAATACTGAGAATGGTTTAGCCTCTTGCGGTTGCATGACACTCTCGCTCGCGTTGAATTTAAAATATTTAACTTCAGGCACATTATTGAGTATTTGTTCCAATAACTGATATTTTGGTTGTTGTAGTGACTTTGAAAATACATATAAATTATTAAAACGTAGTCCTTTAGGATTTGTAATCAAATTGAATACTACATTTGTTTTTCCACAATTGGAAGGACCGGTAACCAGACAACGCACCGTGTTTGGTAACAAAACACCGTGTTTCCCAGTATTGAATTGAGAACCATCCACTGTGAGTTCATCTATATTGTTAATAGTAAAATTGTCTTTTTGCGGTATTATCTCCATCCTTTGTAATGGTTCAACCCAAAATGATGCTCTATCATTATATTAGATCCTTTTTAGGTATCCAAGAATCTTCCGTCTTATTAAATCCTAACCATCGTACTTTAACCTTATCCTTTTTTCGTTGCAACACCTTTTCGACTAAATATACATCACCTACTGTTGATTTTAACATTTCATGTCCATAAAACCCTCCTTCCAGCAATTGTCCTTTATTATCTTTTAAAATGTAAGTTTCTGGTATTGTAGGTTGCACCTTAAATACAGTAAATACCTCATTTGTCCAGTTTGGAAGATATTTTTTACTGAATACACCTTTGTATTTGCTTATTCGCACTTTATCACCAACATTAAACCTTTTAGGCTTTAGTTTTTCAACTCTTGGTTTACTATTCATTTTTATACGTTTTAATACAAGTTTTTTCATTTTTATTAGTCACCTGGCTTGGTTTCATACCGATAGTTCTATGAAACTTGTTATTGTAATCGCTTATAAGTTTTGGTAACATATCAATCCATACGTGCGATCCTCTGTTAGAAAACATCTTATACATCGCACCTTTTAAAGTTCTGTTGAATCTTTCAATTATTGATGCTTTTACCTCTGAATTGGTTGAGTAATGGTTAATGTTGTGTTTTTTCATTAAATTTGCAAATTCCTTATTAAAATATTCTTTTCCATCATCAGTTTGTAAATGTTTTATAGTATGTTTGTCTCTTTGTATAGCTGTTTCCATTGCTTTTGTAACACTTTTGCCACTTTTATCTTTTAGTGGTAAAGCATCTGCCATTTTTGAAAAACAATTAATAATAGTCAATATGTATTTAAATCCTCTATTTTGTTTACTATAAGGAATCATTTCGATTAAATCCGCTTGATATAAATCATTTATTCCTTTTATCACTGTATTTCTTCGTGGAAACTTTCTTCTTGCAGGTTTATGAAGCTCGTTGACAATTTCTTGCTTCGAGTTCTTCATATTGCAGGTTTGAATGTTTCATGTATCACATGTATAATCACAATGAATGTTGTCTTAAATATTCACATCATTTATATAGGTCAAGGTCATTTAAACTTGTGTAAAAAAATGGGGAACACGGCGTTGGACTTGCCGTGTTCCCCATTTTTTTACGGAAGGAGGAAGGAATAAGGTCGAAGTTGTAGAAGGACGAAGAATAGGTTACTAGTTGATAGGGTTTAGAGAGTAGTGGCCGAAAGGAAGAGTATGAATCTTACCCGGCATAATATGCCTTTTATCATCTTGAGCTGATAGTGCTCTTTTAACTTCAGTGACACTGTAGACCTCATGTTTAAAGCTTCTGATAGTGTTGAACGTTGCAGACATTGTAGAATCTTCAAACAAGCAGGTCTTGTAATGGTCAAATGTCACATGTTTCTTCAAGTACGATGTTTTGACTCCTTTAGCTTTCTTCACTGTCGGTATGTCATTTTCCATATACATCTTGAAGGAATATAATTTGGACATCAGCGCAACTATTTCCTCCAAATGTATTCCATTTGCTTCATCTTTAAATTTTCCGATTACTTTTTTATTCTTTTCATTGTAATTTGGATGGTTCTTCGGATAGTCAGAGAAGTCAAAGTCGTCTTTGTATGGGAAACTCCTTAGATCTTCATACATGTCCAAAGTCTTTATCCAGTAGATAAACGCGTCGGTATCCATGTATGCAACTCCAATGTTGTCTCTTCCGTAGTGTTTAACCATTTTGTTGTAATGGAAATCATACATCAGAGTTTTACTTATATCCAAAATCGACATTCCAATGTATAACGGATGATCCATCACTATTGTTGTTTTATTCATACTGACAGCAACTAGATTTTCGTTTATAATCATTGATGTTCCGAAATTTGGTTTTTGCACTAATTTTTCCAATTTCCTAGGATCACTTACTAATTTTACAATTTTGTGTTTTCTCTTGTTCTCCAAGGTCTTCCCAAAGATGGCGTTGTTCATTAATTTGTAGAAGTCCTTTTCAAATGCTGTTGTCGCTGCAGCTCTTCTTGTCGTGTTGGAATCGATATATGGTTTCAACCAACAAGACTGGGTGAATTCAATTGCTCTGTGAATTTTCACTATACGTAGACCCAATTCAAGTGCTTGTTGAACTACCCAATAGTGTGCCACATATCGACTCTTATTCTCCAAGGTCATCATCAGCTTGGGCCACCTTCCTGTCGGTGAAACTTCAGTCTTGGCTAGGAGAGGCAGGTCGTAATGATGGTCGTGAAGGTGCTCCGGATATTCAAAATCACAGTCCAAAATATAGCCTGTTTGGCCATCTTTTGGAATTCGTGATATGTCACCGATGGTGGTCGGGTCAATCCACTTGAAATCTGCGTAGGGAAGTGGATTTGACATCGCCCAACCATAGAGGTTGTTCGCATCAAAATATCCAAGGTAGAGTGATGGTTGTTGCTCGTCGAAGTTGGGGATATACTTGTTGTTGGCCTTAACATGTCTGGTCACAGCTTGAGTCAAACCACCTCGTACACCTGATTCGATCATGAGGACCATATCAATGTCTGTGAGAAGCTCCAATCGACAGTTAGTTGACTTGAGCATAGCTTGCCATGCTAATCCAGGGGATGTATACGAGTGTAAAGGATCCAATCCGTAGGCTGAGAAACAGGTGTTCCGAAATTCTTCCATCACATCGCACAGCAGAGTTACATCCAATTTTATATAAAAATCAGAATATTCCCCTAAAGTTTGAATGTTTAGTTGGTTCCAAATATTACAAGCATGATTGTAGTCTTCAACGGAGATTTCACTTTCATTCAATTTGCTATTGAAGGCTTCAATCGGTGGTAGACTGGTTTCTTCAAACTTTTCTGTGGAAGTTATATAATCATAGGGGAAAACTCCTTTTCGTAATACTAAGTCCAAATTATCTTCAGGTACAATTTTGCTGGTTTCTTTTAGATCTTCTCTTCTTAGGTTCTCAGACAATTTGCTCAAACTAGATGACATAAATCTATAGAGTCTACGAAGCGAAGTTTAATTTTACCTACTGTTTTTGAGAAACTGATGTACTTCTCCAATGTTTTAGCTAATACTTCGATTTTTCCATCATCTCGTCCTAACTCTGGGATAATAAAGTGGGAGTCATAGCCGCTAAGATTGTGTAACACGACAGGGATAAAGTTTGGCAGTTTGTAATTTATATTGCATGAATTACAAGCAGGTCCTCTGTATAACCCTGTGAGGTGATCATGATCTCTTACTTTTTGATTTTCTTCACTAAAACTCTTCTTGCGTAGATAACATCTTGTTGCCGAAATGTATTCTTCTGGTTGATTTTGGTTCAAAGGTTTCATGGGTAAAACATTACCGTATAGGCGTTCCACTTTTTCAGCAATGTCATACAACTGGTCTACAAAATACTTAGCAGCTTCTTCCCCACGGTAGAGTATCGGAGTGGATGTTAAGCCATAGTCTTGCAATTGTTCTTCAGGTAAAGTAGATTTCACCAATAAGCAAAAACTGTTAGGTTGATGCAATTGATATTTGGTTCTTCTAGTTACTTCACCATCCGAAAGTTCCTGCGGCACTAACGTGGATTCAAAGTCAGCGTAGATAACTAGTGGAATCCGGTATTGGTGAACTGTTTTATTGAACTGAACAAATGCTCTAGATGGTGGTGGCAGACTAATCTTCACTTCATAGTTGTCATTACAAAGACGTTGGTGTTCTGACAACCACTCTGATCCTCCACGTCTCAAGTCTTTATTTGTGAAACAAAAGCATCTCTTACACACTGTTACTCTAATTTTCTTTTTAGTCTTGCTACCGGGAGGAGATTTAGTTTAGTTTTGCTAACATTGCATACCGGAAACATTCATTATCCTCATTTTTCACATTGATACATGATCTTGTATCTCGGATCACCTTTGGTAGAGGGATAAAGCTGCTTCCTCTCATACCATATCCATGCTTGTGAACCCTCACATCCATACCTTCAATTGATGATAGCGTCCAGCCGGATCCTCTTCCTTCATGTTCTTGAAGTTTCACTAGCAGTTCAACCAAACATTCTTCTAAAACTTCGTTGATATCAGATGTGGTTGTAAGGGTTCGGTTTTTAGCAATGAATGCTCTCGGTGAATTTTCACCATCGGTATTAGTAAACATAGCCTCCAACACCAATCCAAATTTAATAAAGTTCAATTTTGCCAATTCTTCCGTCAATGTTTTTACAACTAGCTTTTTAGCTTGACTTATAAAATTTTCCAATTCTAATTGCACGTTATTAATTTTGAAATGAATTACAACTGGTCCTGGCAAGGCTGTAGTACACAGTTGTCTTATATCTTCCATATCCTCTTCTTGGGTACGCAGTTGTCTTACATCTTCCACTTCTTCTTCCGTATCTTCTTCTTCCATTTTCTCTTCTTGAATAAATCCTCCAGCTGTAGATGGTCCAGCTCCGGCAAATTGAATAACACTTGGTCTTCTTCTTTGCATTAACTGTAAATAGCTAGCCCAGTCCTGCTTCTGAGGTTTTTCCAAAAACCGATCAATCGCATCCAAGTCTTCTTCACTTACTACAATCTCTTCTTTTCTGTCCTCTTCATGATGCAATTCTCGGTGTAACTGTAGATAGCTATCCAATTCGTCCATCTGATTATGGTGGTTTTCCAAAAACCGATCAATCGCATCCAAGTCTTCTTCACTTACT
This sequence comes from Neoaliturus tenellus, assembly GCA_030545055.2. Taxonomy (NCBI): domain Eukaryota; kingdom Metazoa; phylum Arthropoda; class Insecta; order Hemiptera; family Cicadellidae; genus Neoaliturus; species Neoaliturus tenellus. Next base: position 250,618,770 of record CM061533.1, on the reverse strand, counting down.
ACAATCTCTTCTTTTCTGTCCTCTTCATGATGCAATTCTCGATGTAAAACAAAGATATCTTCGTCTTGGAAAAACTCACCACAAATATCGCAAAGGGCCATTTTTTACAGTTTGGCTTTGAGTGTACACTCGGTGAATGTCCACGCAATAATGAGCAGCGCGCTCAACCGGGTCCCTTTATACCCGAGGTTGAAGGGTGGGGGAAGGTGACGTCATATACATCCGGTTTATCAATCATGTAGTAGATTTGGCTTTTAAACACCCATTTTCAATATATTCTTCAACAGGCTTGATAAACCAATGATGTTTGATCTAAATCCACTACTTTGTACAAGTTTTTTCAAAGATGTCTGTTTGAGCAAGTTTATGTGGAACAAGGTCATTTCAAATTATTATTTTTCAGCGGGGGGATAGAAAACAGCAATGGAGCCATGTTATAGAAGTGGTGTATCTATCCAATTGGTTTGCCCTTTTTATATTTCCACAAACTATGCATTTATGTGGGTCAAGGTTGCGTAAAGATACCCTTTGAGCGGGGGATAAACCACTAAGCAGCATGCTAGTCCATTGCCGCAAAGTGATCTATCCCCCGCTCTGTTCTACAAAACCTCAATCACGTCCAAGTTCAAGTCCTAGTTTAACACTTGGTTGGGAGAATTACATTAGTTTGATACTTATTTCTACCGTTACACTTGCTCCATTCTCAAAAAGATATAAATAATATAATCCTGGATACTGTCCTGTTTCACGTCCTGCATGTTCCTTAATAAAGTCAAAAGCCAATCTTTTTGAATATTCATTATGAAACACTTCTCTCACACAAACAAGAATTTTTTCTTCCACCAATTTCACTTGAATTGTTGTTAGTTTGCTTACATCATCCTTGTCTATCAGGGGTAGCTTGTAGGTGAAAGTATTTGGTGGTAGTTTTTGCGTTCTGTCAAGTAAACAACAAAATTTTTTATACAATTTCTTCTCATTGTCTGTAATACTATTAATACCAATCAGATTATAGTACGAAGGTTTATAAGGTATACGACGAGACATTTTTGGTCACCGGTCTTCTTAAGAATGAGCTCCTGGATAGCCACTTCCAACGAAAGCTGGAGCAAGAATGAGAAGTGCGTGCAACCCGGCCGCCTTATATCCCCACCAGCCAAGGGCGACCCCACCCAAGGGGGGGGGGTTTGCACTTTTTGTCGGGGGGGGGGGGGTATTTAAAAAAAATTAACCCTTATGTTGCCATCGCTATAGTCTCCGAAAAGATACAACTATGGGGAACTCCAGACTTGTGTGTTAGTAATACCTACCAGTTAAAATCCAAAGAAAAACTTTAATATTTGGTTCAAGGTCACACGAAACTTTTAAAAAAATAAGCCCCACACCCCCCTATGGGGGTGTGGGGCACTTGGGTTGTCATCGCTGTAGCCTCCGAAGAGACCCAACTATGACAACAGGCAACATCCAATGTTGTCTAACCTTCACCACGCAAGACTTACGCATTTACTGCATTGCTAACAAATAACTTTTCCAATAGCTAACAAAAACTCAATTACGTAATAATTTTGAAAGAGGTTGAGGACAGCCCTAGTGGCTTATGTCCCCGGAACGAGTGCAGAGGCCATCGGCTCATTACCCCCGTATAAGCATACAAACGGACCAACTCCAATTTCTCAGCCGCATTGAAGCATGCATGAAGGAGTGTATTAACGTTGGAATAAAAAATGCTATTTTACACGGGGGCCTACTCCTGTTCCCTATCTTTAATATTTAAGTTCAGCAATGCAGTAACTTTGTATAAGTTCTTACTAGGTCAAGGCCAAACGAACATTAAAAAAATTTCGGCCCCCGTACATCCATGGCGAACCACGAATGTTCGGGGGCCTTGGGGACAAAACACACAAATAGCTAACAAAGTTTCATTTACATAATTTTGAGTTTCCAGAAGGGAAACTAACTGAGGACACCCTAGTGGCTTACGTCCTTGGTCCGAGTGCAGAGGCCATCGGCTCATTACCCCCGTATAAGCGTACAAACGAACCAACTCCAATTTCTCAGCCGCATTGAAGCATGCATGAGAGGAGCCTAACAATTATAAAAAGTGGCTTTACACGGGGGCCTACTCCCGTTCCCTGTCTTTACAATTTACTTTGAGCATTGAAAAAAAGCTCAAGGGGAAATGCTAAAACAAGCGTAAGTAGTGGAGAAACGCGGGAGCTGGCTCAGTTCAAGGTCACCTGAGCGATGACGTCATCGAGGTCAATGACCCCACCGATGACGTCATCGATGACGTCATCGATGACGTCATCGATGACGCAATCGATGACGTCATCACCAATTACGTCATTCTGTGACGTCACACCCATGACGTTGCAGAAATGACGTGGCGATGACGTCATCACCCCTTACGTCACCAAGATGACGTCATCGATGTCACAAAGGTCAAGGTCACGCTGAAACCTAAAATTTTTAGGCACTTTTGCTGTTTCTCGCACTACGCTCTGAGTTTTAGTCAGGTTACCGTGACCTTGACGACTTGGAGCGAAATTAGACGAGAAACAGCAAAAGTGCCGAAGAAACTCAAAGTTTGCAACGTGACTCTGCCTAAACCGTCATGTGACACCGCTCGAGTGACCTTGAACCGATACAACTCCCGCGTTTCATCATTACTGTAACCGCGATGCGCACCCTACGACAGACACCGAGCGACTGACTGTCCGGCCCCGCGCACTCTAGGTATATGGGAAGTGGTGGGGGGAAACTGCGATGACCTCGGGAAACTTGAAAATGTCAAGCCAGGTAGCACCGTTTTTGGTGCTACCTTAAATTTACATGTTAAAGTGGGATGACCTTGAGGTTGACTGTGAACCTGGGGCTTAGGATTGTGTTTAACAGCTTGACATTTTCGCCAGAGTTCAAGTGTGGTGACCTTGAACTGGTTAAAATCAAAACTGCACAGCAGACTGCACAACACGGATGTGCATCCTACGACAGCCGCCGAGCGACTGACCTCCGGGCCCTGCGTACTCTAGATATATGGGGAAGTGGTGGGGGAAATTTCAAGGTCATTCAAACGGAGTTTTAAAAAAGTCAAAGAGTAGAAAGACTACTCTTGTGAGTCTATAGCGATTTCATTGATAGTGAGTGCTTCGGTATGCCAAGTTGATCTGTATTGACACGCTCCTAAATAATGTTTGCAAAAACCTGCAAAATGATTGTTGCACAATTTGCAGCCAGTTAGCTGTTTTAGTTTGAATTCAATGCAACGTTCAGGGCAACAAGTGTACTTATGCCCTCTCATTTGGTACACATGGAATGTCTTCAACTTCGGTTTCGGCTTCTTCCAAGACTTGCACTTACACATGCACTGACCAAAAGCTTCACATGTTCTACAAGCCAGGCCATCCACCACATCAATGTCATTTGGCCATGAAAAACATTTCTGTTCGCAACAGTAGTTGAGTTGACTCTCCATGTTGCTGCGGTGAAGGTGCGCGATGAAATGATGCTAGAGTCAGTGAGAGTGCACCTTAAATAAACTCAGTGGAGGGGGAAAGGTCAAGGTCATTCAAACGGAGTTTTAAAAAAGATGACTAGTCGTCCTCCTCGTCCGTCGTACTTGGAGAGCTGTCAGACGAAGAGCCCCGCGCAGGTGCTCTCCAGATGAAATGTATATCTATTTGAAAGCGCAGGCCTGGATCTTGTACCATCAACTCCTTTAATCTATTACATACCAATTCCACTTTGTACACATTGTTAATAATCAACACCCAAGGCTTCGGCTGAACATAACGTGTAGTTGAGTCAGCCTCGCAGACAGTTACACCTTCCGGTGATATTGGAGTGTATAAATGTGTAAAATCTCGTTGCTGAGGCTGGCTTGAAGTTGAAGGTTCTGTGCCGACCCTGGTTGCATCAAAATTCAAATCCATTCTACATTCAAGAGGTCCAGGGTTCCCGTTGAATACATTGAGTAATTTTTGATACAAGACTTCCACTTCTGTCGCATCCTGTAAATGAACAGTCCACCGCAAGGGAAATGCTTCGTCCGTAGTGGAGTCAACTTGAGAAAGAGTTCCTTCCGCCATGGCAGCTAAGCAAGGAATGAGGTGAGCTGCAGTCAGTTGTAACATTATCGAAAAGTAGAGGGGGAAATTTCAAGGTCATTTAAATTGGGTTTTAAAAAGGAAGGAGTGGAGGGGGAAAGTTCAAGGTCATCCAAATGGAGTTTTAAAAAAGGAAAACCTAGAAAGTAACATTGAAATCTTCCAACTGATGGTGGCGAGCGTTTTCTTCTGCAACCTTGCCGACACATGTAACTATGCCGTACAGTATGAACAGTACAACCATGATAAGGCCGAACAACAAAAGATAGCCGTTTACTATCATGATATTTTCTGAGTGGATCTGCTTTCTTCTTATTGCCCTCTCTTGCATCCTCTTCTCTAACTCGTGTACGAAGTCACAGCATGCGTGAGGACATCTTTCATCTGTTGGTAGGTTAGCCATTGTTGATGTTGTAGGTTTGGCTGTTGAAGAAGGAATGAGGTATCTAATTATGTTGTCTCATGTATATCAACAGTGAAGTGGTGGGGGTAGCGAATCAGTGGAGGGGGAAGTTTCAAGGTCATTCAAATTGTGTTTTAAAAAAAACCCTATCTTGTTACTGAGCATATATGTCAGTAACAAGATAGGTGGCTTTGCTCTTTTTACTTCTTTAATATAATGAAGAAATAAACATATTCTACAATTGTAAGGACAAGGAAGACAACCGCTAGTCAGCTGAAGTAATCCAAGTTGTCTGGTTCGGTCTTCATCGACGCCGGTGAGGAAGCTGTCGTTGAAGAGGAATGTCCAGGCTCTTCCTTCGGCTGCCGAAGATTCCGTATATTGCAAGCGTAGACTTGCACGTTTATACGGTAGCCTCTTGCCACCATCAGCTGCAACTCCTTGTACAAGTCGTTCAGCTCCTGTTGCGTTTTGATCGTCACCTCCTCATAGCTGGCACAGCTTACGTTCAGAGACATACTGATGTTGTTCGGTTGGCTGCTGGAGTTGAAATGAAGACGAGGCACAGCACTTGGAGGTATATGAAAAAGTGGTGGGGGTGTTTTGCATTCAAGCAGGTTTGACTTGTAGCGTGGTGGTGGGGGTAACTGTGAAATGCAAAGGTCAAAGGTCAAGGTCACCCGCGAAGTTTAAAAAAAAATGCAACATATCAATATGTGACAAACTTCACATATTGATATGTTGCATTTTTCGTCTTTTGTATTCTTTTTTTTGTCTTTTATGGTTTATTTATTTATAAAACATTACAATAACATATGTACAACAGTAAAACTTAAATCTAACACTGCTGCTTGTCGGCGATGTGGATGGTCAACTCGGTGGAATTGCTACCCGTGCAACCGTGGGAAACCAGGTAGAGACAGCCGGGTTGGATGGAGCGCAGATCCTCGTTCTGGAGGAGATGGACGAACCGTTTCGGCAGGTAGACTTGGAACTTGGGCTCATCCCCCGGAGTGAATGGTGCCTCGCTAAGACTGCAGCAGATGGCCTCTCCAACTGTAGTCTCCATCTTCTTCATGGCGTGTATAATGTAGTGCTTCTCGTCTTTAAGTTCGGAACACTTCTTGACGGGTAGTATGGTAGATTTGGAGTGAGCATTGAACTGCTCAACCAAAGTTTGCAGGAACTGGTGAGATGCCATGGTTGAGTTAAAGATTGTCTTCTTCTTCGTCTTCTTGCTGGGAGATGTTGTCGTCTCGGAATCTCGAGTAATACTCATGCCAGGTCCCGGTCTGCTCCTCACTTATATAACCCCCGTTACCCCCACCACTCCCCATTTCCCCACTTTGAAGGTAAGATGCGAGTTTATAGGCGTTTTTTAAAGCGCAATGTCTATCTTTTTCATGTTCTGGACTTTTAGTACAAATACAAACATTTTCCATCGTATACTTGTAGTTTTTATCCAAATCCACATCATTAACCGGAACATGAGTAAATCCTTCGATCCATCTTTTCTTTTCCAGCCCCTTTGTGTAAATATTGGTAAACTTGTCTGAAAAGTGATGCATAATGTGATACAAGTCCGTGTAACTTGTAAAACCATCATACCAATCGATATGATGGAAGTGTTTTGAAATCCATCTGTTGGTAGTAGCGGCTTTACTAGTTAAAGATGAATAAGAACATGGTGGTTTAAATAAAAACGAATAAGGAACACTTGTATTGATGTCGAAAAACACAAGTTCTTTTATGATAAATCTATCATCATTACCCCGAAACGCTTGGAACTCAATTATACCAGGTTTGGACTTTACTTGTTCTTCTTCCTTGTCCATTGCGAAGATCACTCGTCTGCTCATGACGAAGTCCAAAGGTCAACTGATTTCCACACCACGGTAGGTACGACTTTTATACCCGGCCGTACAGTTGTTGGCGCGTTGGTGTATATTTAGCGTAGGCACCGTCCCCGGTAGGCCTAACCCCACAAAGTGTTTGATATTGTTTTAAAAATTAACCAGTGCTGTGTAGTTAATTGTCATTTAGGTTTCCATCTTTACATTTTCCTTGTTTTCATTTTCATCACTAACACTTGATTCTTCTCCTCCTTCTTCTTCCTCTTTTTCACGTTTTACTGATTTCTTATGTAGTTGAGCGTACTTTTCCAATTGTCTCCACATTTGTACTTCATGAGGAACCCTATTGAATATAGAAGTATCTACAGGTCCGTACAATATAGGTGCGTCCGGTTGTTTGTCCAAAGTGTCTTCCAGATAATCTACTATATATTTGTCAAATACCACTCACTCACGTATCAGAGTATCTCCAAAACTATAAGGCCTAGAGTGTTAAAACTTGACATTTATTTTCATCTTTCCTAAAAAACGCTCACTAAGAAACGGTTTTGCAAAATTCCGTCAGGGCTCCGCCCCACACGACATTAAAATTTCGTCACAATGTTATTCTTATGGGGGGTTTTTAATACAAATCAAAGCAACAACGAATCTCCAAAAGTAGAGAGCATGCAGGATTGAAATTTGGTATAGACGTTCCTTTCTACCCATTGATGCTCACTAAGAAACAGTTTTACGAAATTCCTGCAGGGCTCCGCCCCACACGACTTCAAAATTTCGTTACAATGTTATTCTTATGGAGCACTTAAAATACGAATCTAGGAAACAACGAATCTCCAAAACTATAGGACCTACAGGGTTGAAATTGGGAGTGGTAGTTCCTCTTTGCCTATAGGTGCTCACTAAGAAATGGTTTTGCGAAATTCCTTCAGGGCTCCGCCCCACACGACTTCAAAGATTTGATGTAATTAGCTGTTGAAGATTCAAAGATACCAGCTGTTGGTGAAATAATACATTTTAAAGGATGACATAACCATATGACAATATTTTTATCTTTGTAAACCATTTAACTGGTAAAAATGTATAAGAGTTTAGGTTAGGTTAGTTAATCCACTTTGTCAAGTACCACTCACTCGGTATCATCGAATCTTTATAACCATAGGGTATAGGGGGTTGAAATTTGCCATGGACGTTCCTCTGTGTTAAAAATGCTCACTAAGAAACGGTTTTGCATAATTATTTCAGGTCTCTACCCCATAGGACTTCAAAAGTTCCATTTAATATTATTCTTATGGCCAATATTTTATACAAATCAAGGCAACAACGAATCTCGATGTTAAAATTTGGCATGGGCGTTCTTCTTTGCTCATAGATGCTTACTATGAAACGGTTTTGCGAAATTTCATCAGGGCTCCGCCACATAGGACTTCAAAATTTCTATCTAGGCCTAATGTTATTCATAGCTAATTTTTAGTTCGAATCTAGGACACAATGAATTTGAAAAACTATAGGATCTATGATGATGAAATTTGGCGTGGACGTTCCTCTTTGCTCATATGTACGTGCTCACTACGAAAATGTTTTGCAAAATTCTATCAGGGCTCAGCCACACACGATTTCAATTTTTGTTTAATGTTATGCTTGCCAATTTTAAGTATGAATCTAGGGAACAACGAATATGAAAAGCCAGATGACTTAAGAGGTTGACATTTTAAATGGAAGATACACTTTGCCCATAGGCGCTCTCTAAGAATCGCTTTTGTAAAGAATCTTTAGGGCTTCGCCCCACAGGACTTCAAAATTACTTTAGGGGCCTACATGGTTGAATTTTGGCATGGACGTTCCTCTTTGCTCATAGGTGCTCACTAAGAAACGCTTTCCCAAAAATCCCTTCAGAGCTCCACCCCACATCCCACATGTCTTCGAAATTTCAATATAATGTTACAATTATTGCCAATTACAATACGAATTGAAAGACACAACGAATCTATAAACTATAGGGCCTGCGGAATTGAAATTTGGAGTAGTCTCTTTGGTCATGGGTGCTCAATAAAATGTGGTTTACACATTTCCTTCATTGCTCTGCCCCAAATAAACTCAAAATTACTATAGAGCATACAGGGTTAGTTTTTGACATAGACGCCATCTTTGCTCATAGGTATTCACTAAGATACTAGATACTGGAAGGGGAACCAATAAAAATACTCGAAGGACCTGAGGTAAACTATTAAAAAGAACTTCAAAAGAACCTTCAAAAGAGAGATGAGATGGAGGTATATTCAAAACAAGAGTAAAGAATGTTATAAACAATGACATGTTAGTTAAAATACAAATATTTAAAAGATATGATAATGAAAGTAAATTATTAAGCTAATGGGGTGTGATTTGCTATATGTATTACTTTATATAAATTGAACAAATACCGTTTTTAAAATATAGTTTTTGAAGTCCTTTAGGGATCCACCGCACTGGTCTTAAAAATTACTCTATGGCCTAGAGTTAAATTTGACATTGATGTTCCTCTATGATCATGGGCATTCATTAAGAAAGGATTTTGCAATTTTCCTCTAGGGCTCCACCCCACATAACCTTAAGGTTACCATAGAACATACAGGTTAAAATATGACGAGCACATTTATCTTTACTCAAAGGTACCAAGCAACGGATTTGCATATATAGTTTTTGAACTCCTTAGGGTGTCCGTCCCTCAGGACTTAAAAACCTACGGGGCCTGCAATCACGGGGGTTGAAATTTGACATGAATGTTCCTCTTTGCTCATAGGTAGTCACTAAAAAATTGTTTTGGAAATATAGTTTTTTAATTCATTTAGGGCTACACCTCACTACACTAAAATAATTACTCTATGGCCTGCGGAGTTGGAAATTGCCATGGACGTTCCTCTTTACTCATGGGCGATTTACTTGGAAACGATTTTAAAAATTTCTTTTAGGGCTCTACCCCACAGAACCTTTAAGTTACCATAGATCCTACGGGGTTGAAATTTGACGTGGACATTCCTCTTTACTCAAAGGTACTGAGAAACTGTTTTGGAAAAATGGTTTTAGAAGTCCTTTAGGGCTCCACCCCACTGGACTTAAAATTACTCTATGACATACGGGGTTAATATCTGACATGGATGTTCCTCTTTGCTCATAGGAAGTCACCAAGAAACGGTTATGGAAATATAGCTTTTGAAAGGCTTTAGGGCTTCGCCCCGCACTGGACTTAAAAATTACTCTATTGCCTATGGGGTTAATATTTGTCATTATAGTTCCTCTTTGCTCATAGGTGGCCCACTCTCACTATTTCAATGATAACTTAATGTATATCTTAAGGAAGAAGGTCTTAAAAGAAATTAAAAATAAAATTCAACACGCGCGAAGCCGTGACGGGCAACAGCTAGTCTTTAATAATTGAACTTGAAAACACCAGTTGTCTCAAGTATCTCGTTATTGGTTCAGTTGCACAAGTTAGAATAAAAAACTCTTCTCGATTAAGTTGAATCTTGTTATCATGTCTTGTTGTGTCTCTAAACCGCAACTGATGATCACCACGATGTTTAACAATATCGATTTCCACATTTGAATCCAAAAGGCCTACTCTTGTCTTTCTTCCAAACATGTTACTACTTAAATAGCATTCTAGCAGATGCAAGTGTTTCATAAACGATTCCCAAGCAGTGTCCGTAAACAAAATCATTTTGGGTCCATGAGTTAAAATTACAGTAGGGGAATAATCTGTAGATTTCATAACACCGATTAAAACACTTTTGTCCAAACTGGAAGAGATTGGGTAAAATATTCGCAAGAATACCTCACTTAATATGTTAGGAGAAATATTATCTTCAATATCCCTTTTCCTCTTGTGTGCATTCTTTCTTCTTTTACCTTTTTCCTCAACATTATTACTGGCGTGGAGTTGTCCGCAAGCGTTGTGTTCATCTCCCTCCGGTTGACCTTGAAGATCTAAAAAGTCGGATATCTCCTTTCAATATCTACTACATTTTCTTGTGTACCACTAGGAGAAGCCATATTGAATAAGATGCTACCCATACAACAACAGGCAACAAACTGATGAGGAGCGAGCTGAACGCTCTGCTTTTATACTCGCGGAATGCATTGGAATGTAGGAAAACCGGTCTTTTACAATACATTTTTAACAATTCCAGTTAAAGGTGTGTATGTTACGATTTTATCATGTAGAATTAAACAGTATGCAGTTGTATTAGCCGGTATAGGCGCGTTGAATTCCATTTCTATTTTTATATCTACACTTGATGATTTTACCTATTCATTTTGTTTAGAACAATCGATTACAACTATAGGGTAACCATCTAAGTATTTTTCTGGTGATAGTAAAGGTGCAGTCGTTTTACCATAATATGAACTTTGGAATCTTGCATACATATCGTACAATATGCTGTACTTTTTATTAGCGAATGACACATTTAAATTATCGTATGGAAAAAATTGTGAATTTAAATAAACTTTAATATTTTTCAAGTTGCAATGATCAAATTGGCCTGCATGTTTGGTGATGGTGTCTCTTCTGCCTGTTTGTAAACCAAATATAATATACCTGGCTCGTTCCACATAATTAGATGTTTTAACTGTCCAAGTGTGTCGATCCGTAGTTGGCAAGCTGGGATGTTCATGAAATTCCCAACTTCTAAAAGGAATTACAATATCACGATCAGCCTTTAACTTTCTTAATAGTAGCATTCTATGCTCGTCAGCTAATTTTACATGTGGAACTCTCCATACAATTTTGTCTAATGTTAATTTCCATTCTAAAGTTGCATCTGTTGTACCGTCTGGAGCTTTAATAATATCTTTATCGTTTGAAGATCTCAACAAAACTAATTCTTGTTTAACGTTTAATATTATTTTCCTATAATCTTCAGCAAAACCAAGCAACAAACGTAACGGAATATGAAAATCAAAATTTCCATTTGTATCTGGAGTGATTGTGTCTTTTGCAGGTAAAACCCATCCTGCAGGTTGTATTAAATTGGTTTCATTAGGTGATATAGATGTTAATCCCTTTAAAGTTGTTGCAATACCTACTTTTTTAGTAGAATCAACTGTTACACCTGATATTTCATATCTAATTTCATCAAACAGGAAAGCCATGGGATTATTTATAAATGGAACTGTTGTACCAGTAGTAGTACCGTCCTTTTTAGTAACTTTTCCTTCAATATACAAGTAACTTTCACATGGTATTGTGTAAATGTCTTGATTTTGTATGGGAATACGAATTTCATCGTTATTGTTTAATTTTTATGAAGTGTAAGGGTTGTGGGTGTGATATTCTTTTTCCCATAGGGTTTCGTCGAATGTTGGACCCTGAGCTATATCCAGTATATCCATTATCGGTTACTTTTAATCCAATTCTCTCTAAGAAACGAATGTTCTCGCGTGTTAACTCCTCCACAGCTGAAGAGCTACTAATGCGGATTCCCGTAGGTTGTTCGCTTTTAAATGTTAAACCCATGATTTTGTATTAAAGTGTTGATTTTAAATGTAATCTAACCGTAATAGGCTTTTCTCGGAAATCTATCAAGTTACCGTCTTGATCCAATACGTTCAACACGATGTCTGAAATGAAAGTGGTGTTCAAAGGTAGATATACCAGGTTTTGCGGCTTTTCAACAATTTTAAATCCAGGTGGTACACTGGGGTAAAAAGTATGTATTATATGAGTATTTGCTCCATCTCTGTAAGCTCCTTGTATAATATTACAAGTTATGTCTATACTATTGACTTTTAATATTGTTACAGTTTGTTTACCGGAATGTGTTTTATTTGGTTCTAAAATTGCTCCATCTTTGGGAAATCCTAATAAATCACCAATTGAGTCTGACTTACTGAAATCTATATAATATTTTGAAGTAAGCTCAGCTTTCATTGTATTGTTATTACCTTTTAGCGTTATATTGTCTTTTCCCATTTTATTTTGCAAAAATTCATTAATATGATCAATTTCATAAGAACCTGTGGGTAGAGTGCAAACTTCTAAGTCTGTAAACTTCCCACTGGCATCTTTTCCTTTATAATAATGCAATAAGTTATTTTTACCTTCCGTAACATTGGGAATAGAGTTGTAAGTTGTAAAATCCAACAGTGCTGCCTCCCAAAATCTTCCTTTTTGCAAGCGTAACGCTGGAAAAAGGATACTTCGTAAAGTGGACGATTTTCCTGTTAATGATACCGTATAGGAAGACATCTCAATAGTGACTTATACTTTTAGCTAGGAATTCCAAACATAAATGGCCGCATATTGAAGTATTATCAGGTTGTTCTCTTTTATAGTTGTAATATATGTTTTTAGCAGATTTAAAGTAATGTTCAAGTTCTTTAGGTGGTGGCAAATTTCCAAAACTATCAAAATAATATACATTACTATTTAGTTTCTTATAACACACCCAATGGGTGCCGGGCCCTTCAGTATTATCCAAATTTACGATTCCAGTCTCATTTTTCCATATTTTCTTTGGTAAACTGTCTTTCATAAATACTCCGCGGAAAAATGGTATTTTTAAACAGGAAATATATTTGAATAATTTTAACATTAGTCAACGCTTTATGTGGTATAACTAATTGATTTCTTTTATTTAATATGCACGATACGGTCTTAGGTATAGACCTGCCCCGTTTTTTACCATTGACCATATTGTTGGTTTTTTATTATTTTTCTTCGTAGAACGTCTTTTTAGTCTAATATTACCACCATGTTTCTTCATGGTTGATCCTTTTTTATTCCTACCCCTCCTTTTTCCACCTCCTACCGCTGTTTTAGCCTTCATACCTGCTGTTACCGCTAAAGCTGCTGCTTTTTCCGCAATACTAGCGTCACTAGAGTTTACTCGTTGCCAAGCTATATTTGCTAGCTTTTTATCAGCGATTGACCTATTTTTTGAATCGGTAAATGTGGAATATGCGATATCGTGTTCTTTACAAGCCTGATCTAACTTATTTATGCCTGGATCACCTCTTTCCAGTCGTTTTTGCAATTTAGTTCCTGGTCCGCAGTACTGATAACCTCCCGGTATGTGAAATTCGTATGGTAAAGCGTCTATTGCTCTGTTTACGATAGATCCTACTGGAATACGATTTAAAGCTTTACTTAACAGAGAAACCGCTGTGGACGTGATACCGCCTCCTTTCCGTATAGTGTCTCGATATGGACTGGTGTAATGAAACGCCATGATTGTCTTTTATATTCGAAAAGCGTAACCCATGTGTTACCTCTATGACAGGTTGCACATAAATGATGTAATATATGGTGTTATTTAATTAAATATCAAAAGTACCCCAATCTGATGATCTAAACTTTTGTGTGTTATGATTAAAAAAATATTTATAAAGAATTTCTTGTTTAATCCATGTATTTCTCATTTTTTCGTCAATAGGTTTATGTTGTCCTGCTACAATATAATTATGCATATCAAATAATAAATTACCTATTACTTTAACAAGAAAATTAACAGTTACAGCGTTATCGGCATAATCAGGGTCTGCAACATTTGTTAATCGTTTGTTATCACAATTCCACCATTTTTTTCCAGTTGGCTCTAATTGTATTATCTGTTCATAAGTAACAGCATCACCAGGCTTTTCACCAATACCTAAATTTGTCAATAACTTTCCTTTACCATCCCAAACATAATTGTTTTCTTCAAGTAAAGTAAACTTTTTATTTCCTTGTACAAATACATCTCCTTGACGTGTTACTACTTGGTTTTGTTTCACAAAACCGGAGGTTTCTTGTTTTAAAGTTTCCTTCATTTGACCCACCGTTGCACCATCTGATGGTGCAAAACCATCTTTTACATTCGCTAAACAATTACCAAGACAGTCAATAACTCCTACATCACGTGTAATACAATGATCTTTGATGTATTTAAATTTACAGCATCATTTTCATTTTTTGGATAACCTATATCGTTAATAACAAATTTATAAAAAGAAAACCCATCTTTTGTCTTTTCAGGTATTATAGAATGTAAATAGCGTCTATTTATGCTGTCTTTTTCATCTACAGGGTCTGCTACGTTGGATATACGCCGATTTTCAGCATTATACGTTTTTCCATTAAATTTTAACGTATTCTTTAATTCCGATGATAAATAACCTCTGTTTATTGCATCAGCGTTTTGATTTGGCTTACCAACGTTGGAAATTCTATGATTACCCGCGTTATATGTGTTTTTGTCTAATTTCAGTGTTGGTAATATCTCTTTTTTTAATACTTTTAAATTTATTGCATCATTTTCATCTGTGGGATCATTAATGTTTTTGAACCGTTTGTTACTAATATCATAATCTCCATCAGGCGTTTGTGGTAATCCAACACCTCTTTTTAAAGTATTAAAGTAATATAATCCATCCGATGAATACCGTCCGAACTTGTCAACACTCATGGTGCAACTGAATAACATTCTAGAGTGTAACCCATTTTTATAATATTAGTCCCGATTTCTAACCCATATCAGTTTTTATACAAATTCTTAGTCTTCATCAGTTACATTTGCATCATTCCCGGGACATTTAAAATATTTTAAATCTGCACTAATTAATGATCTGTCTGCTTCATTTCTAAATACATGATTTTTATGAATAAATTCCTCACCAGACAATTTTCTAAATCCGCTAAATGAATTTGGATCTGCAATTAATATATTTTGATAATCATTTACATCCATTAATTTAAATCTTTTGGTATTATAAATAAACTCTTGATTTGCACTATCATATTGTAATGTTTGTCCTACAGTTGCACCATCCTTTGGATCTGTTCCTTGTGCCAAATTACCTATTTTCTTATTTTTCGCATTGAAAGTACTACCTCCTGGTTTGTCTAATATTAAAGATTGTTTACTACAACACAATCGTAATCATCGATACCTGGAAATATGTTAATTATTCTTCTATTTGTACCCAACCAACTTCTATGATAATTGTTTGGATTAGTATGTAAAACTTGTGATAAAATCGGAACATCATGAGCATCTGTAGCTAATTGCGCATTTGATAATTTCATGTCTTTGCAATCCCAAACATTATTTTTTGTTCAAGTAAAATAAACTTTTCATTTCCTTGTACAAACACATCACCCGACCGTGATACTACTTGATCCTGTTTTACAAATCCAGATGTTTCTTGCTTTAAAGTTTCCTTCATTTGACCCACTGTTGCACCATCTGATGGTGCCGAACCATCTTTAACATTCGCTAAACAATTACCTAGACAATCAATAACTCCTACATCACGTGTAATACAATGATCTTTTATATATTTTAAATTTACAGCATCATTTTCATTTTTCGGATAACCTATATCGTTAATAACAAATTTATAAAAAGAAAAACCATCTTTTGTCTTTTCAGGTATTAATGAATGTAAATAGCGTCTATTTACGCTGTCTTTTGCATCTTTAGGGTCATCTACGTTGGATATACGTTTATTTTCAGCAGTATACGTTTTTCCATTGAATTTTAACGTATTTTTTAATTCTGATGATAAATAACCTTTGTTTATTGCATCAGCGTTTTGATTTGGCTTACCAACATTGACAATTCTATGATTACCTGCGTCATATGTGTTTTTCTGTAGTCTTAATGTTGGTGATATCTTTTCTTTTAATACTTTTAAATTTATTGCATCGTTTTCATCTGTGGGATCTTTTATGTTTTTTAACCTTTTATTAGTTATATCATAATCCCCATCAGGTGTTTGTGGTAAACCAGCACCTATTTTTAAATTATTTGCGTAATACAACCCATCCGAGGAGTAACGTCCGAACTTGTCGACACTCATGGTGCAACTGAATAGTAATCTAGGGAGTAACGCATTTTTATGAGATTACCCCACGGTTTCGGAGTTCATCCACTAAAGCCACCCATTCGTTTTCCAATCCAGTATGACCCGCTTCTTTAGCTTCATGTATTAGTTTCATTCTATCCACCAATTTATTGATATTATTGTAATAAATCACATTTGTGTTATATAGTTTCTTCATTAAACCTGTACCTGTAACAGATTTGTTTCTTTTTCTTGGTTCTGGAGCACTTATATCCAAAGTGGATGACACAAACCTTCGTTTTACAGGTTTTCTTGGCATTATCGGCATTGGTTGTCTTCTCGTTGTTGGTATTAACTTGGATACAAATTCTCTATATTTTAAAGACCTAGATCTAACAACTGGTTGGTCAGCTAAATACTTCCTCCTGTATGCATTAGTGTGTTCCAAAATCTGTTTATATGCTTCCATGTCTTCTTTTTTAACTAACAATTCTAAAGGTTTTTTTTCAAATAATAATTCAAATAATCCTCTTGTGCCCTTATATCTTTGATTACCAACAATAATATTATCATCTTCATCAATGTTTACCGGGCTATTACCAACCATTAAACCTTCTTCTGTTAATCTTACTCCATAACTATGGTAGTTTTTATTAGGATTTATTCCAGCTAACATTTTTATCATGTATTTCCTTCCTAAAGGTCCTTTGTTATGAATATTTTCACCCAACAAGCTTATGTTTGACGGACCTTCCCTTGCTTCTTCTTCTTTTTCCTCTTCACTAGCAGTTGATACATCTTCATGTCCTCTTTTAGCTTTTACTTCATATAATTCTCTTATACCACTATAGTCTGGTGATTCTAGCTCTCTTTCGGGTTCTCCACCGGTAAAACCACTATATGTAGAGGATTCCAGGTCTTCATCACTAAAATCTTCTGATTTTACATTTTCTCTTTCAAACTTTGTAATAGGTGCAATTGCATCTCCTTCCAAAACAGGTTTAGCAAATTTTTTGTTTAATTGTTTCAAGGGTTCAGTAATAGGTTTAAAAGTAGATTCAAGAAATTTCTCCCTTTCGCTAATACCTAATTTTAATGCTCTGTTTTTATCTCGAATAGAATCACTAAGTGATTTTATTTCCTTTATTAACTTTTCTTGGTTAACCATGTTTGTAGCAAGACGTGTTGTACAACAATGAATGTTTTACATCATGATCAGTGTATTAGTATAAATTTATCAAATCCTATCTTGTATCGACCATTGTTTAGCGGTTGTTCCTTCATAATTGTTAAAAACCCGTACTTTTCAGCCCAAGCCTTTCCACACAACTCTTTAAATCGTTCAAATGGCATATCCGCACTTACATGGTCATAATATATGTGTTTTAGGTTGGTTTCATCCTGTTTAAATACAATTAACATGTTTGAATTGTCTCTAATGAGCTGTTTTGGTATTTTGCTGTAAGTTTGACCAATATAAATGCTATCTATGTTGTTATGTCGACCCATGGCGAAGTAATTTCTTATTGTATTTTGATTTTCACAAGATACATCGTCAAATATGAATACTGAGAATGGTTTAGCCTCTTGCGGTTGCATGACACTCTCGCTCGCGTTGAATTTAAAATATTTAACTTCAGGCACATTATTGAGTATTTGTTCCAATAACTGATATTTTGGTTGTTGTAGTGACTTTGAAAATACATATAAATTATTAAAACGTAATCCTTTAGGATTTGTAATCAAATTGAATACTACATTTGTTTTTCCACAATTGGAAGGACCGGTAACCAGACAACGCACCGTGTTTGGTAACAAAACACCGTGTTTCCCAGTATTGAATTGAGAACCATCCACTGTGAGTTCATCTATATTGTTAATAGTAAAATTGTCTTTTTGCGGTATTATCTCCATCCTTTGTAATGGTTCAACCCAAAATGATGCTCTATCATTATATTAGATCCTTTTTATGTATCCAAGAATCTTCCGTCTTATTAAATCCTAACCATCGTACTTTAACCTTATCCTTTTTTCGTTGCAACACCTTTTCGACTAAATATACATCACCTACTGTTGATTTTAACATTTCATGTCCATAAAACCCTCCTTCCAGCAATTGTCCTTTATTATCTTTTAAAATGTAAGTTTCTGGTATTGTAGGTTGCACCTTAAATACAGTAAATACCTCATTTGTCCAGTTTGGAAGATATCTTTTACTGAATACACCTTTGTATTTGCTTATTCGCACTTTATCACCAACATTAAACCTTTTAGGCTTTAGTTTTTCAACTCTTGGTTTAGTATTCATTTTTATACGTTTTAATACGAGTTTTTCATTTTTATTAGTCACCTGGCTTGGTTTCATACCGATAGTTCTATGAAACTTGTTATTGTAATCGCTTATAAGTTTTGGTAACATATCAATCCATACGTGCGATCCTCTGTTAGAAAACATCTTATACATCGCACCTTTTAAAGTTCTGTTGAATCTTTCAATTATTGATGCTTTTACCTCTGAATTGGTTGAGTAATGGTTAATGTTGTGTTTTTTCATTAAATTTGCAAATTCCTTATTAAAATATTCTTTTCCATCATCAGTTTGTAAATGTTTTATAGTATGTTTGTCTCTTTGTATAGCTGTTTCCATTGCTTTTGTAACACTTTTGCCACTTTTATCTTTTAGTGGTAAAGCATCTGCCATTTTTGAAAAACAATTAATAATAGTCAATATGTATTTAAATCCTCTATTTTGTTTACTATAAGGAATCATTTCGATTAAATCCGCTTGATATAAATCATTTATTCCTTTTATCACTGTATTCCTTCGCGGAAACTTTCTTCTTGCAGGTTTATGAAGCTCGTTGACAATTTCTTGCTTCAAGTTCTTCATATTGCAGGTTTGAATGTTTCATGTATCACATGTATAATCACAATGAATGTTGTCTTAAAAATTCACATAATTTATATAGGTCAAGGTCATCCAAACTTGTGTAAAAAATGGGGAACACGGCGTTTGACTTGCCGTGTTCCCCATTTTTTTTACGGAAGGAGAAAGGAATAAGGTCGAAGTTGTAGAAGGACGAAGAATAGGTTATTAGTCGATAGGGTTTAGAGAGTAGTGGCCAAAAGGAAGAGTGTGAATTTTATCCGGCATAATATGCCTTTTATCATCTCGAGCTGATAGTGCTCTTTTAACTTCAGTGACACTGTAGACCTCATGTTTAAAGCTTCTGATAGTGTTGAACGTTGCAGACATTGTAGAATCTTCAAACAAACAGGTCTTGTAATGGTCAAATGTCACATGTTTCTTCAAGTATGATGTTTTGACTCCTTTAGCTTTCTTCACTGTCGGTATGTCATTTTCCTTATACATCTTGAAGGAATATAGTTTGGACATTAGCGCAACTATTTCCTCCAAAGGCATTCCATTTGCTTCATCTTTAAATTTTCCGATTACTTTTTTATTCTTTTCATTGTAATTCGGATGGTTTTTCGGATAGTCAGAGAAGTCAAAATCGTCTTTGTATGGGAAAATCCTTAGGTCTTCATACATGTCCAAAGTCTTTATCCAGTAGATAAACGCGTCGGTATCCATGTATGCAACTCCAATGTTGTCTCTTCCGTAGTGTTTAACCATTTTGTTGTAATGGAAATCATACATCAGAGTTTTACTTATATCCAAAATCGACATTCCAATGTATAACGGACGATCCATCACTATTGTTGTTTTCTTCATACTGACGGCAACTAGATCTTCGTTTATAATCATGGATGTTCCAAAATTTGGTTTTTGCACTAATTTTTCTAATTTCTTAGGATCACTTACTAATTTTACAATCTTGTGTTTTCTTTTGTTTTCTAAGGTCTTCCCGAAGATGGCGTTGTTCATCAATTTGTAAAAGTCCTTTTCAAATGCTGATGTTGCTGCTGCTCTTCTTGTAGTGTTGGAATCAATATATGGTTTCAACCAACAAGACTGGGTGAATTCAATTGCTCTATGAATTCTCACTACACGTAGACCCAATTTAAGAGCTTGTTGAACTACCCAGTAGTGAGCCACATACCGATCTTTATTCTCCAACGTCATCATCAATTTTGGCCATCTTCCTGTCGGTGAAACTTCAGTCTTGGCTAGGAGAGGCAAGTCGTAGTGATGGTCATGAAGGTGCTCCGGATATTCGAAATCACAGTCCAAAATATAGCCTTTTGGACCATTCTTTGGAATCTGTGAGATATCACCGATGGTGGCCGGGTCGATCCATTTGAAGTCAGCGTAGGGAAGCGGAT
>CM061533.1:250398733-250598217 GCA_030545055.2 Neoaliturus tenellus | reverse complement strand
AGAATGACAGTAGGCCTATATGATGAATTTAGGACTGATGATGAATTTAAACCTATTCCATAGATTTGATTGTTTAGAATGATGAATTCTTAACTATCAGAGAATATCTGAGAACTACTACGAGCACAAAATTAAACTACAAGGAGCATATTTTTGAAGAGTCAACTATTCACTAAAAGCACCAAATTTTAGCAGGCTCAAATATAATATTGGAGCATATGTTTTAAGCTAAAAAAGACTCCAAAAAACTGTCCACTGACAGACTGTTGACTGAAAGACTGAAAGACTGTTGAAATGTCTACATTCAACTTCTTGCTACTGCTAAATGCTTAAGTGTAGAGTGACGCGAAGATAAAAAAGAAATAACAGCAAGACTCTACCCTACGTAAAGTGACTTGATGTAATAAGAACTGTCTCCGTGAATAATTATGTTTCCAAAAAGACAATCTTAACAATCTTTGGAATTGTCTCTGTCACTATAGCTGAGAGGAAGGCCAATAAGGAGGGACAAGAATGTCGTGGGCAGCATGTTGAAAACGGACCCTCACATTTGCCAAATTACTGGAAACCGAGAAGCGGAGCCTAACAATTTTGAGAATTCAGACTGCGTGACTGATTAGAAACATTTTTATGTAGAACGACAAATAAAGAAACCGACTTCATTCTTACCTATCCTAATTCATGTTAACGTCAATGGCAAAAATGTGCTTTCTGTATTGGATACTACCACATTATTTATAAAGATATGAAGGAAATTTTTTATCAATATTGTTTTCGGAAAAAGCCAATTAACGCAGGTTTTAGGTATGTTTGTGTTCCTTGCAGACACTCACTTAGAAGAAAAACTATTTACGATGGAGATCTAGACTTAGAAGTTACATGTTTTATATCTCATAACAGAAATTGTGGTTTTTTATTTTGGTTCGCCTAAAAGGAATATGTGTTTGCTGTTCTTACAATTGTGTCTGATAATACAAAATTTAAATTACAATTTATTTATTACATAGTAAAGGGAGAAAATGAAATGTTATGTTTACAACTGAACACAACTAAAAATAATAATAATAAATTATTTTCTTATAACAATGGAAAAGAAAGATTACTTAAGCAATAATGATTGTAAGTAAACACAAGAAATCTTAATTGAGATGTCCTTGTGCAAAAAAAAAAAAACTTCTAGAATTGTCTTTTAAAAGGCAAAGTATGGACAATCAAAAGAGTGCTCATGCACAAAAAAGTGAAAAAGAGTGAAACAATTTACATAAAAAAATTGAAATGTAATTAAGATAAGATAGAAATATAAATGAGGAAAAATAAAGTGAAAATATAACATTGAAATTAAGTAAGCATTAATTGCCTACAAAACAAAGAATGGGTCGACACTACATACAGCATGAGTAAAACATTTCCCAAACCTCTCTAAAAAAAGGAAAATAACGAACTGCATTTTCGATTGTAACATTATTCAAATGGGAGGAGTGTGAAAGTTTGATACAATGTAATTATTGCAAATTGCTTAATTACTGTTCAGTAACATTAAGTTTAACATTATTCTGTGTACACGCACTTTGATTATATTAAATTTTACTGTCTTAGTGGTAGTCCACCTTGTGGAACTTGGAACGTTGGCCGGCTTTTGTTTCTGTTATGTCCATAAACGGAAGTTAAACACAAGCTTGAAACACAGACCAACTACGAGTGGCACATTGAACTCAAACCCAACAAGTTTTCTTTGGGACCATTCTCTGTTTCACCCTAAGAATAAAAAATATGTACTTTTATATGAAGGTTTTCTATACACATTTTGAATTTTATATGAAGCAGAATCCTGAAGCATTTTTTATTGCAAAGTATATTACTAGTTGATTATTAGTAATAAAAAATTGCTAATAGGTACTAGAAAACATCATTGTGCTATAATCGTTATTTTTTTGTAATTTTTTTATTTATTTTTTTTTCAACATAAAGTTTACTTACTAGGTTCTAACCCATTTATAATTAGTCTTAAAGTATGGGGATAACTAAGTTGATTTTTTATTGTAGTATGTGTCTTAATCAAATACAATTTTTAATGTTATATAGTACGTTAATGTAATAAACATGAATGTAATATCTTTTTTAGTACCCTTAGTACAAGTAGTTTTGCATCATTAGTACAAATTATAGAACTTTAGATTACGTTACTAAACAATTTACAACAAACATTATAAGCAAATGAAATTGCTACTTTATTATTATACTTGAATTTAAATTAACAGAAATTATTATATTTGCATTTTAATTAATATATGAGTATGTAAACCACGCTAACTATACGTGGAAGTTGAGAATGTATTCTGTTATTTATTTATTTATAATTTTTTATATTATTATTATTAATATTTTGCTATAAAGAAATCAAGGTGGTGTAAGAAGTAATCAACGCTGGTTGTTAAAGGCTCCTTACAACAGAGTTTAAGTAGAAGGGGAGGGATGTAATTGGCTTATCGCTGGAGGCTTATCAGCTCAGGAGAAGAGCTTCACTGTAGGGGTTTTGGTTTTTGCAACAAATAAATAATAAGTGAACTATAGAATGATTTGTAGCTACGGACTGATGTGGTATAAACCTATGTAGTTTACTTACGTCAATCAATTTTTTCTCCTTTACTTTTATAGCCGTTTTTCGGCACTAATCCATCTTCAGTAACCTAATCCTGTTCACCAAGTCCTAGGCCTACGTACTACACTGTGCGAGTTGCGTATATTCGATTTAAAATAACGATTTTACTTACATTACTGCACTTAACACCTAAGACACGTAAAGATGGCCTAGTGCCGAGACGCTTCCATTCAACTAAAGGAGGAAGGATTGTTTGACGTTAGCTAAGAAAATTAATAGGTTTACTCACGATTTCCTGATAAACACAGGTTATATTTTGATTAATAGTAAACTTAAAGGAATGAAAATCAATTAAGCTACACTACAGAATAAAGAAAACAAAAAACTTCTTCATGGAGGCTAACATTAACAGGTCATGCCCCTTAGAGTTAAGCTCTGATAAAATAATTCCAGATTACAATGGAGGCAATACCTTTCATGTTTTAAATGGTTAATGAGCCATATCATCTTAAGTACTGAAAAAAGCTCAAATGCATGTTAATTTATTTTTGAGCCATAGTTCAACATTTTTGTCACTCGACATCAAAGAAGCCTGCGAAAGCAAAACTATTTGTTTACTATTGACATTTTTCTCGAGCGAATGGCAACTGTGCGCCAGTATTGTAGTCGTGCCCCTGCTGACGATATATGTCACGCAACGTACGGCCCCAGCGTACGGCCATTTTACTGCTCCTACTCGGGAGAAAAGGATCTTTTTCATGTAAAGGATTGTGAATTGTATTTACCACTTTGAATTAACTAAGACCAATTGATCGCAAAGATACACTTTTCTTATAACATAATAGTTTAAAAGTTATGAATAGTAAATCAATACAGTTAACTGAGGAGTTGTCTTTTCAAGTTCAATTTCAAACTAGTCACAAAACTTTTAAATACATATACTAAAGGGCATCATTAAGTCTAATATTATTCATTGTACAATTGTGTCGAAAATATGTTTGATCATGATTTGTTTAATTTAGGTAGCATTTACATGTTTTAAAACATATAAATAATAATTTAATAAAATTTTTAAACTAAATTAAACATTTGAATTTAATAACATTGTTAAACAAAATAAAAAATTTGTTGTCAATTAAAGTGTTAATTGATACAAAATAACATCCTTATATTAAAAATTTTGAAGAAATAGACTTTCCGTCCCACATTTTAGTATCAACCACAAAATCTACTAATAGTATTGAATTATTATAAACAATAAAATTATAACATCTTAAAATCTTGTCTGAATGTTTATTTTCTCACTTAACAGGTTGTAAGCCATCACATTTTATATTACATTTAACTCGTTTAAAATGTAACCAGTTGTAACATATATTTTGTAATTCCTTTAACGGAACCTTAAACATTAATTTTTATTTAAAAGAAATACATGTAATGAAAAAATTACAACCTATAATAATGTCTAAATAAAAGGAAATCAATTTTATTCATACTGCACGAGGATTTAAGACGCTTATTAGTTATGTATTACATTAAATAATAATCTTTAATAACGAACTTAGAGAAATCAAAGTGGGGAAGAAACAATGGCAGTGTCAACGAATTGCATTTTAAAATCAAGAACTTATTAAAAAATTTTAATAAACATTTAACAGAAGATTTTTATGCTTAATCAATTGGATTTGAGGTTTATGGTAAGTGTGAACGTTACCCTTCATTCTCTGCCCCTAGAGACGCCTTTCAAGTGATCTGGCGACTGAAATAAGTGGCTTACGGTTCCGGCATTAGTGGAGCTGAAGTAGTCGATGACAAGTGAAGAACCGGGTAGTCGCCAATATTTAATTGGGGTTTCACTCTTTTCCTAGAGTAGTCATGTTAATACAAGGTGTCCAGCTTCAACCTTTACAAACTTTTCCAGGTTATTGCCCACGTCAAAATAAGTCAAAAAGTTCCTGTAAGCATATGTCCCAAAATGCTTCGTTAACCCGCTAGCCGCCATTTTGTTTTTTACACGAAACAATTTTTATTTCCGTAACGGATCATTATATTAAGTTAATATTTGGCATGAACCTTCACTATAACAATACCCATTTTCAGTAAAAAAAATCTTTTTTTCCAATGTGTATTTTCAAAATGGCGGCCATTTAAAAGTTTTAAACTGCAATATCTTAAAAACGGTAAATTTTATAAAAATATTACAAGACACAAAAATTTGACAAATTAAATTTTCTAAACATTTATACCAAGTTTGTAAGGATCCGACAACACATTGTTATTGAGATTTGTCTCTGAAAATAATCTAAATTGGCATTAAATCATAGTGCAAAATCAGTGTTTTTCTGCAGCAAAACCACAATAACTCCGTTATTTGTTGTTGGATCTTTAAAAACTTGGTGTTACTGTTTGGATAATTTAATCTGTCAACTTTTTTGTCTCTTGGGTAATTATATAGAAGAACGTACTCAATCGTAAACTTTTTCATATTGAGATATCATCGAGAATACTACTTGAACGTGATAGAAAACAGGAAATGAAACGTCGGAAAATGTATTTCGACGATATATAAGGACGTATAACCAAAATATTAGTAACTTAACAACGCCTATCACCGCAGCGCGCTGTTAACCTTCCGCTACCGGCGCGGGCCCATAGCACACTGAGTAAATAAACTATACTACATTATGATTAAAATCAATTATTTAAATGACTAATTACCTTGTATTTATTCTGAAGAATCTGAAGAATGTGAAGAATCCGTGATGGAATCACGGATTCTTCATGGATTTTATCGTGATCGTTATCAGTAAGATTATCTTTGGGTCCTTCACCTGCTTATCGGTAGGTTGATAAAAGGTTGCGCGCTCGGCTTACATATTCAGTCGTCATCATGTTTCTAGTTTATAATTTTATCCTGCAGTACATTCGTTTTTGCTGAAGGCAATAGAAAATGTTTAAAAATGCGGGGACATTCCAACGTAACCTAACCTAACCTAACTGCCGTGCGGCTCTCCCGGCGGGTCAGTCGCGGAACGGCTGTGGGACGGCCTAGGTTAGGTTAGGTTAGGTGTCTTAACCATTTCCATTATGTGGGCACCCAATAGAAAATTGTTTAAAAATGCGGGGACATTCCAAAAAAGACCCCTTTGTTTTTGGAAACGCACCATGATTGTAAAAAAAATTCGCACTTCACTACTTGATGAAGAAAATTCAATACCACTTATGATAGTGAATTCGCATTCGTCGCAAACTCGGAGCGGAAGGTTAGATCGGACATCACTCGTCACTGGTCACCGACTGCACAGTGCACCGGGCCAGACAGGTTAGACATCGCCCGCGCTATCAGATTGCTTATCTTAGTTTGCGATAAACCGGTAATAACCGCTTGTTATCGCCTTTCCGACACTCTATTTGCTCTTTTCTTTGCTTCTCTATTTATAATCTAGATGATATCTCAATATGAAAAAGTTTAAGATTGAGTACGTTCTTCTATATAATTACCGTCTCTTGTAACATTTTTATAAAATTTATCGTTTTTGAGATATTTGAGTTTAAAACATTTAAATGGCCGCCATTTTGAAAATAGACATTGGAAAAAAATATTTTTCTTTACTGAAAATGGATATTGTTATAGTGAAGGTTCATGCCAAATATTAACTTAATATAATGATCCGTTACGGAAATAAAAATTACTTCGTGTAAAAAACAAAATGGCGGCTAGCGTTTTAACGAGGCATTTTAGGACATATGTTTACAGGAACTTTTTTGCTTATTTTGACGTGGGCAATAACCTGGAAAAGTTTGTAAAGGTGGGAGCTGGACACCCTGTATAACTAGTTGTTGAACGAAACAAATACTGTATGATGGCATTGGCAATATAAAAAAATGTATTCTAAAGAATCGTGATAAAGTTGCATTATCTACTCTAAAACCACCTCAAATTCAGTTTACTAGTAGACTTTCTTAGAGTCTATAGACAACAAAGACTTTATTCTCACCAAAACTCATTTTACTTTCATGTCATGGATTGCCGTAAGTTATTAATCATTTACTATAAGAAAAAATTAAATTAAGTAATAACAAATATGGAAACATTATTGTTTGTATTTCTTAAATGAAATAAAAAAGCTTACTCCAAAATCGAGTTGTTTTGTTACTCATATTTTACAAGCAGGAATTGCTTTATATTCATTTTTTATTTAATAAATAACTAAGCATATACAAAAATGTGATACTCCCAAATATAATAAGTCATATTCCATTCTTAAAAAGTTAAAGAAAAATTATTTTATATAGTTTGTTTAGTAACTGTAGATTTTCATCGTAAAATGTTTTTGATGTATGTAGACAAACGAAAGGGTATCTTTACTTTAAATGTACTTCTAAAAGTCTTTTGAATGGGCAATTTTAATACGCTTTGAATACGCTTTTAATACGCTTTGTACATTCGTGGTAATGAAACAAACCATTGTATAAGCAACCATTTAACTCTGATTTATTATCCTATTTTCAAATTATTAATCCTCTATTATCAGATACGCATCCGTACTTTGTTATAAAATTAATAGAAAAAGAATTCTTTACCATGGTTATTAGCATATTTTTTACTTTTTTTATTAATTACAGAAATTCATAAGCACCATTGGTGTCCTGTGGAGGGGATTGTTGCAGTAGGGACCGTCAGTAATGCGGCCCAGGCCGTGACAGAGCGGTGTCAGATGCTAACAATCACGGGCACGCTAAGGTCACCACGACTGAGCGACTTGAACTTTAGTGCTCACATAAACTGTTACCATCAACCACAGCCACCCCGTGTGAACACATAGGTCTGGCCACACACGACAATAGTACCGGGTGTCCATAAAATATCCATCCTATTTTAAAAACATATATCTCACTTAATTTTTGTTCCATGACACTGTGACTCAAATGTGATTAAACAGAATTTTTCTAAGTTTTATGAGCATGTGTTACCGATGATTGTTACGCTTTTTGTTTACTTTCATATGTACAATTGAAACAACATAATTGTTTTTTATGAAATGCCTATAATTAAGGAAAAACCCTTCTATGTCTTAAGGATATCATGGATGTTTTTTCATTAATAACTGTCAAGCTTGAGTTATTCAGACATTTTCGAAGACATGCCCAACTAATCAGATCATTTTGCGGGCTCCATCTCATTGGCATAACGATCTACGAAGTTTTTTTAATGAGCGACTCCCCGATGGATTGACCGTTGTGCTGGGAATGACTTAGCTCTCCTAAGGTGGCCACCCGGTTTCCCAGACCTTACTGTATGCGATGTCTTTCTCTGGGGCTATGTGAAGGACGAGGTATACATCCCGCCATTATCTCAAACCCAGCCAGAGCTCCGAGAAAGGATTCGCGTTGCAGTCACAACAGTAAGCGGGGATATGCTTACCAACGTTTGGGCAGAGTTGCAAAATAGACTAGAAACGGGTTTTGCTGTAAACGGGCAACATATTGAGCAACTTCAGTGTTATAAAACAAAACTTGAGAGATTTATCTTTTAATTCATGCAATTTGTAGCAGTGTTCATGTATCTGTAAGTTCAAAAAAGTATTTTAAAACAAGATGCATATTTTATGGACATCCGGTAAAATGCAATGATTGTATACAAGCCAACGTGGACTAATGCCTTTGGCCACGAGTGAGATATAAAATATCTCACGGGTGGCTTAGATGCTGAAAACAAATGTTGCATATCCTACATTGTCTACCACCTATTTACATTTGGTAAAGCGTTAAAAGAATATTTATTAAATATGTCAACCGTTCGATGATTAGGCAGTCACCCATAAAAATCCACACCCGGTATCGATTGCTCTAATCGGCGTTTTAAATCATTTTAGATTTCACTCTTTTGAGGTTACGTACCTAACCCATTCGTCGACATTTGTCTACGCTGTATTTTAATTTATGAAAATCCATGGAATTTTAGGTTGTTCATGATTAAAATTGGCATTTTGGAGTGAAAATGTAATTATCTTTCATATTTCAAGGCCGTAGTGGCGCACACACACTAAACAGAAGTAAAAATTAGCCAGGTGCAACTCTCAAAGAATCAACCGATCCCGTCAACTTCCACCCAAGCCTGTCACCGTTTATTTTACGTCGGCCCTGCCACCAACTTTACCACAGATCGGCTACCCCTTAAAGAGTTGCACCACCAGGTCAGGGTTTGGTCGTGAGCGGATTCGAACCCGCACCGACGCAGACATCCTGGCCAAGGATGCCTACGCCTTAGCCATCTGAGCTATCACGACCGGCAGCATAGACATGAGAATTTGGGTTTTGAATGGTGCGCGCCCCTAGCGGGAAAGACTAGGCCGTTGGTATGCGAGTTCGCTACAAGAGCGCAACACTAAGCCACTGCACCCAATTCACAAGAAATAATTTTGGCATAAATGGGTTAAATAACTAAACAGGAATCGTAATGGAACAATATTGTAAAATAAAATGTGTACAATGTAAAGGTTTTAATAGATTTGAAATAAACAATTAGACTAAAAATACTAAAATAAAATTAAATGTTTGTCTAAGCTTATTTGGAATTAACTTGCTTTGTACATACAGTATAGTTAGGCTGAAAGTTACCTAAAAGTTATAATAGAATACAAATTAATATATTATATGGAAAAATTGTTTTAATCAATTTTAGAAATGTTAAGCTCTTTTCATGTACCAAATTGAATGTAATTTGTAATTTGAGAGATTGTTTATACATACATTATCTTAACTATCATTACCTTTAGGCCGACTTAATTTATAAACTATTATCGAGTACAAAAATATCGGATAGGATTGTTCAAGCCACATACGTCAGGCCACAGAGCATAGTTGAAGTGAAGCCATTGTTCCGCGAGGCCTGTTTACATGAAACCTATTTGTAGAGTCAATGGGGTACTTCAATTCCCTATTGGAACAATGGGGAATGCCGAATGTTATCTGTAACTGCATATGCCAGCCACTATAACCAACGGATTTCCTGAAATTCCCTTAACTCGTGTTTCTGACTCCAAACAAAATTGAAAAAAGTAATATTTATTTAAATGACTAAAGGTATAGTAATAAGAAAACATTAACATTTACATGTGCTTTGAGATTAAATGACGTTGGGTTTTCATTTTAATAATGTCAGTGCATACTATACAGTATGTCATGTAGTGTTTTTTAAATATGTTTTCTTAAACACAGTAATATCGATTAAGAGCTAGGATATTGGTTTTAATATAATTTTAAATTAAAACAATGCCATTAATACATTTAGTATAACCTTTTCAGTTTGTGATAGTTCTTATTATGATAGCATAGCAATTAGAAGAAGTTAAAAATAAAAAAAGACATAAATATCGGTATTTTTTTAATTTTATAATACATATAACAAACTTAATAAAACTATTTTATAAAGTTCTTTTATTAAATATTTTACTGGCTGAAAAAAAATTATTACCGCCTACTTTGCGATTACGCAAATAAAAACATTTATTATGTAAGATAATAAAATGCAAAGTAACTGTTTTTTTTTTTTTTTTTGTTTTTTGTGAACTTTAGTTTTAGTTAATATATCTTAAACAAACGTATCCAGCCGTTACATTTTTGCCAAGCAAGAAATTAAATAAAAAATATTATTAAAATATCGTGTAGTTGAACTAACGATGTTTCTGGTATTCTTAAAATAAATCTGTGGAATGACATTTCACAATTTTTTTCAACTTACAAGTTTCCTAGTATATAAAAAAATAAGATGATTATGAGAAAATTATTTACCCACTATAGTACTTTAAGGCTAAATGATCTTATTTTTTTTCAAATTATGATTGGATGTTGGGCTTATAGCAATAACAACATATTTTAGAAATGTTTTAGGTTATTTTAACTCATATTGGCTTGTAAGCTGCCGACTCCTGACTCAATTGTAAAAAATGGCAAATTAAATATTATTAAAAAAAAATTAAATTTGTTAGTTATCTATTAAATGCATATAGTATTTGTGTAAAAGTAAAGAAACAAGTACCTTTACTTACACTTTTTAAAAATAAATAAATAAAACAGTAATGCATTTGATAATAATGTAAAAAAAAATCATTCCATCCACAAAGTCTAAATCTTAATTGAAAATCGTCCACGCAGGTATTCAGGTTCGTGATAAATGTTACTTATCAACAACACGCAAAGGTTTAACTGCGGGAACCCCGGCGATATTAATTTACTTTTCTTAAAGTCAACCAAAAATAAAGAGTTATTTAAGAGATCCATTATTACGTTTACCAAAAGTGCAACTCCTTTAACGTAATGAATTAAAAAATAATTTCCCCTTACTTCATTCATGAAAATCCTTATTACTCTATGACAAAACATCTATATATATATATAATTCTGTAAGCGAAATTTCTTGAGCAAAATTGTGAGCGTGATACAAATCGCAGGAAGATGGGAGTGGTCTCAAATTAAAGGCCTTGGTCCCATACACGAGGGAAAACTATCGGCGTGTCCATAATGTTAACAGGAAATGAGAAATCACGTAAAACGTCCTCCATAAGAATAGCATAGGGATTAAAAAAAGTCTTGCTTTGTGTAAATTAAAACATATGTCATGGTTTTATTTCAAAACGAGAGACAGATGATAAATTGAGTGAAGAACTATGAATAACCAAATGACAAAAAATATACCTAGAGTGTTAATACTAAAATAAGACGTTTTGTGGCTTTGGAGCAACTAAAAATTCTCCTAGGAGCATTAACAACCATACAAACTATTACAAGTTGACTGCTGATTTTCACTATTGTTTCAATAATTTAAATTGTGAAAAAACTGAGCGTGTATACATATCATAAAATACATTCTGATCGTGATAGAGACGCAATGGGCAATGAATTGTGGTTTGAGAAACGTCTACATTATTTACATTAAAACATGTTTTGGTTTTGTTTTAAGACGAAAAGTGTCAAATAATCTGATTGAGTGACGATGATATATTAATTAAAACTTAATTCAAGTGTATCAGTCAACGTATTATTGATATTATGTTACCTGAATTTTTCCAGAAAGCTTTTGGTCATCTCATAGATTGCCGAACTATAGGAGAGAGTAAAAATCAAAGACATTTGTCCTACACACTAGGGAAAAATGTCGCAGGTCAAAAACTTTACTACAAAGTGGGAAATACAGTATATAAAAACTATTTTCTGAAAGGTCCTCCTTAAAGATTCTCCATGTACGTATAGTGATTTAAAGAAGTCTGCTTTCTATAAATACACAAAATCAAGAGCTTCGATTAGGAGGGACGAATATTGACAGTAAGTGAAGAGGTTCGACGAATATTGACAGTACTTTAAGGTTCTGTGTTTACATTTGGTGACTAAAAAATAAAAATATCTGAAAGGAGCAAAATATCCATTCAATTTTAGGAAAAACAAGACAGTAAAATGGCTTTGGTACAAACATTTTATTGACTCTGAAATGGGTGCTGAACATCTGTCATATATTTTTCTCATTGCTGCTTTTCTATGTTATATTAAAAAAAGAACGTCATAGCTCAAAGGGACTATGACATGTTTCAAAACTGATCTTTCATAGATCCATATGACATAAGTTCAACAGACAAAATGAAGCATTTACAAACGGGTGGCATTACAGTATATGATTGTAAAGAGTGCTTTGGGAGAAAATAGCCTGTTCAAAGGGTTTATGCTATTTTAACTTTAGGGGCTTTTGCCCCTATGAGCCACTAGTAGTCACTATGATACTATATCATTCATATATTTTGAATCATAAACAGAGAATCTGTAAATAATCATTTAGTGTATAAATGAATCGATTTTTGATGTAATCCTTTTATTTGAAATAATTTGATAGGTTACTCTTACTAAGCAATTTGAACACAAATATGAGTTTTTAGCTGCTAAACAAAAACATGAATATACTAAATGTAATTTATAATTTTTGAGTTAGTAACAGTGATATTGGTAATTTTGTAGTTAGAATGAAAACGACTATTTCAATGTAAACAGCCCATCGTTGCTATAAACAATGGAATGCGACAAAGGAATACTATGAATTTCGCAGATTGAGCGATGGTTGGAGTAGTGTAAAAGCACAAGTAGACAACTCAATTCAATAGATTTTAGGTTTCATAAGTTCTTGGAATGAGAAGTCTGGTTCTTCTGTTAAAACTTCTGTTAGAATATAGAAATAGGCGAAAAAGTGCCAGTTTGTTTGGGTGAAATGTTACAACATGGATTTACTCAATACTTCAAATATTTCTTCCCTTCACACATAACTTAAAACTTGAGCTTAGTCACCATTCCTTTAGAATTCTAGGATCACTATTCTTTAATTAAGAAGGTTTGATGGAAAATCTTAGGTGAATGACATTGCTAAATTCTATGGATGTTATTTATAATTAACATAACATTTATTTATATAATAATAAATAAATGTAGGTATTCATACCCACAGCTATTATGGCACAACGTAAATTTTTACTGACAAAACACCTCCATTTTCTGTATTTAAAAATCTCAAACTTGGGAGATTTTTTCACCTTTACAAACCCGAGTTTTTGTTCTAAACTTTTTTTAATGTGGGGATCCACAAAATGAAAGAAACTATATAGGCCATTAGTCCGGCTTATTATTTCAGATAGCCTTAATCATTTCAAAGGTGGCATTTTACCTTTACCAGCATGGTCATAGGCCACACCAAGAAAATCCACAGTGGTTGGCCTGTTCACCTTCAATGATAAGCTTTTTGAAATAGAAGACAAAAATGCTCAATTCAATATCAGAAGAAATTTTTATTAGTATTGTATTGGCATTTTTATTTAATTTAGATTAATATTCTTTCATGCAGACGCTGCGGAAGGCAGCACTGTTCACATATGTTGATTTGTATTTTTTCTTAACTCGTTTATTTTAATTTTGTATTTTTTATGCTACTTTTCATGAAAGTGCTGACTAACTACTGGTTCCAGGCCAGCGTAATCCCATAGTTATGCACTTGTTGTAAATTGTTGTTTGTTATTGATCAAAATAAATTCATTTACTTATTCAAATTATTGAACGCAAAGTTTCCCACTTGAGTCTTCTCCTGTTTAACAAATAGATAATAAACCAAGTGGCTGCCGACCTTTAGTGCGACAAATAATGTTTTGCAGACATTCCCAAATTATAAAATGACTTTCATCGACGACAATGTTGATTTAGTCTGATCTCACGACAACCCAATATTAGTGTAACTGCAATGGGATGACGTTGGACACTGTAAAATTTTAGGTTAAGTGCTTAAGGGACATCACCTTGTTTGTCTACCAAATTCTGAATCTACCTTAAAAGAGAGTATCTACCATAAGACCATTTAAGTTTTGCTAGGTATCACTGCTATCAAGAGGTCCAAGTACAATTTTTTTCAAACACAACTTGACCTCAATCGTCTACAGACATGGTGGTGTACTTCCGACGTTCCATTCACGTTTAGGTTATTCAACTTCTAGATAGTTTGTCCTCAAATCCTGTCAGCTGTTAACATTAAAATACCTAATTATTCAGTAACTATTTAACAGGAAACTGCCATAATGAGTTCTCTTGAGCAGCAAGACTCTAACACTTGTCCAACAGACCTCTTTACCAAGGGACTTCTTCCATGACAATTCGCTAGTTGTAAGGGATCGTGCTCCAACTTGATTTAAATATTTTTGAAGAGGAAAAATTGATGTCCGTTTGCATAAACATTTTTTCCTTTATCGTTATAATTTACTTCTTTTATGATTTTTGGTTGTACATTATTCTTCTGTGTAGTTATTGTTTGATGAATAACTTCTCAAAGCTAAATATTGTTTGTTAAATAAATTTGCGGTATATTTGTTACAAAATAATCACTTATCTTTTTTGTATTTTTAAATTCCACTTCCAATCATAAATTTTTTTCACTCCTTTTTTATTATTTTGCCTGTGTTGTATTTTAATTAATTGCAAACTCTTTGAAGATATAAAAATTGGAACATGTTCACAACTACCTACGCATATTATATTGATAAAAAGTGTAAAATTATGTTGTTAAATCATCAATGTAACAGTCTATCATTGACATGTCAAATGAATTAGTGTTCTACTTGATAAGGGTATAATTTATATGACTGTGTTTTAATCTGACAAACACATATGTAAGAGTACATCTTAATTAAATTTGCAGATTTTTATGAATAAATAATACTGTCTCCAGTTTAAATATAAAAAAGTAAGGTATCAATGTGTTTCATTCACGAAACCTAAAATATTACACAAAATTTCCTCATTAAGTTTACCCAGTCCTCAATACAGGTTGATGCAGTTGTTCGTTTCCAATCTATTTGCATAGTTCCCTTTCGGTCTGGAAACAATTGGTAAAGGGAAGAATACAAATAGACAACATTATCCCGCTCACTTTCCCCTAGTTTAATGAAAACTCGTATTCTTTTTTTGTAAAATAAGTCTAAACATGATACTAATAGGAGAAAATGGACTAGCTATTACCTAATCTATGTGTTGTAACATAATAAAACACATATTAACAATTTATGGTAATTTTTGTGTAGCCTACGTGTTTACTAAGTTGCTAAATCGTAATCTTCTTTTTTCTTCTTCATTATCATCACACGAAGAAATTTGTAAATGGTCTAAACTATTTAGCAAATTTTCCTTAATTTTATATTTCTATAACATCAAAAACTTTATTTTTAAAAGTATTTAATAAATCCTAGGAAAGTTTAAAGCCTATGATTATTAGCCAACAATATCCAAATGTCTCTTGCTTGTATCACCGAAAAAATGTTTTTGTTTAACAATATGACTTAAATTGTAACTTACCATTATATTTGCATCGTGCAAAACACTTGATTAAATTACGGATTAAATTTATAGTTCCTAAAACTTCATTACACATGACATAGTCTATTACATTAATTCATTGCAATAAAAATGCAAATAAAAAATTTTTATAAATAAAAAATTACCTTTGAGTTAGCCATTTTTCCTAACTGGCTTGTAACCAATTATTATTTGAACTTGGATAACATTAAATTGAATTTCAGATACTTCTGACGTTTATATGTAGTGATTTTTTTCTGAATAACACTAAAAGGAATATTATTATTTATTTTACCCATTTGTAAGGTAATACAAGGTTATATATTAGATGTAATAATAGATGGAATATTGTTGTTTATCAAATGTAATGCATTTCATTTTAAATTACAGGTGAATTTAAAATGAATGAGAATTAAAACTTGTCGTCATATAAATACCAGTAGTTTTAAGTTTTAATTCTGATTATTTTAGCGAATTTCCCTATAGGGAATACGCTATTACGGTAGTAGTCACGGTAAGACATAAGCCCGGGACCATGATACTTTTTCGTTTTGAGGTCCCTAGAAGCCAAAAACACCGTTCGTTCAAATTGATATATATGTGTATATATATATATATATATATATATATATATATATATATATGTGTGTGTGTGTGTGTGTGTGTGTGTGTGTGTGTGTGTGTGTGTGTGTGTGTGTGTGTGTGTGTGTCCGTGAACACGATAACTTTTGAACGGAACTTCCGATTTTGATGAAATTTGGTACAGGGGTGTAAGCTAGCGCCTACTAGGTTGAGTTCGCGAACCAGAATGATCGGCCCATGGGAACGGGGTTTTATGGGGTTTCAAAGGGGTCAAAAATGGGTTTTTGGAATTTTTGGAGCTTAATTTTTAAAATTCATCAATTTTAACTGAAACCATTTAAAAGAGCTTAAAAAAACAACCAATTTGGTATTTTGAATTTTTATCATAGCATAACTGGTTACGGGGAAAATCCAAAAATGTGTTTCCCATGTTATTCTTATGGGAAATCAAGAAAACCCTATATCTTGCTCATTTATTAACATAACTTAATCAAATTTGGTATGTACATTATCTAGATAGAGCTTAACTTTTATTTGCTTACGAAACCCATATGGCGGCATACCTACATACTCACCCCCATGGGGTTTATGGGGAAAATAAAAAATTGCCATAGCTTGATACAATTTTGTGTTTACATTCACCAATTATTAATTAACTTAGATTTTCTAACAACACCCCATGGAAGCAAACCTACATACTCGATCTTATGGTGTTTTTATGGGGAAAGTAAATAATCTTAAATTCCATTGGAAATTCGCTGAGTACGCAGGTCTGCTGCGACGGGGGTATTTTTTTTATTTTAGTCTATTTGATTTAAAAAGTGAAAAATTTAAAATGAAAAATAAAATAATACTTGAATTGCCTAAAATTAACCAGTGATTATTATATTAATCAGGAAAGGACATTCTCAGACCAATATTTAGAACTGCAAGTATCAAAATTACACCAAAAGGAATTTTTCGAGGGTTGAGGCTGTTACTTATTTTTTGGATCCAAGTCAACTTAACTTCAAACTTTAAGCAAAATTTACCAGCTAAACCGTGAGTTAAAATGCACATACATACGCAAATCTCCACAAAACTCTACGTATTTAGAATTTCTTAAAATAATACATCCTTTTTATATTATTTATTATTATGTTTTTTAATAAAGTAATAAATTACCATTTTTTATTTTGAATGCTTTCTTATTTTACTCTGACGGATAACAAAACTTTTTTACATATTTTGAATCATCCTCTTGTTAGCTCTTATTTTAATATGTCGGACCTCTAATATCCTCGGTAAAAAAGGAGTCAATAATAAAATATTTATAGTTTAAATAAAATAATAATATAATAAAATAAGGAAAAGTCTTCCTACCATCTAAAGGTATAACTTATATAATAAGATAACCGTACCGTGTTGTGTTATTCAAACGTCGGTGTTGTGTTTTGTTCACAGTTTAATCTACGACGGCTAAAATACAATGGATAAACTTCGAAGCCTTTCTAATTGTATGAATACAAACTTATAATTGGCATCAGTTCTTGATCCATAAGCTGAGTTTGGTTGATCTCTCTAATTTTGTGTATTCATCTCGTATAAAATTTCTCATCTTAAGTTAATATATAATGCAGTATGTGACTATAGTAGTGTGTTTTGGTTACTTCTGGACCGGAAGTCGTGCCAGCTGCCCGAGCAGCTGCTCGAGCAGATGGCGTCAGATGCTGGGGTGCAGATGGTGAGAGCATATGCCCCGAATTTGAAGTAGAATTGGGCATGAATTAAGAGTTAATTTAAAACTGAAATTTAACAGTTATAACTGGGGCTTGGAAAGTATGTCAAGGTCATCCAGAGTAAGTTTTAAAAAAGCCTATCCAACTACCACCAGAAATAGTTCAAAGTTGAATTAGTTGGTGATAGTGGGATAGGTTGAAGTAACTTTTGAATTTTATTTGTGAACATACAATTAATGTGCAACAGCAGAGTTTAAACAAGTTGAACTTTTGTGATGAACTACAGAGTTGTAAA
Organism: Neoaliturus tenellus; assembly: GCA_030545055.2. Lineage (NCBI taxonomy): Eukaryota > Metazoa > Arthropoda > Insecta > Hemiptera > Cicadellidae > Neoaliturus > Neoaliturus tenellus. Next base: position 250,580,153 of record CM061533.1, on the reverse strand, counting down.
TGCAAACACCAACGACGATGAGAAGGTTAACGCAGAGTCCCCAGATGATGTATTTGAAAAGCTTGAACAAACGTAACATTTCGAGTTGGTTTTCCCGTTCCATTTCCAATCGTTTAATTTCCAATTTCAATTTATCCTCTTCCATTCTAGTTATGAAGGGAACTTCATCCATTATATCCATCATGATTGTGTTAGTGTTTGAAATTTTAAAACAAGTGATGTTGATAGTTCAAAAGTCGAAGACGGAATGAGAAGTGAAAGCGAGAAATGTTAGTTAAATAAAGAAGTGGTGGGGGGAGCGAAGAATTATAAAGAAGTGGTGGGGGAAATATTTTGCTCTTCGTTATTACCATCAGTAGTGTCAGATGGTGCAGGAGTTAGATTTAGTAAACTGTCTTCGTCCGAACTTTCAACTTTATCACAAATAGGACAATCGTATGCTATTTCCAAATTCATTTTGATGGTTGTAAAATTATCTACAAGTTCTTGTAAAATATTAAAAATGTCTTGTAACTCTTCTTTAGAGTTTATTTCAAAACTAGAATTCATTCGGGTCAATGGAGAGTTGTTCATTGTTGGAGAGTCGGTGATGGAATGAGGATCGGCGCATAGGGAGGGGGTTTATATAATGGCGACCTTGAGCTTATGATCAAATAAAGCGGTAAGTTCTTCTTCTTCATCTTTTAATTCAATTATTCTAACTGAATTAGTTGTTTCGTCTTCCTCACTCTGTGATGATGATGATGAAGAAAATAACTCACCAGGATTTAAATATTGAACCACAATTCTGAACCACCTCATAGGATATTTGTCCATGATAGAAAGTAAGTTTTGAAACAATTCTTCCATCTCCTCCCTCTCAGTTATTATATGTTCAAACTTGATAAATTTTGCTTCCATGTTGTTAGTTTGAGTCTTGGAAGTGAAATGATTTAAAGTTGAATATAATATTATATAAAAATTACAACCAGTAGTGGGGGAAATCTCAAGGTCATCCAATTGAAGTTTTAAAAAAGAATATAAAATTGAAATTACACATTTGATGGTTCTACAGGATCGGAATACCAATCTGACCTGTATTTACATTTTTTTATCATGCATGTACAAAAATCATCTGTATGAACCTTGGTGCGTTGACAATGAGCAAGATCGAGAGGGTGAAATTTGAAACATCTTTGAGGACAACATGTATGAAAATATCTCGATTTGTAAATTTTCAAAGTTCGCAATTCCGGTGGTGGTAGTTGTTTTGTTTTGCATTTGCAGTAACAAGATCCGAAGAATTCACATTTAGTACAAGCTAACCCATCCACCATCATTGGCCCTAAATCTGTACATTGTTGTTCACAACAGTAACGAGGTTTGTACTTGTATTTTTGCTCTTCCATGTTGACGCTGCGGAGTCCAGTGAAAGAATAAGAGTGTATAGTGTTGAATAGTGAGTTTTATGTACTGTGAAAAGTGGTGGGGGTAATTTCAAGGTCATCCAAATGGAGTTTTAAAAAATTATACCTTACAAGTGTAAGGATTATTAAAATTTAGGAAGTTTGTTTCTCTTTGTTTTCTTCAGACTTTTTCTCTCTCTCCGCCTTAGCCATAGCAACAAGTTCTTCTGTTGATAATGGATGTACTTCAGGAAATTTTAAAATTAATTTAGCTTGATATCCTTCTTTAGTTAATACATCTAAATCTTGGGTCATTTGTTCAACGGTGTTGTAGTCTTTTCCATAGATTTTTCCATCAAGTTGAATCATCATTCTGTACAACATTTTCTTAAATAGGTCTTGTCGTGGTGAGAGCTGAGAAGCAAATGATTATTTATACAAGTATCACATCCTTTTTATTAACTCACATTGATCATGTGATTCTTTAGTTGTAGTTTTGTCTGTCAAAAGTTATTCAACATTGGTAATACTTTTGGAACTTGATGTTATGTTGACCAGTTGGCGATGAAGAAGTTGTAGGTTGTGTAGAAATAAATATTTCATCATCGCAATATTTTGTTTTAGTGAACATCCTTGTATTAGTAGCACTAACATCAACAGTTAAGTGATAACCACCGGTAAGTAAAACTCGCATTTCGTTGGTTAAATCTTCGAGTTGTTCAAAAGTTGTAATGGTGTTGGTATCATAAGATGCACACTTGACTTTGAGAGACATCTTTTAGTTTTTAAATTAAGCGATAGAGTGAGCGAGATGTGTACGGTACGAAAGGTAGTTGTAGACTGATGAATTTTACAAGTAGATTTTCGCTTTTATAATCACACAAAAGTGGGTCAAGTTCATCCCGTGGAATTTTTAAAAAAAGCAACATATTGTAATGTACAAATACATCACAATATGTTGCTTCTTTTAATTTTTTTTTTGTTTTTTCTTTATATCATATTTATTGAAAAACAATTACAAACAAATAGTTACAATGTTATGTACAAACTAATCAGTAGTAGGTGTTACATGAATAGTTAGTTCAGTTGAGTTGTTTCCACTTGGTCCGTGCGAAACCAAATAGAGTGCGCCGGGTTGAACTACACGAAGATCTTCATTTTGAAGAAGTTGTACAAAGCGTCTTGGTAGGAAGATCTGAAATTTTGGTTCATCACCAACTGTATATGGAGCCTCGCTCAATGTGCAATTAATAGCATCACCTACTGAAGTTTCCATTTTCTTAATCGTATGAATGATGTAGTGTTTTTCTTCTTTTAGTTCAGAACATTTCTTTGTAGGTAGAATTGATGATTTAGAATGAGCGTTGAACTGATCAACTAAACTTTGAAGTAAGTTCTGTGATGCCATCTTGATGTTGTTGTTAATCTTCTTGTTAATAAGAATGTCCGTCGGAGATGTTGTCTCTTCGGAGGTTAGAGTAATACTCATGCTGCGTCATGGTAGTGCTCTCGCTTTTATAATCGACACTACCCCCACTACTGACACTACACCCACCACTTTGTTGAAGGAAATTGTTCAAGCGGTAGGCATTCTTTAAAGCGCACTGCGACCTTTGATGTTTAAAACTTTTTGATGAAATACAAAGTTCGTTGAAGTAGCATTGGAAATCTTTATCAATTATTGCATTAATCACTTCGTTGCTTGTAAATGATAATATCCAATTTGCTTTTTCCAATCCCCTTGTGTAGATAATTTTAAACTCTTTGCAATAATGATTCATAATGTGCGGCATCATGTTATAATTAATGAAACCTTCATCCCATCTTAAGTTGTGAAAATGTTTGTTCAACCATTTGTTTGTAACTTTCGCTTTAGTTGTTAGTCTATTAAATGGTACTGAAGGTTTGAACGAATAATGATAAACTACTGAAGTGTTCATGTCCAAGATTACTAATTCTTTAATAATAAAATTACCATCATTTCCTCGGAAAGCTTGAAATTCAATTATACCTCTTTTAACTTCCATTATATGTGGCGCATTAGAAAACGAAACCCGTTTATTCATGATGAAGTCTTACTAACAACTGACTTAAAAATTGAATGAGCCGATGTTTATAACAGACAGGATTGTTCTTCTTCTTTCACTTCTTGTGCCACTTCATCAATATTAAAATTGGTGTGATAGTTGTTTAATTGTCTCCACATTTCAACTTCTTGAGGTATTCTATTAAAGATTGAAGTATCCACGGGACCGTATAAAATTGGAACAAAAGGTTTTTTGTCCAATGTATCAATTAGATAGTCTTTAATTATTGCACTTGAAAATATTAGTTGTTTCAAATATCTGGTGACGGGACCGGTAGTACAACTTAAAGTGTAAAATTCTTCTTTAGTGAAATATAATTTAACATTATGTGTAGTTAAATCTCTGAAGCGAACAATTTGTCCTCCACGATGTTTTACTATATCAACTTCAATATTTGATTCCAATAAACTTAATCTTGTTCTTCTTCCAAATGTGTTGTTACTTAAATAGCACTCCAAAAGATGTAAATGTTTCATGAGAGATTCCCAAGTAGTTTCACTGAAAGTAACCATTTTGTTTCCATGATTTAAAATAACAATTGGTGAATAATCCATTGATTTTAAAATTCCAACTGATATACTTTTTGTCATGCATGAAGAAATTGGGTAGATAATCCGAAGAAATACTTCTGTTAAAATATTGGTTGTAATGTTAACTTCAACCTTCTTCCTTTTTACTTCTTTTTCAGCTTTTTCTTCTTCTCTCTTCTTATGTTTGTTGAATTTTAGGAACTCGTCCATTTCTCGTTCAACCTGTTTTTCTATATCTGAACTATTATCATCCATTAGAGGTGTATTTTCTTCTCCGTTAGTAGAATTCATCTTGCGAATGATGTTTCCCATACGACGGTTGAAGATAGAATGAAGTTTCTACTAATTATTTTCTCGCTTTTATATTTTTCGTAAAATCCTTGAAATTTATACAGTTACATAATTGTTTGTTTTCAACTTGTCTTTCACAAATGAAATTCTAACCTCAAAAATTAAAGCAGATAATTCTAACCTCAAAAATTTGCAGTTGTTGTACAATTCTTCTTAAAGTACATTCTTCACAATTCCGGTCAGCGGTGTGTAAGTAACTATTTTATCATGTAGAATTAGACAGTATGCCGAAGTTCCATCCGCTACTGGTTCTTCAAATTCCATTTCAATTTTTATATCCACACTTGATGATTTTACCGATTCATTTTGTTTTGAACAATCGATTACAATTATTGGAGCCTTGGAATAATACTGGTCAGGTGATAATAGTGGTGTATTAGTCTTTCCATAATATGACGATTGAAATCTTGCATACATATCGTATAAAATGGAAAAACGTTTTTTGCTGAACATGACATTTAAATTGTCATAGGGAAAGAATTGAGAGTTTAGGAAAACTTTACAATTCTTTATTTTACAGTGATCAAATTGACCAGCATTTGCAGTGATAACATCTTTTCGCTTAGTTTGAAAACCGAGTATTATGTACCTTGCTCGTTCCAAGTAAGTTGATGTCTTGACGGTCCATGTTTGTCGTTCTGTCTGAGGTAGTGTAGGGTATTCATGAAATTCCCAACTTCGGAATGGCATCACAATATCACGGTCAGATTTTAACTTTCTCAATAATAGGATTCTATGTTCATCGGCCAATCTTACATGAGGTACTCTCCAAAGAACTTTATCCAACTGTAGTTGCCATTCCAGTTTATCTTCCGTAGTTGCAGGGTCTGCAAGTATTAAGTCCTTATTAGTTGAAGATCTGAGTAATACTAATTCTTGTTTGACATTTATTATTACCCGTTTGTAATCTTCAGCGAATCCCAAAAGCAATCGTAAAGGTACATGAAAATCAAAGTGACCGTTGGAAGCTGGTGTTATAGTGTCTTTATCGGGGGCAACCCATCCGGCGGTGACTATTGAATTCTTCTCATGCGGTGTTAATGATGTTAATCCTTTCAATGTCGTTGTTAAACCAACCTTTTTTGTTGAATCAACCGTCACCCCTGATATTTCATATCTTATTTCATCAAAAAGATATGCCATCGGGTTATTTATAAAAGGAACTGTTGAAGCAGTTTTTCCATCCAATTTTAATACCCGTCCTTCGATGTACAAGTAACTTTCACATGGTAACGTGTAAATATCTTGTTGTTGAATGGGAATCCTTATTTCATTGTTATTGTTTAATTTTGATGAAGTGTAAGGGTTGTGCGTGTGATATTCCTTCTCCCATAGTGTTTCGTCGAATGTTGGTCCTTGAGATATATCCAGGATATCCATCGCTGTTAAGTTTCAATCCAATCTTCTGTAGAAAACGAATGTTGTCCGATGTTAACTCTTCCAATGTCGAGGAGCTACTGAGCTCCCGACTCTTCTGTTGTGGTTTAAATGATAATCCCATGTTGACTTTTATGTTGCTGCTCTAATGTGTATCCGTATAGTAATTGTTTCTCCTCTAAAGTCAACACTATGACCGTCTTGATCCAATATGTTCAGTACGATGTCTGAAATGAAACTGGTGTTTAACGGTAGGTATATCAAGTTTTGTGGCTTCTCAACAATTTTAAAACCGGGAGCTACTGTTGGATAAAATGTATGTAAAATATGTTGATTAACTCCATCTCTATACGATCCGTGTATAATGTTGCACGTGACATCGATACTATTTACTTTCAATATTGTTACAGTTGAATCACCTGAATGAGTAGTTCCAGGAGTTAAGATTTTCTTTTTGGTATCTGTAAATCCAAGTAAACTGCCAATAGAGTTTTCCAAGCCAACATCAATATAATATTTGGAAGTTATTTCTGCTTTTAAAGTATTGTTGTTTCCTTTAACGGTGATATTGTCTTCTCCAAGTTGTTTCTGTAATAATTGGTTTATGTCATCAATTTCATATGCTCCAGTAAAAAATGTAATTATTTTCAATTCTGAGTATTTTCCTGAAGCATCCTTAGTTTCATAATAATGTAGTAAATTGTTCTTTCCTTCCGTAACATTGGGAATTGAGTTGTAGGTAGTCAAATCAAGTAATGCCGCTTCCCATAATCTTTCCTTGGATAGACGCAATGCTGGGAACAGCGTACTTTTCAATGTGGATGAATTTCCACTCAGTGACACTGTATACGATGACATCTTAAAGCTGACTGACACTCTTCGCTAGAAACTCCAAACATAAATGCCCACATATTTCAGTATTGTTAGGTTGTTCTCTTTTGTAATTGTAAAAAATGTTTTTGGAGTTTCGAAAATAATGTTGCAGTTCTTTTGGCGGTGGTAGATTGCCAAAACTGTCAAAGTAGTAAATGGTTTGTCCGAGTTTTTTATAGCATACCCAATGAGTGCCTGGACCATAGGTGGAATCCAAATTTACGATTCCAGTTTCATTTTTCCATATTTTAGTTGGTAATGCATCTTTCATAAAAACTCCTCGAAAGAATGGTATTTTCAAACATTTTACATAATCATTTAACTGATGATTTGTTAAGGCTTTATTTGGAATTATCAATTGATTCTTCTTATTTAGTACACACGGTACGGTTTTAGGTATAAACCTGCTCCGTTTTTTACCATTTGCCAAACAGAAGTCTTCTTTACATTTGCCTTGCGAGTTCTACGACGCCCTTTTTTAATGTTTCCACCTCTTTTGGGAGCGCCTCTCTTTGTAGGTCTTCCTCTGCGTCTTCCACCACCTAACTTTGCTTTCGTCTTCATGGTTGTAGTTACTGCCCAAGCCGCTGCTTTTTCTGCAATACTTGCGTCACTTGATTTTACTCTTTGCCAAGCTTTTTCTGCTAGAATGTTATCCGCTATTGATCTATTTGTTGAATCTTTATACTTTGAATATGCTATATCGTGTTCTTTGCAAGCTTGATCTAATTTATTAATTCCAGGATCTCCTCTTGCTAAACGTTTTGCCAACTTAGTTCCAGGTCCACAATATTGATAACCTCCGGGCAGATGTAATTCGTATGGTAAAGCGTCTATCGCTCGATTCACAACAGCACCAATTGGAATCCGTCTGAGCAGGGATAATGCAGCTGATGTTATACCACGTCCTTTCTTGCCAACGTCTTGACGACGACTGAACGATGAGGTCTTCATTATGCCGTTTTATATAACGAGCGTCTTCACTCCATGAAATACTTTATGATAATGAACACTTTTTATATATTCCATACTTATATATTGGCGAGTTTTACTAATACTTATTGATAATTGCATCTTTAATCCATTGTTCTCTTTGATCATCTTGGATTTTACCGTGATTCGGTTTACTAAGCATATGATTGTGCATGTCTATAATTACATTACCCATAAGTTTCATTACATACTCCACATTAGTAGCATCTTTGTAATCTGTAGGATTCTCAAGATCTGTGATACGTTTACCATTACATGTATACACAGATGGATCGTCATTAGAGGTTGCTATAACTTGATTAATAGTAGCAACATCATTCGGAGCTATTCCTGCCGATATGTTAGATATTCTTCTATTTTTTCCATCATATACGTTATTTATTTTATCTCTAATTTTAGTTTGTTTTACAACAACACAATCCTGATCATCTTTACCAGATTTAACTTCGGTTAATCGTCTGCCTCCACATATAAAGTTAACACCAGTAGCTGATAGTTGTGGTACTTGTTTTAAAATAACAGCATCATGTTCTTCCGTGCCTAAATTTATATTTGACAATTTTTTATTTTTTCCATCCCACTTGTCATTTTGTAGTTGTAGTAAGGTAAACTTTTCACTTCCTTGCATAAACTCATCACCTTTCTTTGACACTACTTGATTTTGTTTAACAAAAGTGGATGTTTCTTTTTTTAAGCTTTCATTCATTTGTTTCACGGTAGCAGCATCCGATGGAGTTGAACCATCTTTCAGATTGGACAACACTTTTCCATGACAATCAATAACAGCATCATTATATAAAATACAATTATCTTTAATATATTTTATATTAACACCATCACTTTCTTCTTTAGGATATCCAATATCGTTTATAGTATATTTATAAAAGGAAAATCCATCCTTTTTCTTTTCTGGTATTACAGAGTGCAAATAACGCTTATTGATTGTATCTGTATCATCGGTTGGGTCTGCCACATTAGTTATTTTATAATTTAAAGCATTGTACATTTTTCCACTTTTAGTCTTTTGCAACAGTAAAGCGTAATCCATCGCAGATAGCAAATAGCCTTTATTAACAACATCTCCATTGTTGACTGGTTTTGCAACATTAATAACCCTGTGAGATTTTGCATCATACAGTTGGTTGTTGTCAAGTTTTAAACTTGTAGATGTTTCCTCCTTTACTGTTTTTAAATTTGTTGCATCTCCATCTTCTTCTGGATCTTTAACAAACTTTAAACGTTTATTATTTATGTTATAGTCACCTTCGGGTGTTTGCGGTAATCCACTTCTTTTTCTGTTTTCTCCAACTTGCACTCCTAACGCGGAGTAACGTCCGAACTTGTCAACGCTCATGTTAGAACTGACACATTATATGCCTGCAACTCTTATATATCCGCGGACGATTATACAACTATGCCGCGATTCCTGAGTTCGTCAATCAGAGCTACCCATTCATTATTTAAACCTGTATGACCAGCTTCCATGGCTTCATGCAATAGTCTCATTCTATCAACCAATTTATTGATGTCGTTGTAGTAAATCACATTTGTATTGTATAGATTTTTCATCAATCCTTTACCAGATGTTGAAGTATCTCCTTTACTCTTTTTACCATGTTGTTCAAGAAGTGATAAATCCATAAGTGATAGAGATTTTCTTTTCAGTGGTTGTCTCACCGCTGGTGCAGTACGTAATGTTGGCAATTTTCGTGGAGGAAACAACTTTTTTATAACGATGTTATATTTTGTTGCACGTGAACGATTAATCATTCCATCCTTTAAGTAGTTTCTTTTATGAGCGTTAGTATTTTGTAGAATCTCCTTAAAAACACTTAAATCTTTGGATGAATATCTTAGTGGTATGTTTTTAAAAATTAATTCATATAATCCTTTTGTTCCTTTATATCTGTGCTCACCAATAATGATGTAATCATCTTGTGTTATTTCAAGCTTTGAATCGCCGATCTTTAATTCATTCCCATCAATTCTTGCTCCGTATATGTGTGATCTACTCAAATTTGGGTTTGATTTCATGTCATGTAGCATTTTCATTATATATTTTCTTCCAAGAGGTCCATGTTGTAATATATCGCTACTCAATTGAGTTAAATTTGGAATAGATTGTTCTGCTTCTGGTATTGGCTGTTCTTCTTCCTTTTCAACAATTGGTTCTTCTTCTTCTTTTGTTTCTTCTTGCTCACTAGCACTTGTATATGAATCATCATCTTCTTCTTTTTTTAATGCTTGTACTTCTTGTTTAGAAACTGGTAGTAAAACATCTCCTTCATAACGAGGTTTACCAATAGTTTCTGATATCTGTTTTAAAGGTTCCGTAATAGGTTTAAATGTAGTCTCTAGAAATTCTTCTCTTTCACTTAAACCCATCCTCAATGCACGATTCTTCATCCTAATAGAATCACTGAGTGATTTTATTTCTTTCAATAGTTTTTCTTGATTCACCATGTTTACACTGTGAAGTTCAACGTGTAACTAGATGTAGCATCGGTAGTTCAACGCATAAATACAAATTTATCCAACCCTATACGATATCTACCATTTTTAATATCTTCTTCCTTCATAATAACGAGAAAGCTATATTTCTCATTCCATGCTTTGCCACACATCTCTTTAAATTTTTCAAATGGCATATCCGCATTTACATGATCATTATATATATGCTTTAAATTTGTTTCATCTTGCTTGAAGATGATCAACATATTTGCATTGTCTCTTATAAGTTGTTTTGGAATTTTACTGTATGTTTGACCAATGTAAATGCTATCAATATTATGATGTCTTCCCATAGCAAAATAATTCCTTATTGTGTCATGATTTTCACAAGAAACATCGTCAAATATAAAAATAGAAAATGGTTTTGCTTCATTTGGTTGCATAATTGTTTCACTGGCATTAAACTTGTAAAAATTTACTTCAGGTACACTTGCAAGTACTTTATCCAATAATTGATATTTTGGTTGTTGCAATGATTTTGAAAAAATGTATATATTGTTAAAACGCAATCCTTTAGGATTAGTTATAAGGTTAAAAACAACATTAGTTTTTCCACAATTTGAAGGACCAGTTATTAGACATCTTATCGTATTTGGTAGTAATTCACCATGTTTTCCATGATTTAACTTATCATTGTCAACTGTCAATTCATCAATGTTATTGATATTAAATCGATCTTTTTGTTGTACAATCTCCATCTTGTATAAAGGTTAAACACACAATGAGCTATTAAACAACTATACTAAGTCTTTTGAAGGAATCCAAGAGTCTTCACTTTTATCAAACCCTAACCACCGGACTTTAACCATATCCTTTTTCCTTTGTAAAATCTTCTCGACAAGATATACATCACCGACTGTTGATTTCAACAATTCATGTCCGTAAAATCCACCTTGAAGTAATTCACCCTTGTTATCCTTTAATAAATAGGTTTCAGGTATAGTTGGTTGCACTTTATAAATTGTAAATACTTCATTAGTCCAATTTGGTAGATATCTTTTACTAAATACACCTTTGTATTTGCTTATACGAACTTTATCGTTGACCTTGAACTTCTTTGGTTGCAATTTTTCCAATTTTGGTGTTGTATTATTTTTAATGCGTTGTAATACAATTTTGGCATTAGCACTATTTACCTGGATAGGTTTCATTCCAATGGTACGATGATATTTGTTGTTATACTCTTTTATAAGTTGTGGTAATATGTCATACCACACGTATGATCCTCTTTTTGAAAATTGTTTATACATCGCACCTTTTAATGTTCTATTGAATCTTTCAATTATTGAAGCTTTAACTTCAGAATTTGTAGAATAATGATTTATTTGATATTTCTTCATCAAAGCTCCAAAGTCTTTATTAAAATATTCTTTTCCATCATCGGTCTGTAGATGTTTAATTTTAAATTTATTTCTTTGTATTGTGGTTTCCATAGCTTTTGTAACACTTTTACCAGTCTTATCCTTCAATGGTAAAGCGTCAGCTATTTTAGTAAAACAGTCTATAATTGTTAAAATATATTTAAATCCTTTATTTAATTTACTGTGCGGTATCATTTCAATGAGATCAGCTTGATAAAGATCATTCATTCCTTTAATGATTGTACTTCTTCTTGGAAATCTTCTTCTTGCTGGTTTATGTAGTTCATTCACAATCTTGTCCTTCACACTTTCCATCTTCAGATGTTGCTTGTACACCGCATGTAAAAATACTGATCCATAAAATAGTTTATTCTCATTTATATAGTTTGAATATAGGTCAAGGCCATTTCATATTAGTGTAAAAAAGAGGGAACATGGCATTGGGCTTGCCATGTCCCCTCTTCTTTACGGAAAGGAAAAAGGAAGAAGGTAGAGGACGAAGAATAGGTTTACTGGTCGATAGGGTTTAGAGAGTAGTGGCCGAATGGTAAAGTATTAATTTTATCTTCTAAAATATGGCGCTTGTCATCTTTGTAGCTTAATGCCCACTTTGTTTGTTTGACACTAAAAAGTTGATGATTATAACTTCTAATAGTGTTGAACGTTGCAGTTGTTTCAACATTTTCAAACAAACATCTTTTATAATGTTCAAACTGTACGTTCTTCTTCAGGAAAGAAGTTTTTATTCCTTTGGCCTTCTTCGTGACTTGATGTTCGTTCCTCTCGTTTATGTACAGTTGAAATGAATACAGTTTGGACATTAATGCTACAATTTCCATCATCGACACACCATTTGTTTCATCTTTAAATTTTCCCAATACTTTCTTATTTCTGTCATAGTCGTAATTTGGATGATCCTTAGGATAATCGGAAAAGTCGAAATCATCTTTATATATAAAGGTGCGTAGACCTTCATACATGTCATTTGTTTTAATCCAGTAAATTAGTGCATCCGTGTCCATATATGCAATACCAATGTTCTCTCTTCCATAATAGTTAACCATCTTCTTATAAAGAAACTCGTACATATGTGTTTTTGAAATATCCAAGATTGACATTCCAAGATACAAAGGACGATCCATTGTAACTGACTTCTTGTTCATGGAAATAACAACTAGATTTTCATTAATAATTATAGATGAACCAAAGTTTGGTTGTTGCACCAATTTCTGTAATTTTACTGGATCAGTTACCAATTTGATATCCTTATGTTTCCTTTTGTTTTCCAAAGTCTTGCCAAATATTGCGTTATTCATTAATTTGAAAAAATCTTTTTGAAAACTTGATGTAGCGGTGGCTCTTCTTCTTGTGTTGTTGTCGATGTAAGGTTTTAACCAACAAGATTGAGAAAATTGTAGTCCTCGATTAATTTTTGTAATTCTCAATCCTAAGTCTAAAGCTTGTTGTATCATCCAGTAGTGTCCAACATATCGAGACTTGTCGGTTAAAGTCATCATTAATTTTGGCCATCTTCCAGTAGGGGAAATTTCAGTCTTCGGAAGAAGTGGTAAATCATAATGTTGATCATGAAGATGTTCAGGATATTCAAAATTAACATAAAAAATGTAACCAGTTTCACCATGCTTCGGTATATCCATTATGTTTCCAATCGATTCTGGATCTATCCATTTAAAATTATCATATGGAAGGGGATTCGACATTGCCCATCCGTATAAGTTATTTGCATCAAAATAACCCAGGAATGTTGTTGGTTTTGATGCATCATAATCGGGCAGATACTTGTTGTTCGCCTTGAAATGTCGTGTAACGCTTTGCGTCAATCCCCCTCGAACTCCTGACTCTAACATCATAACCATATCTATATCAGTAAGAAGTTGTATTTTACAATTTGTTTCTTTCAACATAGCTTGCCATGCTAATCCAGGTGAAGTGTACGAATGAAGAGGGTCCAATCCATATGCCGCAAAACATGTATTTCTAAATTCTTCCATTATATCACATAGTAAAGTTACGTCCAATTTAACATAAAAATCTGAATATTCTCCCAATGTTCTAAATCCTAAATCGTTCCATACTTTACATGCATGATCATAGTCCTCTTGAGATATGTCCATGTCATAAAGTTTACTTTTGAATTCTTCTTTAGCCGGAAGTGATGTTTCATTAAATCTTTCTAAACTGTCTATGTAATCATATGGAAACACACCTTTCCGAAGTACCAAATCCAGTTTGTCGTTATTTACAATCTTCTTTGTTTCGATGAAATCTTGTTTCCTTAAATTTTCTGAAAGTTTGGACAAACTCGACGGCATAAATCTGTAGGAGTCCAAGAATCTTAGTTTCATGTTTCCAACTTCTTTGGAAAAACTTATGAACTTCTCTGAAGTTTCAGCTAACACATCGATTTTACCGTCGTCTCTTCCTAGTTCAGGTATTATAAAATGAGCATCGTACCCACTGAGGTTATGCAGAACCACAGGAATAAATAGTGGTAAACGATAGCTCAAGTTGCATTTATTACAAGCAGCACCCCTGTAATAACCAGTGAGGTGATCGTGATCTTTAACTTTATAATTCTCAATAGTAAAATCATTTTTGCATAAGAAACATCGAGTTGCATTTTCATGTTGAATTTCTTCTTCTTCGTCCATCGGTTTCATTGGTACAATATTTGTATATAATCTTTGTGCATTTCCAGCTATTGAATATAAGTGATCAAGAAATATTTTTTCTACATTTTCACCACGATATACTAGAGGTTCTGAAGTTAATCCATATCTGTTTAAATGTTCTTCTGATAATGTTGATTTAACCATTAAACAAAAACTATTTGGTTTGTGCATTTGATATTTGACACTTTTTCTAGCTTCACAATTTTCATCTTCTATAGGAATTAGTGTTGATTCAAAGTCCGCATATACAACTATAGGGATACGGTATTGATGATGAACCTTTTCAAATTTAACGAATGCTCTGTTTTCCGCAGGTAAATTAATCTTTGCTTCATAATTATTGTTACATAGTCTTTTGTGCTCTTGTAACCATTCTAGTCCTTCTCTTCCTTCTCGTTGAAAATTAAAACATCTCTTGCAAATTATCTTTTTGTTTCGATTTTTTTAAAGTTGCTTGTTAACAAGACGATCAAATTGCTTTATGTACACATAGTGAGACACATCTCCTCGCGTTAGTAGTAGTAAATCCGTATGATCTGGTAGCTCTTCTTTTGCAACACGTAAAGGATACACTTTGTTTGAACTATCTAATGCAAAAACATTGATAGACGTACCGGGATTTTTCTTCTCAAATTTTGATATATCTTTCAGTGATACAGGATAAGTGATTCCTTGAAAATTGTATCTAAATCTTTGATTTTCATATTCTTGGTCAGGTCTATTCGCATGATGTGGTACAAATTTAGTTGTCATTGCATAACGAAAACATTCATTGTCTTCATTTTTAACATTAATACAAGATTTTGTATCTTCAATTCTTTTTGGCAGAGGAATGTAACTTGATCCCATTAGTCCATATCCATGTTTGTGAACTCTTATATCTAATACTTCAATACTTGTAAGACTCCATCCGGAACCTCTTCCTTCGTGTTCCTGAATTTTTGTTAATATTTCTTCTATACAGTTCTCTACTATTGAATCAATGTTTGAACTTTCCATAATGGTTCGGTTTTTTGTTATGAATCCTCTTGGTGATAATTCTTCTTGTACATTCATAAACATAGCTTCTAGTAGTAAACCAAATTTAAGAAAGTTCAATCTTTTTAATTCTTTTTTTAAAGTTTTACTTACCATTGGTTTTGCTTCTCTAATAAATTCTTCTAGCTTCAAGTTTTCATTTTGAATCTTATGATGCATTACTACTTTACCAGGTAATGCAAATACTTGTAGATTTGGTAAAGTAGTTGAAGATGTTGCTGTTATTTCATATTGTTCTTCTTGTTCTTCTTGTTCTTCTTGTTCTTCTTGTTCTTCTTGTTCTTCTTGTTGTTCTTGTTTTTCTTCTGGGTTGTTGTGAATTAGTTCTTTATGACAGTCTAATAGAATTTCATCGTGAAACGATTCCGAACATTTATCGCAACGATACATGTTGAGATGTTTACTCTTCGAAATTTCACCAAGAAATGAAGTGGGCTCTCACGTTCCTCCTATTATAATGGTTCCCCCACCACTATTTCATCCTCTTCACTATCCTAGGAAATCAAACATTTTCAACAAAATATTAACCTTCTACAAACTAATTGTTCATTCGTGTTCTTTATTCCCATTGGAGTTTTAGTATATACTTCTTTATATTCAAACTTTAACAAACTTTCTTTTAACATCTGTTAGGACAGATGTTATGGGACAGATGTTAAAAGAACAAATGTTGGAGTGGAAATGGCTAGAGCACAGGCACTTGGTTGAACTAAATTTGCGCATAAATTAACTAGAGTTGAACTAAAAATTCGCATAAATTAAAAGTTAGTTCAAAACTAAAGTTCGACAGTGTTAAAAAACTCTAACAGTTGAACAAAAATAAACGTTAGTTTCAAACTGAAATTCAACAGTGTTAACCAAATTCTATCAGTCAAACAAATAGGTCAAGGTAATCCAATTTAACGCGAGAACGAGGAATAGAGCACTAAGTGGCATGTTAGTCCATTACCACAAAGTGATCTATTCCTTGCTCTCTATTCTACATCTACTTTTTTGGGTTTACTTATTTATATTAAAATGTTCAAATTTTACTATGTAGAATGTCCATTCTTGCTCTTCAACTCTTCGATTGTTTTTAGCAATTGTAACAAATATTCGTTAGTTTTCACCAAAGTCTTTATTTTGCTACATCCAATTTCAATGGAAGGTATTATAAGTTGTAATTTTATAAGTTCAATCTTTTCTTTCTTGCGAATTTCTTTCTTTATTATATTATTCCTTATTTTTGCTGAAGATTTAAACTCCATGTTGTTTCTGCTAAAGCCACAATAATAATAAAAGTCTCTTGAAACAACCTGCATTTATACACATTCCCCCACTACTTTATAATCCCCACTCCTTTCCCCCTCTTCTTTATATGTGGAAGGAAGTATTATAATTAGATTCCTAATATTTCTTTTCCTTCTTCACTACGTGGGGGAAGGGTAATTTGTTATTACACTAGTTGTGCAAGAAAATAGCCGCCAGTGTCCAGTGTCCACACCTTGTTCGTAGCACTCCATCATAGATTGTGCCCACTGCAACATGCGGTCTCTGTCATTTGGTGTGACAAGGAAAGAATGACTATCACCATACAATATAAAAGAGTCAATTCGTACATAACATCCTAAATTTAACCATTTATTAGCTTCGGCTATAAACTTTTCTATTGTATCAAATGGAAATTGTGGATCAATTGCTATAACCTTACGTTCTTCACTAAGTTCAACAGTATAATCATCATCGTCCTCACTCTCACTATCATTATTTAAAATGTCTTCAGGTTGTAGAAAAACATCGGAAATTTCGGAAGAATTAAGATGGTCATTCACATGAGGAGGCATTTTGAAGCAGGTAATATTGTAAACAGCAGAAACGAAACAACAAGAGCGGCATGTAGAAGCAAAATGAATGAGTGACCAACGCTCGCTCCGCTTTTATAACAGTATGCAAATGAGGGGTAAGAGCTGACCTTGACCGGTCATCAACCCAAAGGAGTGGGGGAAGTACTTTTCTTACTCCTCGGATGGAAGTAGGTTAGTAGGTCACGAGACTTAGAGTGTTAAAAAATAATGGGGGAGAAACACAACGCTATAACGCATTGTGTTTTTCCCCCATTATTTTTTAAACAACAATTTGGAAAAAAACTATGTGAATTTACTTTCTACGCCCCCACCTTGTAATACCATCCACTTTGTGTCTGAGGAGATAGTCTTTAGAGTCTAACTCATAAACAGATTTCTCTTTGCGCAAGGATTCAATTACTTTAATATTATATTTTTCGCCGTTACAACTTGCCAAAATGTGTTCATTGTCAATAACAATTTCAAAAAAATAAACACAACCTCTCTTAAGCCTATTTCCTTTCACACCAATAATTTTGGATTGGTATTCAATAGTGGGGGTTTCTGTCAGTTGTGGTTCAGAAAGGTGTTTTACGACATGTACATGGCAAAAACTTTCGTTTTTAACACATTTCCTACCACAAGCTGATCCTTTCTTAATTCCCCTAGTGAGCACTTCAGGGCAAGTAGTGGGACGGCTAAATGCCCTACGACGCTCTTCTTGTAATAATTGAAATTGCTCTGAAGGAGCAGGCTTAGGAGCAGGTTTGGGAGTAGGCTTAGTGGATTTAGTTTTATGATATGTGTGGTCTTCAGGCATAGTAAGTGGTGGGGTAGGAGGCAATGGTGATAGTGGGATGATGGGTGTACTAAGGCGATGAACAATAGTTTCAATTGAAGGGGTATTAAGACGGGGAATTGGCTTCTGCGGTGGCGGCATCATAGTTGATGGTGGTGCGGAGTCGTTTAAAGGCGAAGGTGAAGGTGGTGAAAAAATACTGCGAAGTCTAGAAGTGTTGGTTGGCGAAAGAATAGCTCCAGAAGTTGAAGGTTGGGATCCAAGTTGCTTCTTGTACCAGTCAGGAGGATTTTTCAGACGAAGAGTTTTCTTAGGTGCAGTAACAGCCGTAGTAGAAGTTGAAGTAGAAGTAGAAGTTAAAGTAGAAGTTGTAGTTGGCAGAGATGACATGGTTGTGGCTCCAAGTTCGCAGCGTAACGTCTGGAATCAGAATGAAATGTTAGCCGCAGTCGGTGCGTCTTTTATAACAATATGCAAATGAGAGGGGTAGCAGCTGGCCGAGACTGATTATTGACCTGGGAGGTGGGGGAAAAGGGGAAAGAGAAGGTATTTATTTAAAATAATTCGCATAACTTTTGACTAAAATAAAATAACCAAATTCTTCTTTTACCAAAATGTTTGTCTTACATAGACTTTTTCAATGATGTATCGCTTGTCCAAATCCGTCAATCCGTTATCAAGTTATAGCCATTTTAATTTTTCAGGTCATGACCGGTCGTTCACCCGGAGTAGTGGGGGAAGGAGTGGGGGTAGGAGTGGGAGAAGGGGGGGGGAATCGACTCCATTTTTTCGGGGGGGGGGGTCATTGACCCTTCCAAAAGTGGGTCAAGGTCATTCAAGATTTATAATGATCCAAGGTGATGGGAACAGTAATACTGTTCCCACCACCCTGTTTGCCTAACGGTTCCCACTCCCAACCCACTAGTTACGTTCTGCAAGGGAGGTCCCTGGGCCGTCCGCATCAAAGCGTAACTTCCCGTCCGCATCAAAGCGTAACCATTAATTTCAGGGAAACTGGAACAGTTAATGCAGAAACGCAACTCTAACCCCACCCAAACTAATCCCACCCATTATATTCCTAAACGAAATGCAAAAACCTAGTCCGCATTTTGCGGATGTCCCACCCCTTCTAAGTGAAGTTCAACCGAACTTCTGAATTTACATTTAATCTACCCCCTAACATCTAGCTGTAAGGCAAAACAACATTAATTAGTATTAGCAACACTTAAAACTAACAACACATCATTATTAAAAAACCAAATAATTCAACACAACCAAATACCATCATTATTCTTAAAATTAATACACCTTAATGCTAAAAACCTTAAAAATTAATACACCTTAATGCTAAAAACCTCTTAAAAATTAATACACCTTAATGCTAAACCAAACTTAAAACTAACATCGCAATGCGTAATTTATTTCTTAAATTAAATACAACTAAACACACACACACACACACACACACATACCACATTGCATTAAAAAACGCAACGTAGTATAAGAAGTTCAAATATATATAGACCTACTATATATTTGAAACCTCTTGCTGAGTCGCCAACAACCTTTCGCTATGAAAGTTTGTTGACGACTGACGCGAAGATCGGGCTCGTATCGCTCCTCGGGTTCTCAAATGGTGGGGGAAGTTGTTTCACTCCAGTACAGTGTTCAATCCAGTCCAATTCGCAGCAGTGTAAAAGGAAGGCGAAGGAGTGGGGAGCAGCATATGCACAGCAACGCAAAACCAAGGTTTGAGGTTAGAATTATCCATGTGCAGTAGCGCTAAAGTGAGTAATACAGGACTAGGCGCATGCGCAATAGCATAGTCACTATTCCGATCCGGAGAACTCATTGCATGCGCAGCAGGTTTGAGGTTAGAATTATCCATGGCAGCTGCCATGTTTAGTTCAGTTTTACCACATAGAGTCGGCGACCGACGATGACCGGGTGACCGGTCATTGGCCTGAAGGAGTGGGGGAAGGAGTGGTGGGGGAAGGGGGGGGGGGGTGCTCCATTTTTCCGGGGGGGGGCTCCATTTTTTCGGGGGGGGGGTCATTGACCTTTCCGGTCATTGCCCCTAAACCCCCTACTTCTCTTACCATTTGTCCGGCAGCTGCCCGGAGTAATTGCCGCTATAAAACCAGGTAGTTGGTCGGCATCTGCCGGCATTTGGCTTGGGTTATTACTGCCTCTATAAAAGGGGGATAGTTTATCGTGCCGCGAACATTCATTGCCTTGCATCCACACAGTCATCACCTCTCATTAGTTTTACTTTATGACTACTTCGTTACTTCTAACATGCAATTTACCATTCATCAGCATGTGGCTTCCTAGCTACTTCATTAAATGAGTCTAGTTAATTCTAACCTCAAATATTACTACTATAGTGTTCTGTTTCAATTTCTTTTACACTTCATTTTATATCTCAGTCTTCTTTTAACTTCTAAATGTAACACATCAGTTATGATGGTTGCACAATGTTTAAAGTTAAAGCTTTTGCGAACACAACACATATTACGGAATACTTCTAAACCTTCAATTTCAAAGTGTAGAACTAATTTAAATAGAGTTAGGAAGAAGTACAGTTTTAACCCATTATACTCTTCAAAGACTTCGCAGGTTAATGTTGATGATAGTGTTATTTACAACATTTTGCATTCTATGTTACACTTCAACAATTTTGAACTTGTTACACCTATCGACTGTGTTCAGCAAGTTTTTTTATTTTACCCCCACTATTCCTTATATAAGTGCTCTAACCACAATTCCTACTTCATCCTTCTCTATTCTGTTCAGCTGAGCTAAGATTTGAGGTTAGAATTATCCATGGCGGCCGCCATGTCTAGTTCAGTTTCACCACATAGAGTCGGCGACCGGTTATTGGTCTAAAGGAGTGGGGGGAAGGTTGCCATTTTATAAGCCCTCTCCCTAGGCGGCGCTTCTCATTCGATCGCCAACTTTCAAACGAGAAACACCTCTCCCATGGCACGAATCAATTATCCCGCTATCACCAACTACTTCAACTTAAAACTATTTCTGGTGATAGTTGGATAGAATTTTTTAAAACTTACTCTGGATGACCTTGACATACTTTCCAAGCCCCAGTTATAACTGTTAAATTTCAGTTTTAAATTAACTCTTAATTCATGCCCAATTCTACTTCAAATAGACGCCATATGCTCTCGCCATCTGCACCCCAGCATCTGACGCCATCTGCTCGAGCAGCTGCTCGGGCAGATGGCACGACTTCCGGTCCAGAAGTAACCAAAACACACTACTGACTATTATGTTCCATAATGTTTTGGCTTTATTTTGGTATCATTAACAACAATCTGCCTGGGCAATGGAAAAGCTTGATTGAAAAAAAAAAACTGAATAAAATTTTACAGCAAAGAAAGTTATTTTAAAATCCTAGAACAAATGTTATTGTAATTTTCATTATATTAAATCTACTATGGTATGTATAACTTGCTGTAATATAAGCTTTCAGCACACGCAACTTTCTATGACATTGGATTTCTTATGGTTATTAATATTAAAAAGTGGATTTCCTGTCGACTGTTTAATGATGGATATATGGATCTATATATATATTTTTTTTTTAGTTATATGGATTTAAACTTAATTATTTTTTGTCATGTTATATTGTAATTCTGTACTTTTGCACTTCGAGAAATAATAATTCCTAAGGAACAAAGTGAGGGTTTTACCAACATATTTAACAAGACTGAGCAAGAACTTTATGACAAGTAAGGGCAAACATGATTTTGACCTACGTAAAAAGGCTTTTATATCCACATTATCAAATATTATTATTTTCAACTCAATATTTAAAAACCTGCTTAAGTACCTATTCCATTGTTTGCTAGATGGTTAACAACAATTGGATAAATAATTTACGTCTGTGATTTTTTAAACTGCTCTACGAAAAACATATTAAATTATTATTTTTTAAATAAATTAATCACGATGAATTCGATTTATCGTAAAAACACTCATACATTATTTTAAAGTGTATTTTTAACCACAAAACTAATTATTAAAAACAAATAAGTTCCTTCCTCAATTAATTAAGGGAGATTGGTCATATTGTTAGAACTACATTAATTAAATCCTATGATGAAATCCATTGTTCGTAAATAATTGCTTTGTTCTGCTGGAGGCTACATGTCAGCTAATACCTATACAGTATGGTATTAAATGTAGAAACTTTTATACTGTTTGTAATTCTTTCTCCCTTATTACAATACGTACGCACAATGACAACACACGCCCTTAATAAATGCTTGTTGACTGGAACAAACCCCGTCATTTTTATACAGAAATGTAGTATAGTTGTATCTACACCTGTAAGGGGGGAACTGGATTAATATTGTTTATTTAATTATTAATTATTGATTGTTTGGATTTTAAATTGTGGGTTTCAGGTGAGGTCAAGGAAGTAATGTAAGGAGAAAGTATTTAAGCTTGCTGTTGTATGAGTAGACTGGAACTGTTATTAAACAATAGCTTGTTTATGCTGACCTATTGGTAGCTCTGGCTTAAATAGGTCAGCATATCCATCACCATTTAAAAAACCCCAACTAATTTGGACTTACCACGGTCCCCAGGCCTTGAGCCCCATGGCCCCTCTGACCTAACCCTCCTAAACCTTTACACTCACATCACTGTACTAGACACACTCCCCCGAATCTAAGTCTGCTGACCTATTTAAGCCAGAGCTACCAATAGGTCAGCATAAACAAGCTATTGTTTAATAACAGTTCCAGTCTACTCATACAACAGCAAGCTCAAATACTTCCTCCTTACATTACTTCCTTGACCTCACCTGAAACCCACAATTTAAACAATCCAAACAATCAATAATTAATAATTAAATAAACAATATTAATCCAGTTCCCCCCTTACACACCAATATTAAAAATTACACAAATATTTTATCAAAATTTATTAGTTAAATTGGGCAAGTGACAGTCTAGAGTACTGCAGGTTAGTCAATTGCGCGGGATTATTCCTCAACTACATTATGGTGAACTGGCCGTTGTGGCTTGCCCTTTATATACATATATAACCTTTCTCAAGAAAAAATGGGTTTCTTAGGCCGGTATTAAACTACTATATTTATATGACATAAATATATTTTCATATATCTTTAATCAAATATATTACATTGTAATGGGTCAAATGTTCTAACACATGGAATGTGATTATAATGTCATGGACATTGCTTCACAAAACATTATTATATTTATTATACACAAAAATCAATTTTACTCATCAAATTGTAAAATAATAAAAGCATACAATCGTTTATGGTTCATTTTATAAAAAAATGTGAAAAGGTTTCTCATAAAGTGATTGATAAACATTTATAATAATATTTAACATAGTTTTTTTTTCTATCATAGTTTTATTATGAAATATATTTGTTATATGTTAAATAGAGTTATGTCATATTAGGGTAGTGCCGTTTATATGATAGTGTAATGCCAATTTAAATAATGTTAAATAATGCTAATTTAAATTCGAACTTTGTTGAAGTGTAGCAGACGATATACTGATAAAGGCAGCTAGCTTTTAATAATACATATCTGACTATTTCCGTTTTCTAATATTGTTCCCCGCTTACATGCTGTTCTTCTTTGGTTGTTAGTTAGTATCAGTGGTTTCGTTAATACTCGACAAAGTTTAAGTAACATAGAAAATCTAGTTTAAATTAACAGCAATATTTTCACTATTCAATCGTTCTATTTGAAACTTTTGTTTCATTCGTTACAGATTTCATATGGAAATACGTATCGAAAATATATAATCATATCGTAATTTTTATACGATATATATTTTTTTAATATATTCCAACCATGCAATGACACTGTTTATTTATGAGAATTTTCGTAGTCTTATCGTTGCGTTTTCGGCAGTGTCTCTAAATGAGTCCAGTTGAGTTCATTCTGAGTAACCATTTCATTAATTTACCTGAAGATCAAGTGCTCTTGACAATTTCATATTTTCCCCCCAAACTATTGTCAATTCCACTACTTAAGAAGCACAGTACTAATCTAACCATAAGCCGTAACCTAACTTGAGGATACGTCACCTTACTTTAGATAAGATTAGGTTTCCGTATGTTCTTTAACAAATTTAAGCTTGTTAAAAACAAATTCATTTACAAATTTATAAAAACTCCACTAGGAGTTTTTATCGCCAGGGTCAATGTGGCGTCTTTTCTTGCACAATACCGTTTAACGAGCGAATCGACGCCGATCTTGAAAATGCCATTAAGCACAAAGAGGGTTTGGTCCGAGTTATGTACGACGTTTCTCATAATACTGCAAGACTATTGGAATTACAAAAGTAATGAGCAATTTTGAAATAGTCAATTTTTCATGATCTATTTACTTTCAGAAGTTATTTTCCTATATACCAAAATTTTTTCTAACAACTATGCCATTACATAGAAAACCTTTGTCCATTTAGACCATATTTTACATTTTCATTAATTATATTGAATTATGTCAACATAATTTAATACAAATTTAATTTAAGACCTTGTTTGAAATTAGCTTAGCGAAACAATAAACAGAAATTTTTAATATAAACTGTTATAAACACCTACTTTGTGTACACTAACTATTAACACGAAATCCAACTGCTTTGTAAGTAACGTGTCATGGAAAAAAATAAACAATTGTAGGACAGGAACTAACCGCAACTGACTGATCTTAGTTGCAGTACCGGCATTATCGTCGCAGTGAGCAGCAACTGAATTGAACCGTTTCTAATAAGGATCCACCAATATTTTACTGTAGTAGATTGAAAAATATCCTACAAATTGGCTTTGTATTCAGCATAGTCAGGAAAAATATTCTAATTGAACAAAGAGACATGCGTATTTTGCTATTGATCAGCTAACATTTTGAGACTTCGTCCTACTTAATAAAATAGTAAACCATTGAGTAAAAATGCTAAATGCTTTAAACTACATCACCGTGTAACTTCAACTTATAAACGACAAAAATGCACCCGGGCTTACTTTTGAACTTTTATTGGTTTATAATTTCACTTAATTACCGTGGGAACGTTATTAGAGGTAGGTGGTTTATTAGTGCTAGTTAATGTTTTCTTGGTAATTGTACTTCGATAATTATCCATAGGCCCTAAATATTTTATTACCGACCCATGAACAATGTGTATTACAAAGAGTAAACTTCATCTTGGCTAATAAGGTTGACTTCAAATAATGAATAACTTCAAAGGAAACTGAAAATACAAAAACAGTTACAACACTCAGTAATTATTGTACACTAACTGTGTACAGCATAGCAGAGCTTTTAATTACATTATACCGAAATAGGTGCAGCCCAGTCAGTGGACAGCGGCGAAGGACGATAAAAGCATTTAAGCTCCAATTATCGCAAATCCGGTCTTTACAAGCCTGTGAATTACACGGTGCATGTTATCTGTGTACTATGACTCTATTAGTTCCAACCCTGCTGAAGGCTTTATGGATCGTTTATTTGTTTGTGGATTCATTGATCGAACGTTGAAATTACGAACGTGCTAAACTATGCGTCCTGGAAGCTTTAGAATGCTTAATGTAGTTTTTTTAAACAATAAATATTTTTATTATCTTTTAGATAAAAAAAAAAAAAATTGTATAGGGTGGTGGTTTACATTTTAAACTTTGAAGGATGAGACTTCCTCATCAAAGGCAGATTAACGAATAACTACACTCAAGTCCAAGTTTTCGAATATCGTGATAGGCTGGATGCCAATCAAAAGGGAGTCATGACTGTGCTTGAACAGGAAGTTAGCACTAAATATCATGAGTTTAATACAAAACTTGAAGCTCTCACTTCATCTGATTGTGGGGATCATGATGAAACCGCTATTTGTGGCTGAAACAGTAGGAACTATTTCAGACCAGGTCATCCAGGATAAAAGTTTTATTTCTAGTAAGTGGCCTGATTTACTTGTAATTTTATATAGTAGCCATAATAACTCACTCAGTGGCACTTATACTGGCAGTACTGATTCTGCAGTTAGGTTACCTAAGATAGCTTTGCCAAAATTTCTTGGTAATATAAAATTCTGGTTAAATTTAATATTTTTTGAGAAAAATTAAAAAATTTTAGGGGTGTGCATGATTTATTTACGATTAGGCCTAAAACTATGTGTTTTAATATAATAGGAATAAAATTTAAATAATATTCATATATTTTTAATTTGTATGATTTTGTAAGGAAAAAATTCAATTTGTTTTGCATAAGCTCTTTGATAACTTCACTCAAGGTTAATAAGTCAAGTTAATAATTTATTTAATTATTTTATGTTTTTGAAAGCCCTAAGTTCATTTACTATGATCCTCATTCACCAAATTCTAATAATACCAGTCTCTTTAGATTTTTGGCTTACACACTAAGGCCCCTATTATACACGGCGGCCAGCCGCGCAACTGGTCACTCCACCGGTGGAGTGACTGGTTACTCGCTGGTTTTCTGTGCCGGTCACCGGTGGAGCAACCAGGAGTGTACTGTAGAAATTTCCGCTGGAAACAGCCATCAGTAGCTACAATGGTGCTGTGTACAGAGGACGTGCTACTACTAGCTCTTATCAAGAAGAGAAGGCAAAGAGTTATTAGGTTTCGGAGGCATCCTATGCTGATGACCAGACATAGTAAAGGACTGTACTATACGTTATTTGACGATCTTTGTGCAAGTGGAAGTAAGTTTTCTAATTATTTTCGAATGTCAAAACCTTCGTTTGATGAACTGCTGGGACACATCAAAGATGATATCACTGTGCCAGATACCCCTCTAAACAAAAGCATCCCTGCAGAAGAAAAATTGGCTCTCACATTGAGGTAAGTACAAGTTTTAAAGAGTCACCGGTTGCATGGCCAGCCGCCCTGGCTAATACGCTCCGTATACTCCAATGCCCCGCGTGGTCGCCGAGCAACCCGTGGTCACTGTGCTGGTTGCAGAGCTCGGTAACCAGTTGCCGATGGATTTTGGTCGCTGAGCTGGTCGCGCGGCCAGCTACCCTGGCTAATAGGCTCCATTTGATTACGTGGACGGCAACCGACCAAACCACCGGTGGAGTGACCGGTTGCGCGGCTGGCCGCCGTGTATAATAGGGGCCTAAGCCTTTATTGGCACTATAATTCGATGATGTTCATCTTAACTCATCAAACGAGGTTAAATTTCTTGGCCTAACACTGGATAACCAGCTTCGCTATCACTCCCATATTGATGCGGTGTGCCGTCGTCTAAGAACAGGCGTTTTTTATCTTGAGGCGACTTTCTAAAATTTCTGGCCTAGAGCTTCTTTTGACTGTTTACTATGGTATTCTCTATCCCCATTTGGTATATGCTGTACCGATATGGGGTAGTGAAAGTCAAAGAACCCTCTTCCTGTTCCGTTTGCAAAAGAAAGCAATCAGGTCCATTCACATGATTGATCGCAGGACTTCATGCAGAGAGTTTTTTGGTTCTTCAGAAATATTAACCTTCCCATCAATCTATATATTAGAGACCCTCACCTTTTCAAAAAATAACTTCTCTTATTTCAATACTGGACCTTCTAATTGCTCCTACGCCTTGCGTAGTAGTTCGAACTTAAAATTTTCCAGGCATTCTACAACCTTCTTCACTAAACATCTTCTGTATAACAGTGTAAGCCTTTTTAATTCCCTTCCACACAATCTTCAGGTTGAGTAAAACCCAGCTACCTTCAAAAAGCGATTGAAAGGAATGCTCCTTTCAGGCTGCTACTACAGTGTCCAGGAATTTATTGCTGACGGGAGATAATGTATTGAACTGTGTACATGAGGTAATAGTTTATTTATATTGTTTTATTCAAGAGATTGTTGCTATTGTTTTATTGTATTTGAAAGTGTATTTTTTTTTTTTTTACATAGCCAATGCATCTTTGTAATGTCACTTATTTTACCACGCCAATCATGAACTAACATATCAGTTGAAAATTCACTAATGGGGAAAACGGTATGGCTTGGCTAAAAAATATAAATATTTTTTTTATAATGTACAGTAAGTATATATGTTAATTTATTATTATTTTACACATTTCATTAACTAGGCGAACGCCTAAAACCTTAATTCATAGAAAACCTGAAAATAAAAAATAAAAAAAATAGATATTAATATTAAGAGAGAAATAATCTTCACATAGGATATTATTAAAAGTATAATGTATCCTTAAATATTTGAAATACTGAAACTTATTAAAACAAATCTTGTGTCCTTACTTTTAAACGTACTAATAAAACAATGGGAATGATAAAAGTTATTTGCCTCGTTCTTTATTACTTTACGATTATAATTTTTTTTTCAAAGAAGGAACTATATTACTTCCCTAAAACATAATTGCTTCCCCTTACCAGGTATTTTACGCAAAAGGTATTCCGGTAAGAAGCAGAGGTGTAAAATACCTCTACTTATGACTAACTCTAAATACTAAATATAACTTTTATCTAAATTCATTGTTTTCTGTCATATTTACGCCACGTTAGGCAAAATGTAGATAAAATAAATATATAAATCTCAAAATCATTACACACATTGATTTTTAAAAAAATGTCTATAAGCTTAGCTATTCTTTGTCGCAAACTTGATGAGACAATACTACTCTATATAGTACGTATAACCAAGATGTTACGATGCCTATAAATAGCTAGTAAGTAATATATTGTTTGCAATATTTCAAGAGAAACCAACATAATGTTCATGTAAGTTACATAATTATAATAGTTATCATTACAATGTTAGTGATTGTAGTGTGTGTTTAGATACATTATGTGGCATATGTTTCCTTGAATATGTAGATTTTTAATTTAGTATTTATTTGACATTTACTTAACCTGTGTTAAAAATTTAATAAATGTATCCTCATATTTTCTAAGTATTATATTTGTGAAATGGTGATTGTGTATAAGGGAAAAAATGTAATATTAAAAGTCATTCTTCTGCTAGCCCGAACAATTGTTAAATGTTATATTGATCACTGATAATGAAGAGAAACATAGCTCCTTTACTTATAACATGGATTTTTAAAGGCTATATTTTACATAAAGTATATTTACACATATTCCTTGATTTTGATTCCACTATTCTTTGCAAATTAAACAACAGTGGTAGGCTGCCAATGTTTTCTTCGCTTCTTTTCTATCGTTGAGTACAATGTAACTGAGTACAATAATCTAAATTTTTCCAACCAAGCGGACGTACTGAAATGAGTATTACATTATTATTGAAATGCCCTTAATTATAATTGAAGACTAGGTAAACGACAAAAATTAGATTTCCGTTTATTAAAAATATGCCTTTGATTGATTATAAATAGCTTAAGACTACTTCCTTATACTGAAATCATTGCAAGTTAAATTTCCGTTTATTAAAAATGTGCTTTTAATTGATTATCAAAAGCTTAAGACTAATTTCTTATACTGAAATCATTGCAAGTTAAGAGAATTCGTTTCTCAAACCTTGTGTTTCTTTTAGTCAGAGAGTAAATTTATTTACCATATACACTAATTTTTCATGACAATTTACAATACTAATAATCAAATACAAACAAGCGTATAAATTTAAGTATTGTATTAGGCAAAACACATTTAAAGTTACGAATACTAATATTAGTATGTAGATAAAAATCTGAATATAATAATACCTAATCATACACAAAAATAATAGCTATTAAAGAACTTATTCAAAAGTTTATACTGCGGTATTGTTATTCGTATTTTAAACCCTATGTCTATTAAATATTTTAACAAAATAAAGTAAATGATTACCGATAAATTCAGAGTTGGCGGACAGAGCGATGACGAGCAGAAGAAGAAGGATCGCCATGACTCTCCACACATCACGGTACACGCACCCAAACTGAGCGGCGGGCGACGCGGCGCGCCTACCCCCTCCCCCTTACGGCACCCCCTCCACCTGACGGCACCCCCTCCCACTCCCCCACCAACACTGGCGGCGCGGCGCCACAGCGTAATTGGTCCAAATGTTGTAATATCCAACGGAAATTAAATATCGGAGAACTCAATTTCGGTAAAATAAAACCGACCACTTTTGTATCCGACAGGTGCATAATGCAAATTAGGTATTGGTAATAAACCATTGATTGGGATGCAGAAGAGTTTTGCGGAAACGTGCTTCATGTGTGGCTGCATTTGTAATATTGGGAGTGACCGTTGATAAGTTTCGTTGTAAATGTATGCTTGCAATTTCGATTTCTGACAACGCCGGGCAACAAATTCCCTGATCCAACATTGCGTTTGATATTAATTTTGTATGGAATAGATATACCATGTTAAGGTATTAGTATTAGCCAAAACTATTTAAAACTAATTTTTAGTACTGTTAATTAAGATATCCTCATTGGGTGTTTCGTTACAGTCAGATTTATGCATTTGTATGATAAGATATTCAAACATAAAGTTTATATAGGTTTTTAGTCAAATGCATCTACGTATTTAATTTATTTTATCAGGCACACTTTGTTTCCATCATAAAGCTTTCATAACTTATACTCTGAAATAAGTCAACCGTATGGTTATTAACTTATTGATAACAAATTCATTAACACTATAAGATTATTTTTCCTGTGATTTAACTTAAGAAACTTAAAAGTATATAAGTTTTTATGTTGCACAAATGACCAATGATTTAATTTCAAGTAAGATCATAAATAGGTATATTATAAAAATTCACACACATAACTTAAAGAGATCTTAAACGGCCGGATTTCACGTTGTATCAGGTTCTAGACCAATAAGAGTTCAGAATTCTACGAAAGTAACTTTTTTAATATAAACTATGAATTGCCCTCTGAAAATTCTGTTGCGATTGAGCCAATTTATTTTTAGATGTTTTATAACTGAGAAATCTGTTCTGCCTGATTTATTATTATTTGTTATTACAACAGCTCTCTAATGATAAAATAAATTATCCTCTTCCCATTAGATAAAGATTGAAATTTTTAAATCCTTTAGTGCCTAGCCCTAGATTTCAATGTGAATTATAATGGGATTATGATTATACAAGACACTATCTTTCTATCGGTAAAGTATGAACGGATTTTTCCTATGATGCGCACAAAAAAGGGAGGAAACAAAACATGTTTGCCTATTTCATATAAATTATACGATTCATGCATCGTCTGATTGTTCCATTACGATTCATTTTTTGGTTTCTTTATTTGCCTAACCTCAAACGAGCGCAAACAAATTTAAGTGAAATCGAAAAAAGGTAAAGCTACATCTGTTCTTACATTTTGTATGTGTGACCGCTTTTAACCTATACATTTTCCACATGTTTATTACTATGATTTGCCTAATTTAAATCGGTCGTGGATTAAGTAGGGTATGCAACCTTATATTTTTGTGATGCAGAGATAAACAAATATGTTTAATATGTTTAGTTTTGTTTTGAAAATAAACCAGGAAGTCCTGTTGGCATATTAAGGAATGAATTATTGCAATAAAAGTTATTACAACAACCACCTGCAACAACTTTTTTTTTTTTTTTGCCTATTACTTTTAATAATGAATGTATTTCGGAAGTAAAGTGCATCGTCCCCAACGAGAATACCGTCTCCCTTATCTATGGCTCGGGCGCCAAAGTCCCTCAGAAAGACAATAGTCCACTTCACTCCCTTAATACTCAAATATCCATTTAATCAATTTAAAACCAACGTAAAGACGTTATTTGAAAATATCCACTGATGATCTTCACCCTCCGAATACCTCCACGGTGGCGGCATGTGGTCCCCCTATATCGCAATAAGTCTACCCCGGTTATGATTGCAAGGTCGCCGACTGGTCATAAAGCCGTGTGGCCGTTATTGATTCCGCTCACGGCAGTCATAAGGCGAGCGAGTGTGCGTGCGTGCGTGCGCGGGTGGCGGCGGCGGCGGTGGTAATAGAGGTGTAATACCAGACAGCGCCGACTGTAATGTCGAGGATTACCGTGGCCACACGAGAACTGCGAGACGGCGAGACAATCACAACACGCGGCAAACACATTCGGTGATTGTGAAACAATGGATTACGGCTGGAAATTATAGGGGATGACCCCAGTGTTTACCTATAAAGGGGAGTCCGTGTCGATCTAGATTGGGACGTTTTGTATTATTATTAACTTGAGACTTTAAACATACAAGAATAAAATTTGTGAAATAGAAATTTTTAATAATCATAATTATTATGTGGTATTATCATGCTTTCATTATTATGATCCAGATTAGATGAGTTGAAAGTTTATTATCTAACAACTTCGAACACCAATTTGGAAGGGACACGATTATAATTTTTTTTAATGAATCTTGCAGAGTTAAATTTAGATAACTGATTAATAATTTATATGAAAATATTAATAACAATAAATGCAATTCATGCAAAAATAATGTTTGTCTTATTTTATAACAAATAAATAAATAATATATTTTATTATATATTATTATATTATATATAATGTATAATATATATGATATATTTTTATAATTATAAATCAAAATAATTTAATTCTATTACTTTTAATTATTGAAAACAATGCAATATAGTAAATAAATAATCAGAAAATTACAACCATTATTGAAACAAGATTGAATATTTTCTATGGTATATTTTCTTGCAATAATTTTTTTAATTGATATTATTGGTTGTTCCGAAGGGTGTTTTGTATTATAGGAAATCCTTCTAAATATATTGGTTAGTTGGCAAAAAATAATCAATTAAAGGTGTAGTATTGAAATAACTAAACTATTTTTCAAATCACAAGGAGTTTTTGGCTGAAAGATAAATGTTATATTTAGTTCATAGTTTTATTCTTCGCTATTTTATTTTAGGATATTGATATGAGTAGTGGGGTTTTGCCGGTTCTGGCCCATTTCAAGGCCAAGCGGTTCGAACCGGCAGGTGTGGTTGACAGTGATGGGTGTGTTTTGTAAGTGGGTCAAGGCCATCCGGAGGGAGTTTTAAAAAAGCGGAGCCGCGAGGGGCTCAGTCGGGGCGGGGACTCGGGACGGGTCGGATCGGAGCGGGAGCGGCGGGCCGAGGGAGGGTTTTTTTTTTAGTTTATTTATTTTAATTAATTTAAATTAAAATAGTGTCGTTGTTGTTGTTGTGCAGAGAGGCGTTGGAGCGTCGTGCACCGTTGACGCAGTGGTAGACGCCGAAGGTGATGGCGAAAAGGAGGTAGACGCACAGCATGCACAGTACGCATTTGAACAGTTGCAGCAGGCGGACCATGCCTTGTTGGTTCGCCGTTTCCAATTGCAGCCTGTTGATCTCCAGTCTGAGTCTGTCCTCCTCCAATCGTGATCTGAGCGTAACGTCGTCCATCATGTCTGTGTGTGCGTGTTTTTTAGTTTGTGGTGGGGGAAAAAACGGGAGCGGTGTTGATGGTAGGAAAGTTGGCGATGAAATGAGAAGCGAAGACGAATGCAGTGCATATTTATTGTAGAGTGGTGGGGGGTGAAGAAAAAAAAACAGTTGTCTTCGACTAAACCTCATCGTCAGCTGTGTCGGAAGGTGCAGCCTCGGAAGGTGGAGGAGTGCCGCCTGCAGGTTCGATGTCCTCGCTCTCCATCTCCTCGCATTGTGGACAATTGTTGGAGATCTCCACAGTCATGGTGATGGTGTTGTTGGGAGCGCTGACTACGTCACTCAAAGTTTCAAAAATATCCTTCAAGTCTTGTTGCGACTTTACGGTAAATGTATTTGTACTTGTCGCTAAAGGAAAGCCGCTCATCGTTCGGGAGTCGGCGAACAAATGGCGAGCGGAGGTGAGGCGGCCGCCTATATTCGGTAGGGGTACCGTGGTGGGGGAAGAAAAGAGTGGGGGGAGGACAGCGATGGGGCGAAGCCCGGGTGGGGGAAGAAAAGAGTGGGGGGAGGACAGTGGTGGGGCAAAGCCCGGGTGGGGAACGAGGGAACTTCGGTCATCGCAGTTCGCCGCGAAACGCCGTCGGGATAGGTTGTGGGAGCCGTACGAAGATAAGCGCTAGCTGTAACACAATGTAGAAAATAGTAATACTTTGTTTGTAAATTAAATATTAAATTTATATTTAACCAGAGCTTGCATTTCTTGTTCCTCGTCGTTTAATTCAACAATTTTAACACCATTAGTAGTCTGTTCCTCTTCCTCTGCACTTTGCGACGATGAAGACATGGAGGTGCCAGGAGAAGATGACGAGGATGAAAATATTGTGGTAGGATTGACATATTGCACCGTGATGTTGATCCATCTTAAAGGATAGCTATCAATGACTGTCAGTAAGTTTTGGAATAGTTCTTCCATCTCTTCTCTGTTGGTAATTAAATGTTGAAAGGAAATGAATTTATCATCCATGTTGTTGTCAGTGCGAGTAATGAAATAAGAATGAGAAGCGTATGGAATGATCCGTAGAATATATGTTGTAAAAAAAAGTGGTGGGGGTAATCTCAAGGTCAATCAAATGGAATTTTAAAAAAGGGCTGCAGTCAGTGACTACAGCTATACATCTGAAGCTTCAACAGGATCAGAAGACCAATCTGATCTGTACTTGCACGCACTTATGATGCATGTACAAAAGTCGTCTTTATAATATGCATTGCACTTTCGACAAGTGGCAAGTTTTTGCGGATGAAATTTGATACACTTCTGGGGACAGCAAGTGTGGAAGTATCGTGATTTATAAATCTTGAAGGTTCGCAATTCTGGTGGCGGTAGTTGCTTTGTCTTGCACTTGCAGTAACAGGATCCGAAGAATTCGCACTTTGTACAAGCTAATCCGTCTACCATCCATCTTCCTAAATCTGTGCATTTCTGTTCACAACAGTAGCGCGGTGCGTCCTCGTTGTTCTTCTCCTCCATGTTGCCGCTTCCAAGTGTTGGCAAGAAATGAAGTTGTACAGTGTAGGATAGCGTGTTTTATAGATCAATAAAAGTGGTGGGGGTAATCTCAAGGTCATCCAAATGGAGTTTTAAAAAAGATCATCTTACAAATGTAAGATGTTTTTTTTTTTTATTTATGATGTTGGCTTGTCCTTTTGTTCTTCTTCTTCTTTAGGTTCTTTCTTAATATTCTGTTCCTGTTCCTGCTTGTTCGCTCTAGCCATGGCGATGAGTTCTTCAGTGGATAGCGGGTGCACTTCTGGAAACTTCAGGATCAGTTTTGGTTGGAACCCTTCTCTAGTCAATACACTGAGATCGGCGCTCATCTCTTCTACGGTTCTATAGTCCTTTCCGTAGATCTTTCCATTGAATTCAATCATCATTCGGTATAACATGGCGGCAGTGGTTGTTATCGCTGCGACCGTAGGAGAGCAAATGATGATTCTGTTGGAGTTGATCCCTCGTTTTATAGCGAAATTTTACAGCGAACCCTTGTTGACGTCATGCTTTGTCATTTAGTAGTATTTGTGGAATTTGACATTGGTTTGAGTAGATGGAGCGGATGTTGTCGCCGCCTGTGTGGGAAAGAACAATTCTTCATCGCAGAAGTTCTGTTTGGAGAACATCCTCTTGTTTGTTACATAGGTGTCAACGTTCAAGTGATAACCACCGGCAAGAAGCACTCGCAATTCATTAGTGAAATTGTCGAGCTGTTCAAAAGTTGTAATAGTGGAGGTATCGTATGATGCACACTTGATCTTGAGAGACATTGTGCAATCACCAACGGAGATGTGTACAGCACTGAAGGTGGTCGTAGACTGAGGGAATTCTTACGGACATTGCTCCATTTATATAGTTTTTGAAACTAGGTCAAGGTCACCCGAAATTGTTTTTTATATAAAGCAGCATACCGATATGTGTACAAACACATACCGATATGCTGCTTTATATTTGTTTTTTTTTATTTTTTATTGTTATTCATTTATTTAGAAATATTTTACAAAAGTTTACAAGAACAATATGAAATTACAGATTAACTGTTGGCGTTAGGCATGACGTGAAGCGTGAGCTCTGTAGAATTACTTCCGCTCGGACCGTGGGACGCCAAGTAGAGAGCTCCGGGATGGATGAGGCGTAGATCTTCGTTCTGCAGAAGTTGGACGAAGCGTTTGGGAAGAAAGATTTGAAACTTCGGTTCATCACCAGGCGAGTAGGGCGCTTCACTCAGCGTGCAGTTGATGGCGTCTCCGACAGTTGTTTCCATCTTCTTGATGGTGTGGATGATGTAATGCTTTTCTTCCTTCAATTCCGAACATCTTTTAGTGGGTAGGATTGTGGACTTGGAATGTTTGTTGAACTGATCGACAAGCGATTGTAAAAATGTTTGCGTTGCCATTTTTTACTTCTTCTTTTTTCGTTGATAATATTCTTAGTCTTGCGAATCTGCGTGTGAGGTGTTGACTGCTCGGTGGCTAGAGTAATACTCATGCCCGGTCATGGTTGTCCCCTCGCTTTTATACCCTTCCCATCCCCCACCACTCTGTTGGAGATACGCGTTCAAGCGATAAGCGTTCTTCAAGGCGCATTGCGATTGACGATGTTTAAAGTTTTTCGATGAAATACAAATGTTGCCGAAATGACATTGGAAATCCCTGTCCACCTGGACATTTAACACTTCGTGGTTTGTAAACTTCTGTATCCAACTGGCTTTTTCCACTCCTTTTGTGTAAATAATTTTAAATTCTTTACAGTAATGATTCATGATTTGCGGCATCATACTGTAGTGTACAAAACCTTCATCCCATCTCAAGTTGTGAAAGTATTTCATCAACCACTTGTTCGTTACTCTCGCTTTGGTAGTTAATCTGTTAAACGGTAGTGGCGGTTGGAATAAATAGTGATAAACTACAGATGTGTTCATATCTAAAACTACTAACTCTTTTATGATAAAACTTCCGTCGTTACCGCGGAACGCTTGGAATTCAATTATACCTCGTCTCACTTCCATTACTTCCGATTTGTTAGAAAACGAAACTCGTTTGTTCATGACGAAGGTTGGTAAACGACTGTTTGCAAAACCGCGGTGCACGCTCTTTTATACCCGAGGGTCTACACTTATCAATTATTGAATGAGCCTTCTTCGTTCACCTCTTGGGCTTGCTCATCTATACTGTAGTTAGTCTGATAGTTGTGCAACTGTCTCCACATGTCAACTTCATGAGGTATCCTATTGAAGATGGACGTATCTACGGGACCGTACAGAATCGGCACATGCGGTTGCCTATCCAATGTATCGGTTAGATACTCTTTTATAATTGCACTTGAAAATATTAGCTGTTTTAGATATCTTGTGACAGGACCGGTAGCACAACTTAGACTGTAGAATTCATCTTTTGTCAGGTGTATCTTCATCTCATGCTTGGTTAAATCTCGAAAGCGGACGATTTGTCCACCTCGATGTTTCACTATATCGATTTCGATATTGGATTCCAGCAGACTTAATTTTGTCCTTCTTCCAAATGTGTTGTTACTCAAATAACATTCCAAAAGATGTAGATGTTTTCTAAACGATTCCCAGGAAATTTCAGTGAAGGCCACCATTTTAGATCCGTGATTTAAAATAACAGTTGGTGAATAATCCAATGATTTTATAACTCCGGCGGACACGCTCTTTGTCATACAAGAAGAGATGGGATAGTAGATCCTGAGAAATACTTCTGTCAAAATATTGGTGGAGATGGTGTCATCGATCTTTCTTTTTTTTACTCCTTTTTCAACTTCCTCTTCTTTTTTCTTATGTTTAAACTTGAGGAACTCGTCCATTTCTTGTTCGACTTGTTTTTCTATATCCAAACTATTGTCACCCATGGGAGGAGTAGTTTCTTCTTCGTTAGTATTTGCAGTAGGAGAGCTCATCTTGCGGACGATGCTTCCCATACGACGGTCAGAAATATAATGAGATTTTCATTCTCTTTCCCCCCTTTTATAACATTTGCGTCGACCGCAAAAAAAAACAGTTTTTTTACAACACATTTTTAACAATTCCTGTTAATGGAGTGTAAGTCACTATCTTGTCATGTATAATTAAACAGTATGCCGAAGTTCCGTCCGGTATTGCTTCTTCAAACTCCATTTCGATTTTTATATCCACACTGGACGATTTCACGGATTCGTTTTGTTTTGAACAATCGATAACGACTATTGGGGCTTTGGAGAAAAACTGTTCCGGCGATAATAGCGGTGTATTTGTCTTCCCGTAATATGACGATTGAAACCTCGCATACATATCGTATAAGATTGAATAGCGTTTTTTACTAAACATGACATTTAGATTGTCATAAGGAAAGAATTGAGAGTTTAGAAAAACTTTACAATTCTTTATTTTGCAATGGTCAAATTGACCGGCGTGCGAAGTTATAACATCTTTTCGTTTAGTCTGGAAACCGAGTATTACGTACCGTGCCCGTTCTAGATAAGTGGACGTCTTGACAGTCCATGTTTGACGCTCTGTTTGAGGTAGTGTGGGATATTCATGGAATTCCCAACTTCTAAACGGCATGACGATATCACGGTCAGATTTCAACTTTCTCAACAATACGATTCTGTGTTCATCGGCTAATCTGACATGCGGTACTCTCCACACGACTTTATCCAACTGTAGCTGCCATTCCAGTTTGGCTTCCGTAGTTCCAGGGTCTGCAAGTATCAAGTCCTTGTTAGTTGAAGATCTGAGTAATACCAATTCTTGTTTGACATTTATTATTATCCGTCTGTAATCTTCAGCGAATCCCAAAAGCAAACGTAAAGGGACATGAAAGTCAAAATGACCATTGGAATCCGGTGTTATAGTGTCTTTATCGGGAGCAACCCATCCGGCGGTGACTATTGAATTTTTCTCATGCGGTGTTAATGATGTTAATCCTTTCAGCGTCGTTGTTAGACCGACCTTTTTTGTCGAATCAACCGTCACTCCTGATATTTCATATCTTATTTCATCAAAAAGATATGCCATCGGGTTATTTATAAAAGGAACCGTTGAAGCGGTTTTTCCATCCAATTTTAATACCCGTCCTTCGATGTACAAGTAACTTTCACACGGTAACGTGTAAATGTCCTGTTGTTGAATGGGGATCCTTATTTCATCGTTATTGTTTAATTTTGATGAAGTGTAAGGGTTGTGCGTGTGATATTCCTTCTCCCATAGTGTTTCGTCGAACGTCGGCCCTTGAGATATATCCAGGATATCCATCGTTGGTAAGTCTTAGTCCGATCTTTTGCAGGAAACGAATGTTGTCCGGTGTTAACTCGTCCAATGTTGAAGAGCTACTGAGGTCTCGGCTCTTCCGTTGCGGTTTAAATGTCAATCCCATGTTGAACTTATGACACCGCTTTTATGTGTAACCGTATTGTAATGGTTTCTCCTCTAAAGTCAACACTGTTACCGTCCTGATCCGATATGTTCAGTACGATGTCCAGGTGTATCAGGTTTTGTGGTTTCTCAACTATTTTAAAACCGGGAGCCACTGTTGGATAAAATGTATGTAAAATATGTTGGTTTACCCCGTCTCTATACGATCCGTGTATGATATTGCATGTTATATCAATACTATTAACCTTTAATATTGTTACTGTGGTATCACCTGTATGAGTAGGTCCGGGATCTAAGATTTTTCTTTTCTTATCTGAAAATCCCAGTAAACTACCAATTGAATTTTCTAAACTTAAATCTATATAATACTTTGAAGTGATTTCCGCTTTTAAAGTATTGTTATTTCCTTTTATACTGATATTTTCTTCTCCTAGCTGCTTCTGTAATACTTGGTTTATATCGTCTATTTCATACGATCCGGTAGATAAAGTTATTACCTTCAATTGCGAATAATTTCCTTTTTCATCTTTATTCTCGTAATAATGTAGTAAATTGTTTTTTCCCTCCGTGACGATGGGAATTGAATTGTACGTAGTAAAATCCAATAGTGCAGCTTCCCACAGTCTATCCTTGGATAAACGTAGTGCCGGGAAAAGAGTGCTTTTCAGTGTGGATGAATTTCCACTCAGTGACACTGTATACGATGACATCTCAAAGTTGACTGACGCTTTTCGCTAAAAACTCCAAACATAAATGTCCACATATTTCTGTATTGTTGGGTTGTTCTCTTTTGTAATTGTAAAATATATTTTCGGAGTTCCGAAAATAGTGTTGAAGTTCTTTCGGCGGTGGTAGATTGCCAAAACTGTCAAAGTAGTAAACGTTCTGTCCGAGTTTTTTATAGCATACCCAATGAGTTCCTGGACCATGAGTGGAATCCAAATTTACTATTCCAGTTTCATTTTTCCATATTTCATTTGGTAATGCGTCTTTCATAAAAACTCCTCTAAAAAATGGTATTCTTAAACATTTCACATAATTTGATAATTGATAATTTGTCAAGGCTTTATTTGGAATTATCAATTGATTGTTCTTATTTAGTATACACGGTACGGTCTTAGGTATAGACCTGCTCCGTTTTTTACCATCGACCAAACGGAAATTTTCTTCGCCTTTGCTTTACGAGTCCTACGACGTCTTTTCTTAATGTTTCCACCTCTTTTGGGAGCTCTTCTCTTTGCAGGCCGTCCTCTACGACGTTTCCCGCCACCAAATTTTGTTTTACCCTTCATGGCTGTAGTAACTGCCCAAGCGGCTGCTTTTTCTGCAATACTTGCGTCACTTGATTTCACTCTTTGCCAAGCTTTTTCCGCTAACACTCTATCCGCTATCGATCTATTCGTCGAATCTGCAAACTTGGAATACGCTATATCGTGTTCTTTGCAAGCTTGATCCAATTTATTAATTCCAGGATCCCCTCTTGCTAAACGTTTTGCCAACTTAGTTCCGGGTCCACAATATTGATAACCTCCGGGCAGATGAAATTCGTATGGTAGAGCGTCTATCGCTCGATTTAGAACAGCACCAACAGGAATCCGTCTGAGCAGGGATAACGCGGCTGATGTTATACCACGTCCTTTCTTGACGCTGTCTTGACGACGACTGAGCGGTGCGGTCTTCATTGTGTCGTCTTATATAGCCGGCGTGTTTACTCTACGAGATGCTTTACACGAATGAATAACTCGTGCACAATTTTCATATTTAAATACTTAATTATTCAAATTAATTATATACTGATTTATGATTCTATTTTTAATCCAAGCTTCTCGTTCATCGGGTTGAATCATCACATGACTCGTTGTACTAGCTATATGATTGTGGGTATCGATAAGTAAATTGCCCACTATTCTTATTAAACAGTCTAAAGTTACAGCATCTTTTGGATGTTGGGGATCGTGTAACTGCATAATACGTTTATCATTACACGTGTAAGCAGTCGAATCACTTTTCGACGTTGTTATGACTTGTCCAATAGTAGCAGCATCATTTAAATCTTCTCCTGGTAAAATATTAATTATTTTCTTCATCTTTGCATCATATTTGGTCCCAAAGTGTTTATCCCAAGTTATTGTTTGTCTTAATGTAACACAATCATCATCTTCATAACCAGGATAAATATCTTTTATTCTTCTATTACGACCATTGTATGTACCTAATGTACCACCACTCGCAATTAATGTTTGCACCATTAGAGGTACATCTGTATCTTTTATACCAAATCTTCCATTTGTTATTGTTTTATGTCCTGCATCCCATTCATCATTATTTCCTTGCATTAAATCAAACTTTTCATTTCCATGTATAAATGT
This sequence comes from Neoaliturus tenellus, assembly GCA_030545055.2. Taxonomy (NCBI): domain Eukaryota; kingdom Metazoa; phylum Arthropoda; class Insecta; order Hemiptera; family Cicadellidae; genus Neoaliturus; species Neoaliturus tenellus. The sequence goes on along the minus strand of CM061533.1, from coordinate 250,538,693 downwards.
ATCTCCTCGCTTTAGCACGGCATCTTCATGTTTTACAAAATTTGATGTTCCCCTTTTTAATTCTTTAGATAATTGTTCCATAGTAACAGCGTCTTTTGGTTGAGAAGCGAACTTTACATTTGACAACACTTTCCCATGACAATCGATTTCATCACCATCTTGTAAAATACAGTTGTCCTTGATGTATTTCAGGTTTACAGCATCGCCGTCTTCCTTTGGGTATCCAATGTCATTTATTATAAATTTATAAAAAGAAAATCCGCGTTGAGTCTTTTCCGGTATTATAGAATGTAAATATTCTTTATTAACTGAATCTTTATTATTTTTTGGATTTGCCACGTTTGTTATCCTATGATTCCCAGCATCATATGTCTGTCCATCTTTTAAATTATTACCCCACTGCAATTTTAAAGTATTTGAAAGTTCAGATGATAAATACTCTTTATTAATTGCATCAGAACTATCAGTTGGTTTACCAACATTAATTATTCTATGCGATTTGATATCGTAAGTATTCTTGTCTAATTTCAATGATGTAGAAGTAGCTTCTTTAACTGTTTTTAAATTTGCTCCATCAGTATCTTCTTCTGGATCTTTAACTAGTTTTAAACGTTTATTACTTATGTTATAGTCACCTTCAGGAGTTTGTGGTAAACCGCCTCTTTTTCTGTCTTCTCCGACTTGCACCCCTAACGCGGAGTACCGTCCGAACTTGTCGACACTCATGTTAGAACTGATACATTATACGCTTGCAACTCTTTTATATCCGCGGGCAATTATACGACTATGCCGCGATTTCTAAGTTCATCAACCAGAGCCACCCATTTATTATTTAATCCCGTATGACCGGCTTCCATGGCTTCATGTAATAGTCTCATCCTGTCAACCAATTTATTGATGTCTCTGTAGTAGATCACATTTGTGTTGTACAGATTTTTCATAAGTCCTTTACCAGATGTTGAAGTATCTCCTTTACTCTTTTTCCCATGTTGTTCAAGAAGTGATAAATCCATAAGTGATAAAGATTTTCTTTTTAGCGGTTGTTTTAGCGCCGGTGCGGTACGCAATGTTGGCAATTTTCGTGGTGGAAATAGCTTTTTAATAACGATGTTATATTTCGTTGCACGTGAACGATTAATCATCGCATCCTTTGAGTAATTCCTTTTATGAGCGTTGGTATTTTGTAGAATTTCTTTAAAAACATTTAAATCTTTGATTGAATACCTTAGTGGTATGTTTTTAAAAATTAATTCATACAACCCTTTTGTTCCTTTATATTTATGCTCGCCGATAATGATGTAATCGGCCTGAGTTATTTCAAGCTTTGAATCACCGATTTTCAATTCATTCCCATCAATCCTTGCTCCGTATACGTGTGATTTGCTTAAATTAGGGTTAGCTTTCATGTCATGTAACATTTTCATTATGTATTTCCTTCCAAGAGGTCCATGTTGTAATATATCGCTACTCAATTGAGTTAGATTTGGAATGGATTGTTCTGCTTCAGGTATTGGGTGTTCTTCTTCTTCTTCTTCTTTTTTAATAATTGGTTCTTCTTCTTCTTCTTTTGTTTCTTCTTGCGAAAATTCACTAGCACTTGTATATGAATCATCGTCGTCTTTTTTTAAAGCTTGTACCTCTTGTTTAGAAACTGGTAGTAAAACATCTCCTTCATAACGAGGTTTACCAATGGTCTCTGATATCTGTTTTAATGGTTCCGTAATAGGTTTAAATGTAGTCTCCAGAAATTCTTCTCGTTCACTTAAACCCATCCTTAATGCGCGATTCTTCATCCTAATAGAATCGCTGAGTGATTTTATTTCTTTCAATAGTTTTTCCTGATTCACCATGTTTACACTGTGAAGTCTGATTCATTACTAGACGTACCGCCGTTCAATCAATGGATTAATACAAATTTGTCCAACCCTATCCGATATCTTCCATCTTTTATAGCTTCATCTTTCATAATTACGAGAAAGCCGTACTTTTCAGCCCACGCTTTGCCGCACATCTCTTTAAATTTATCAAATGTCATATCCGCATTGACATGATCGTTATATACGTGTTTTAAATTTGTTTCATCTTGCTTGAATATTATCAGCAAGTTAGCATTATCCCTTATAAGTTGTTTTGGAATTTTACTGTAGGTTTGACCAATATAAATACTGTCAATATTATGATGTCTTCCCATTGCGAAATAACTTCTGATTGTGTCGTGATTCTCACATGATACATCGTCAAATATAAATACAGAAAATGGTTTAGCTTCGTTTGGTTGCATAATTGTTTCACTGGCATTAAACTTGTAGAAATTTACTTCTGGTACACTCGCTAATACTTTATCCAACAACTGGTATTTAGGTTGTTGCAAAGATTTTGAAAAAATGTATATATTGTTAAAACGTAGTCCTTTTGGATTAGTTATAAGGTTAAAAACAACATTTGTTTTTCCACAATTTGAAGGACCGGTTATTAAACATGGAGTTCGGCTTTATTATGGAGTTCGGTAGTAATTCCCCATGTTTACCACGGTTTAACTTGTCACTATCCACTGTCAATTCATCTATGTTATTAATATTAAATCGTTCCTTTTGCTGTACAATATCCATCTTGTTTAAAGGTTGAACACATAATGAGTTATCAAAGTATTATACCAAGTCTTTTGTAGGAATCCAAGAATCTTCACTCTTGTCAAATCCCAACCAACGGACTTTAACTTTATCCTTTTTTCTTTGTAAAACCTTTTCGACAAGATATACATCGCCAACTGTTGATTTCAATAGTTCATGCCCATAGAATCCGCCTTGAAGTAGTTCACCTTTGTTGTCCTTTAAAATGTACGTTTCTGGTATTGTCGGCTGCACTTTGTAGATTGTAAATACTTCGTTAGTCCAGTTTGGTAGATATCTCTTACTGAAAACCCCTTTGTATTTACTTATACGCACCTTATCGTTTACTTTAAACTTTTTAGGTTTTAATCTTTCAATTTTGGGAGCCGTATTTTTTTTAATACGCTCCAAAACAAGCTTAGCATTGCCGCTATTTACTTGGATAGGTTTCATACCAATAGTGCGATGATATTTGTTATTGTACTCTTTTATAAGCTGCGGTAATATATCGTACCACACATACGATCCTCGTTTGGAAAATGTTTTGTACATCGCTCCTTTCAACGTTCTATTGAATCGTTCTATTATCGAAGCTTTGACTTCCGAATTTGTAGAATAATGATTTATGTTATATTTTTTCATTAATGTTGCAAATTCCTTATTGAAATATTCTTTTCCATCATCAGTTTGTAAATGTTTTATGACAAGTTTATTTCTTTTAATAGCCGTTTCCATAGCTTTTGTAACACTTTTCCCACTCTTGTCCTTAAGCGGTAAAGCGTCAGCGAGCTTGGTAAAACAGTCTATAATCGCTAATATATATTTAAATCCTTTATTTAATTTACTATGCGGTATCATTTCGATGAGATCGGCTTGGTAGAGATCGTTCATTCCTTTAATAACTGTATTTCTTCTTGGAAATTTTCTTCTTGCCGGTTTATGAAGTTCATGTACAATCTTATCCTTCAGTCCTTCCATTCTTAGATGTTGTTTCCACGCCGGTTGAAAAAATACTAATCCTCAGACTGGTTTGTCTTCTTTTATATTATTAACAAATATGGGTCAAGGCCGAATAATAGCTGTGTAAAAAAGAGGGGGCATGGCATTGGGCTTGCCATGCTCCCCTCTTTTTTACGGAAAGGAAAAAAGGAAGTAGGTGAAAGGACGAAGAACAGGTTTTATTGGTCGATAGGAGTTAATGAATAATGTCCAAAGGGAAGAGTGTGTATATTGTCTTGCTGGATATGCCTCTTGTCATCCTTGTAGCTTAGCGCCCATTTGGTTTGTTTAACACTGTAAACTTGATGGTTGAAGCTTCTTATCGTATTAAAAGTTGCTGTGGTTTCTATATTTTCAAACAGACATCTTTTAAAATGTTCAAATTGTACATTCTTCTTTAGATATGATGTTTTAATGCCTTTTGCCTTCTTCACAACTTGATGTTCTTCTTTTTCACTTATGTATAGTTGAAACGAATAAAGCTTGGACATCAAAGCCACAATCTCTTCCATAGGCGCACCATTGGTTTCATCTTTGAATTTTCCTAAGACTTTCTTGTTTATTCCATTGTCGTAGTTAGGATGGTGTTGCGGATAGTCAGAAAAATCAAAATCATCTTTATAAATAAAAGTGCGTAGGTCTTCATACATATCATTGGTTATAATCCAATAGATGAATGCGTCAGTGTCCATGTATGCGATTCCAATGTTCTCTCTTCCATAATGTTTCACCATTTTATTATAATGAAAATCGTACATATGAGTTTTTGATATGTCTAAAATGGACATTCCGACATAAACAGGGCGATCCATCTTAATTGAAATTTTGTTCATAGAAACGGCAACAAGGTTTTCATTAATAATTATTGAAGATGCAAAGTTTGGTTTTTGGACCAACTTTTGTAATTTTGTTGCATCATTAACCAATCTTAAATCTTTGTGATTCCTCTTGTTTTCTAATGTTTTGCCGAATATAGCATTATTCATCAATTTAAAGAAATCCTTTTCAAAATTGGACGTCGCTGCAGTTCTTCTTCTAGTGTTGTTATCTATATAGGATTTCAACCAACAGGATTGAGAAAATTGTAACACCCTATTAATTTTGGTAATTCTTAATCCCATCTCTAACGCTTGTTGTACTGTCCAATAATGTGCTACATACCTCGTCTTGTTGGTGAGTGTCATCATTAATTTCGGCCATCTACCAGTCGGAGATACTTCTGTTTTTGCTAATAGCGGCAAGTCGTAATGGTGGTCGTGAAGATGTTCGGGGTACTCAAAATCAACGTCAAAGATGTAACCGGTATCTCCGTGTTTAGGGATATCGGCGATGTTATCAATCGAATTTGGATCAACCCATTTAAAATTATCATATGGAAGGGGTTTTGACATAGCCCATCCATATAGGTTATTCGCGTCAAAATAACCTATAAATGTACTTGGTTGTGACGCGTCATAGTTGGGGAGGTATTTATTGTTGGCTTTTACATATCTGGTTACACTTTGCGTTAATCCTCCTCGGATACCAGACTCTATCATCAACACCATATCTATATCGGTTAGTAGTTGAAGTTTACAGTTTGTTTCTTTTAACATGGCCTGCCATGCCAATCCGGGAGCTGTGTACGAGTGAAGAGGGTCTAATCCGTATGCTTTTAAACAGGTATTCCTAAATTCTTCCATTATGTCACATAATAGTGTCACATCCAATTTAACGTAGAAATCTGAATATTCTCCCAAAGTTCTCATCCCTAATTCATTCCATACCTTACAAGCGTGTTGATAATCTTCCTCACTGATGTCCTCTTCGTATAATTTACTCTTAAAAGCTTCTCTAGGTGGAAGTGAGGTTTCTTCAAATCTTTCCAAACTGTCGATATAATCATAAGGGAAAACACCTTTGCGAAGAACTAGATCCAATTTATCGTTATTCACAATCATTCTTGTTTCTATTAAATCTTCTTTCCTGAGATTTTCTGAAAGTCTCGATAAACTGCACGGCATAAACCGGTACGAATCTAAAAATCGTAATTTTATATTTCCAATTTTCTTACTAAAGCTTATAAACTTTTCAGTTGTTTCCGCGATAACATCAATCGCACCGTCATCTCTCCCCAATTCTGGTATTATAAAATGACCATCATAACCGCTAAGGTTATGCAGTATTACAGGTATATTTCTAGGAATCTTGTAATTGATGTTGCATCCGTTACATGCCGCACCCCTATAATATCCTGTAAGATGATCATGATCCTTAACTTTGTAGTTATTCAAAGTAAACTCATTTTTACATAAAAAACAATGGGTGGCATTTTCATGTTGAATTTCTTCTTCTTCATCCATAGGTATCATTGGCACAATATCACTATACAAATTTTCTACATTCCTAGCTATTTCATATAGATGATCAAGAAATGTCGCAGCAACATCTTCACCACGGTACACCACGGGTCTTGACGTTAATCCGTACCCATTTAAATGTTCTTCAGCCAATGTAGATTTAACCAATAAACAAAAACTGTTAGGCTTATGCATTTGATATTTTATACTCTTCCTTGCTTCAACATTTTCATCTTCAATAGGGACAAGTGTTGATTCAAAATCAGCATATACCACTATAGGAATGCGATACTGATGGAACACCTTTTCAAATTGTAAGTATGATTTACTTAATGGTGGTAAGATAATCTTTGCTTCAAAGTGTTCATTACACAGTTGTTTATGTTCTTGTAACCAATTTCGGCCTCCATTTCTTTCTTCTTTAAAACAAAAACATCTTTTACAAATTACTTTTTTATGTTCATTTTTTGATAGCTGCTTGTTGACGAGTCTTTCAAATGATTTTATCCATACGTAGTGTGACACTTCATCCTTTGTAAGTAACAACAAGTCCGTATGATCTGCAAGCTCGTTCTTCACCACTTTTAAAGGATAAACTTTATTGGAACTGTCCAAAGCAAATACGTTAACTGATATTCCGGGATTTTGTTTTTCAAATTTTGAAATACACTTCAACCCTACCGGGTAAGACATACCTTGAAAATTATATCTATATCTGTAGTTTTCATATTCGACGCCAGGTCTTTGCGCATGGCGTGTCACAAATTTTGAGGTCATGGCGTATCGAAAACATTCCATATCTTCATTTTCCACATTTACACATGATTTTGTATCTTTGATCCTTTTCGGGAGTGCAATATAACTGCTGCCCATCAGCCCATAACCATGCTTGTGAACTCTTATGTCCATACCTACGACGCTAACCAGACTCCAACCTGATCCTCTTCCTTCGTGTTCTTGAATTTTCGTCAAAATCTCTTCAAAACAATCTTCTATTATTGAATCAATATCCGAATTAGCCATGATGGTTCGATTTTTTGTTATAAATCCTCTTGGTGACATTTCTTCTTCTACATTGATAAACATGGCGTCTAGGATCAAACCAAATTTAATAAAGTTTAATCGTTTTAGTTCTTCTTTTAAAATCTTGATCACAATTGGTTTAGCTTCAGCAACAAATTGTTCTAATTCCAGATTTTCGTTTTGAATTTTGTGATGCATCACCACTTTACCGGGTAATGCGTGAATACTTAAACTTGGTAGTGTATTAGATGGTCCTGCTGTTACTTCTTCTGTAGATATGTTTCTATTTTCTCTTACTGTAAAATTTTCATTTCTATTGTGATACAACTCCTTATGAATGTCTAACAATATTTCATCTTCATAAGTCTCTAAACATATCTCACAACGATGCATTTTAGCGATGTTTACCCTTTGAAATTTAACAGGTAAATGAAACGCGTCCTCTTCATACCGCCTTTTTATGCCATCTTACCCCCACCAATTTTAATCTTCTTCTTCTTCTTCTTCTTCTTCGCTATCTGACGGGAATAATCGTCTTGCGCAGAAAACCAATCTTTGACGTATTGGTTCTACATCAGGATCGTGACTAGATGTTGGAGTTTCATGATGGACATCTTCAAATTCCAATGGTGGTGGGTATTCATTCTCTGTCAAGTCTATTTGCACATCTTCAGGTGCCTCACTTGTTAATTCTTCTTCCATACTGTCAACACTTTCCACTTCTGAGTTGTCGTCATCCGAATCTCCCATGCCGAGATCTTCTTGTTGAATTTTATATAATATTTCAAAAATAGGTTTCCTAGGATAGTCAGTGTTATCCACGGGAGCCATTCCGAATGAATAAAGGAGACTCTCTTGTGTAGCTACTTATATGACTATTTTAATAGGTCAAGGTCAACACCTCCTAAAGCGAGAATGGGGAATAGAGCACTAAGTGGCATGTTAGTCCATTACCACAAAGTGATCTATTCCCCACTCTCTAATGTGAGTCCAAATTAGCAGCCAATTATTAAATGTCAATTTTTTTTATTGTTTTATTGTTTTTTTTTTTTTTTTTTTTTAACCTCATCACTGTTTATATCAAGTCCCATTAATAACCAATTGTTTTTACTAACACATAAAATTTTAAATAATTTTGTAGCTTCTTCCACTTCTTCTTTATTGACTGTCTTTCATTACACAGTTCATAGGTTCTTCATCTTCTTGTAGTAGAATTCTTTTGCATTCATATTCCAACTGCTGTATTCTTTCATTCTTTATGGCCAACTCAATAAGTAGTTGATTGATGTAGTCGGCGGCCATATCGATAGTTCTAGTCCTTGATTCTCCCAATCGCACTCCTGGTATTAGCCTTTGCAGTTTGTAGTATTTTTGTCTTATTCTCGCCTCTCTTACCTGAGCCGACTCTTTAAAATGACTTTTCGGGACTTTCAAACGTTGTTCATCCTTTTTTGTTGTAGTAAGGTCCAAAACATTGTCTCCACTTGCCATGATTCTGATTCTACTGCGAGATGTGAGAAACAAGAATATTATGAGCGGAATGAGTACAACAACGCGTCGAACCTCATTTATCCACTTTCCCCCACCACAACACTTTCCCCCTCCATGTTTTTATAGGTCAAGGTCAAATAAACTTAACGCGAAAACGGGGAATAGAGCACTAAGTGGCATGTTATTCCATTACCACAGAGTGATCTATTCCCCGCTCTCTATTCTACATCTAATTTTTTTGTATTTTTTCTGTTTTATTTTTTTTTTTTAATTTTTTGTTACCCGTCATCTTTACACAGCAGGAGGTTCATACTTTATAGGAGAGTCTTCATCAGGTTCATGAAATGCATTCCACGCACAAGTATCAGGAAGTTCATTAGGCTCGATCTTTAAAACAGGAATTTCACTAGGCGAATTCCATACACCAGAAGTTTTATTCGTCTTCAGTTTGTTTTCTAACACTTCAATTTTGTCCAACAGTTCCAAAATATATTTCTTTGCACCCATCAATGTTTGTATCCTGGTATTGTACACATTCAATGAAGGCACTATGAGTTGCAATTGATGGAACGCCATTCTTTCTTTCCTACACCGTTCCTTACCTAAAGCACTCAATTTTGGATGTGTTATTTGTTTTCCTTTACTTTTTAAAGGGGTTGAATTTTCCACTGGTTCACTCATTTTTCCCACAATGTTCTTCTTAAGAGTTTTAGCAAATAAATGAACCTCCTACTGTGTTTTAACCCTCTTTTATACACAATTCCCCCCACCATTTCAATTTTTCCCCCACCATATTGTTTAAACAAAAAACCAAACTTCCAATTTTGCATTCACATTATTGTCTTTTAGAAATTTAATGAATTGCGAGCTGGATGTTGATATTTGACTGTTTGTTAAATAATCTTTTACCACTTGTTCATCTTTCCCTTCTAATATGTAGCAAAATACTTTCATCAAACTTCCATCATCTTCTTTCGATCTTATAAAGTTTGCAACAAATGTCCAATCTTCATCGACAATTTTAAAAGTTTTTATCTCCATGTGAAAAGACATCTTTACTCCAGTTATTCTGCGACAGTAATGAAATCAACCTTTACCAAGCAACATTTATAACCAATACCCCCACTACTCTTTCCCCCACTACTCTTTCCCCCACTACTTTTAGTTAGACCTTTCCTCCATACCATTACTCTAGTATGTTCTACACCTAATAAATTTACATAAGACCTGTGCACAGATTGTGCATCTTTCCCGCATAGCTACAAATCTTATTAGCGGTGCTTTAACACGATGGTCAACGTACCCTCCTTCAACTTCAAATTCGTCCCAATCATCTATAGCTGCTCGTGCACAATCTGGACAAAGCCGGGTCCCATCTGCAAATTTATAAGCAACAATAATGCCAAATCCATAATGTTCTCTTCGATACTCGTGTATTGCATTTCTAACCGTATTGGGAATAACACATTCTCCTGATCTTATTATGTGATTAAATAAGAAATCATCACAAATTATTTTTCTCAAACAAATAACAAAAAGACTATCCATCGTGTTGTAGATGAGAGTAACATTCGTACTAAACTGTTTTACTGCCTACCACCCGCTTAAATAACTTATCCCTACTACTATTTTATAGGTCAAGGCCAAGCAATATTAACGCGAGAACGGGGAATAGAGCACTAAGTGACATGTTATTCCATTGCCACAAAGTGATCTATTCCCCGCTCTCTATTCTACCTCTACTTTTTTTACATTTTTAATTTTATTATTTTTTTATCATTTTATGTTTTTTAACTTAAAATCCTAATATTTCATTTCCTTCTTCTTCACCTTCTTCAACCACACCTTCATTACTACACACATTTTTCAAACTTAACAGTTCTTTCTTCATTTTATTGTTTTCATTTTCCAATTGTTTAATTTTTGATTTTTTTTCTTCCAATAGTAGCTTTAAATGTTTTATGTAACTAGCGGCTACGTGGACAGTTTTCACTCGGTTTTCTCCAAGTCGCATTCCGGGAATTTGAAATTGAAGTCTGTAATATTCAATGTTGATATTGGCCTGGGTTTGTCTTGATTGTTCACTTCTTCTCCTTCTGGTCTCCTCTTCTGCATCAGAAATAAGCGTATGATACAAAATTGGACGTTGCATCGTAGTTGGCTGCTCTTGTAAAAATAAAACTAAATTCACTCCTACATCATATTTATCCCCTTTCCCCCACCACTTTACCGGTTGTCCCAAAAATGACGAATACATATTTCAACGGTCACGCTAGCACCATTTTTAACAAGATGGTTATAAAGAAAATAAGGATAGTCGCAAGATTTAAGATCTTCATTTGTCAACATGAAATCAAATGCTAATTTCCTTGAATATTCATTATGGAATTTTTCATGAACACTAATTAGAATTCCAGCCTTTTCAAACTTATAACCAATGTCTGGGATTTTCTTACAATCATCTATGTCCAGAAGTGGAAAATAATATGTGAAGGATTTCACCAGTGGTACCCACACTCTATCACACTCTTCACAAAACACTTTGTACATTCTCGCTCGCTCATCCATTTTCAAATGATTTTTACTCATGCCAGACTACCGTTTAAATAGCCTACTACCTCATCTTTCCCCCCACCATTTTTATTCCAAATTTGTTTCCTCATGTTGCGGAGTATCAATAACATGGGCAGCGGCATTCCAGAGTTGTGACTGCTGTTCTTCTTCACCTTCAGATTCTGTTAATTCTTCCGGTTGGTGCATAAAGGATACATTTGAATTTGAAGCGGGTCCAATATCATTGTTCATTTGTTCATTTAAATTTAAAAATTCTCCAACTATTTCTTCCAAAAACTGTCCAAACGTAATATTTACCTCTTGCTCTACTTCTTCATCTTCTGCCATCTCACGATCTATAACAATTTCAGTGATGTAAATAAAAGTGGTATCTCTCGGAGACATGGTTTAAAAGAAGAACATGTGGCTCCAGTAACAGTTACACGAAAAATGAACAGGATTGTGTGGAACCCTCGCTTATATATAGGAGACTGGAAGGGGGGGGGTCAATTATAAAAATTTGTAACTTGCCTTGCTCTAATTACTCTTCCGCAGACAGCTTGTATTGCATTGCAACCACTTCCACCTCTATCTTCATGCCTTCTACAAGATTACGTACGTGCAGCATCCATGGAAACAGTATTTCTAAAACTTCAATCCTTACTCGACATGCACACAATACTTTGTACGCATCACGACGGTACACAAACACACTAACCCCCATGCCCATATCCCTCATTATGTTTTGTTCAATTATCAAAAATAACCTATACAATAGCGGCCAAACTTCTGTGTGCTCAGCAAAAAACGAATCCAGTCTCTTATACATGTTTAACGTATAGCAACAAGACAAATAATGAGCAAACACATGTGATAGCTGCTTTTATAACGTTCGCCAGTACAGTAAAAATTTGAAGGGGGGGGGGGTCAATGTCAAGGTCACATGAAAGTAGGTCACGGGACTTAGAGCGGCCAAAAAATAATGGGAGAGAAACGCAGCGCACTTATCATAGCGCTGGTTTCTCTCCCATTATTTTTGCCAACAATTTGGAATTTGGAAAAAAGCTAAGATTTTCTAATAATTACTTCGCCCCCACCTAGTCCAACCATCCTCACCTTTGAAGAGAAAGTCTTTCGCATCAAGTGTATTGATCGCTTTTTTGGTTCTAAGAGGTACGGAGAGCTTTATTACCCACTTATAGCCGTTACACCCTATTACAATTCTATTGCTCTTATCCGTTCTACTTACAAAAAAGTACCTCAAACCTTCCTTCAATCTCTTCAACCTGGTGGGAAAGTAAGACTTGTGGGAGACCACAGTCAGTTGTGGCGCAGAAATGTGTTTCACGACATGTAAACGGCAATACTTTTCGTTTAAAACACATTTCTTACCACAAACTAATCCTTTTTTAAGACCCTTACAGAGCACTTCAGGACATTTACGCGGATTTTTAAATGCCCTGCGTCGCTCTTTCATTAATAATTGATAACGCTCTGAAGGAGCAATTTTGAAAAGCTTCTTTTTTCGCTCTAAAACAGGAATGATAGGACGAGAAGGAGTAGATTCATTAATAGGCGTGATTAATGGTGGCAAGGAAATATAAGAGTGAATAGAATTGAGTAGTAAAGGTGTATCCGGACGAAGAGGCTCAGCAGTTCTTGGGACATCCGTTACCTCCTTCTGCGGTGGTGGCATTGCAGGCACCTCCTTCTGCGGTGGGCCCATTGCGGCAGACCGGTCTTCTGGAGGCTGCCCCGCGTTCGTTGGTGACGGAGGTGGTGAGAAGATGCTCCCAAGAACAGTCATCGCTTGAAGAAGAATGTTTGCCGGAGCAGGAGTTCTGGACGAGGAAGGCGGTGTGTCCATCCGCTGCAACATGTGGTCCGGCACATTCTTCAGGCGAAGTCTCTTCGTCGGTACAGCCGGTGCAATAGGTGCAGACGTAGTAGTGGTACTTGTAGTTGTAGAAGTAGTGGTGGTAGTAGTCGACATGGCTCTGATGCGGCAGCGTTGGCAGCTGGAACCAGAATAAACAGACCCGTTAGTCGGCCTCGCATAAATAGTGACACAGCACACGCAACAAGTGAAAGTGACCTCGGGGGGGGGGGGTTATGCATGAGTGAATTGAGGTCAAGGTCACCAAAAAATAATAATGATCCAAGGTGATGGAGGCGGCCAGGACCGTCTCCACCACCCTGTGTTCCTCAAACACTCCCAATCCCAACCCAAAAAGTTACGTCTTGCTAGGGATCCCGATTTTTGGCCCGCACGCACGTGGCGATCCAGTTTGGTAGTCTGTGATACGGGCGGCCAGCCTCGGGCCTGGGCACTGGACTTGACCATTCCAATTTTACAATAGGGACTCTGGAACAGGTAATGCAAGACGCAACTCTAACCTCCCACCCTTAATCTAAACCCACCCAATCATATTTTTGCCTGACCAAAATCAAAAACAAAAATCAAAAACAATAAAAAAATGCGCTGCCTAGGGCACAACGCGCATGTCCCACCCATATTTAATGAAGTTCAATCGAACTTCTTTAATTTACATTTACATTTTAATTTAATCTACCCATCCTAACAGCTAGCTGTGGAATATAAAAAATTATTAGTAAACAGATAAACACAGACATGGACACACACACACACCATAACCCAATACTTAAAATTAAAAAACACATTTCTTAAACATAAATAATACCATAACACACCTTAATGCTAACATCGCAATGCGCAAGTTAAACCTTACAACTAACACATCTTAAGACTAAAACCAAATAACGCTTTGCATAAAAACCATAGACACACACACACACACACAACAAATATTAAATAGTAATAGCCTAACAACAAGAGTAACTCAAATATATATCGGCCGCTTATACATTTGAGTTGCCCTCTGAGTTGGGTCGGACTGCCGCGTCCGGAGTTCCGAGCCCAACTGCGGCGGCAATAGTCGTCGGGGTAGTTCTCGGTTCGCAGAGTGGTGGGGGCAGCGGTAGGGGTTTAAGGGGGTATGGAACCTTCCAGCAACGTCAATGGAAAATTCCAAACGGATGTGCTTTGTTACATGTGGGTCGGGCAAAACGCAGGTGCAGCCTTGTATCTCTCAATTTGCATTAGATAACATCAAATTACATCCGCTGACAAGTAGGAGCCTTGTACCTCTCGATTTGCATTTGATAGCATCAAATTACATCCGCAGCTTTCCCCATCGCGTGACAGCATAATTATCGTCGATTGTTATCCACCCTCTTCCGACGCTTAATTATAGTTGCAGCGGAAGTAAACCTCCGGTACACGCAACTTGTTTTTAACATACAATAGACTATTGTTTGCAAATGCACACATAATCCTTGGCCTGGTCGGTACTTCTTACACGCTACACCTAAGACGTTGTGACGTCAGGGGGGGGGGGTTCCGGTTCCGGTCCGGAAGGGGGGGGGGTCATGCATGAGTAACCATCCGCGTGCATATAAACGAAGGAAAGCTCACGCGCCGCCCATATAGAGGGCTGGCACCCCAGCGGTAAACAACAGATCCGTGAGTTTATACCACATAGTACTATAACATATGATTTATTTTTAACACTTAACATTTTAATTTTTTTTTTACACTATTTCTTAACACTACAACAATCATTTTATAAATCACACTTTTATTTTCGCGTCTATTTTCCATTTTTGTTTAAACTACGTATGCTAATTAACATCGCGTGCAGGCAACTCACACTGATTATTTGCAGGTTCCATTCTTACACACCTGTTTCCTCCTTACTATGCAGATTACTCTCTTACTTTAACAACACTTAAACTCTAACCGCTACTTCTCGGTCATATTAATACAGTTAGTGCTACACTACAGGATTTACCTGTGCAATGGTGCACACGATATTTCCTGCACATCTGCGGGTAATACACCTTACACCCGTCTACTATTATACTTATTGCTACATTACACGAGACATTTCTTGCACGCCTGCAGATAATACACTTGCTAACCGTCTACTAATATGATTATTGCTACAGTACAAGAGACATTTCTTGCTCACCTGCAGGTTATACACTTTACAACCGGCTACTATTATAGTTAACACTACACCATAAGATTAAGCCTTACACATGGGTATCGTAATCCTACTTCATCGTGCACGGAGCATTTCTTGCACACCTGCACCTTATACACTTTACTACCGTCTAATATTACAATTATTGCTATGATACGGTAGTTACCTGTTCAATCACAGTTGCGGCCCCACTTGCTTATCCACAGGCCGATACTCGCAATCCTACAACTGAATAATTAATTAATTAACTTCCGCTATTACCGATACTTTTCTTAAACTATCCGTCTCTTCCTCCGACTCTTGTGACCGTAGCCGCGGCCGACTGACAAATAACCGAGCTCCCGCAAACCTCGCTCTTTTATGCGGTTTTCTCGGGGAGGGAGTTGGAGGGGATTGGAGGGGGTTGGAGGGGCGTCACACGTGACTCATCGATCGCATAAAAAGGGGGGTTGCCGCCGCGCGCGTGCCATTTCGGTGGCGGCATCGGTCGGGTGAGGTACTATCCGTAGGTCTCTGACGCTTTTATAACTAACGCTTGTTACTTTAAAATGTGTTTCCGCTTTATATGCTAATTAGTTTCTATATATTCAGACACAATCGCGGCCGCTGACCATTTGCCGGCTTACTCTCAAGCGGTTCACATGTAAAATCATGGCTTCCCACACTTTACAGCTGAAACTTTTGCGCACAAAACATATTTTACAACAGCATTCTACACCTGCAGTTTCAAAACCGCGTAGTACGGTGGCTAGACTTAAGAAACGGTTCAGGTTTCACCCTTTGTATTTTGCACCACCTCACCTTGGCAACACTTGTACTATTGATACTATTCTACAGACAGTCTTGACTGACATGCTGAAGTACCGACATTTCCCTCTTCTCACACCTATTGACGGTCCCGTCCAGTTCTTCTTCTTCACCATCTTACCGGGTCTATATCATCGGACATCCTCCGACTCGTGTCTCATTGCTCTCTATCGCCTCACACGGTAAACACCTAAGAGCTCTCATCTGTCTCTCTTGCAACCATGGACACGCAACAGGGTTCACCGGTGCAGTCCCCTGAAGTGACTTCCACTACGGATACTACTGCTAACACTGCAGCAAGTCCCACAGACAATTCCTCCACGCCTACAACTAACACCTGCTCCCGCCCGGTACAGAGCGATGCGGTGACCACTACTGCCGCAAACGACGTGGAGGCTATTCTACGATCACTGATGGGGTTCGATTAAAATAAATAAAAAGAAAGAAAAAAAAACCCTCCCTCGGCCCGCCGCTCCCGCTCCGATCCGACCCGTCCCGAGTCCCCGCCCCGACTGAGCCCCTCGCGGCTCCGCTTTTTTAAAACTCCCTCCGGATGGCCTTGACCCACTTACAAAACACACCCATCACTGTCAACCACACCTGCCGGTTCGAACCGCTTGGCCTTGAAATGGGCCAGAACCGGCAAAACCCCACTACTGATATGTTTATAAACTGAATCTATGCTTCCATAAAATCACCCTAATGGTTATTTATTCTGAAGTATATTTTAATATAATCATAGCCATATAAAATCAAATTGAAAAAATTGTTTTTAGAGTTTTATTAAATAGTAGTTAAAATGACATTTATTAAAAGTGGAACGAACATTGTTATTCTTTCCAACTAACAAACAGCCTATAATACATTTATTTTTAGTCAAATTCAATTTAATTATTTCGTCAACACAGCAACAAATGTGTTTTAAAACCAAATAAAAATGAAGTATGAGTGTGAACTGAATGTGACTCCAATTTAAAATTTCTGTTTGGTATAAACCAGCTGACTCTTGATCCAAACCCTAATTGACCTAGGACTTTGTGGCCAGGATTGATGGTATACTGAAGAAACGCCTAGTGCTGAAACGCCTCAGATCCAAGTAAAGGAGGAAGGATTGATTAATTTAAGTACAATACACTGGTATTTTATACCACATCAATCAGTAGCTTGAAATAATTCAATTTGATCCAGATTAGTTATTACCGATTAATATACCACTGTCTAATATCAACTGGGTCCCATTTGTTTTGAAATGGTGATGTAAAGTAACAAATATTTCAATACACACTGCAATTATGTAAATGCTGGATCATTTCTATTTCGTGTGGGAGGTTTGGTCTACAAATGATTACAAAGCAGGGGTTATGTACGGTATAATGCACCTCCTGCAATAACCACCTACGTTGGATAGCGTGTCTTGCAGTCGACACTATACGGTGCACCCCACCGGCCCGGCGTTCGCCTTCAGTCATTATGGTTCCTGAGCCTAATGGCCCATAAACGCATATAGCGATTAGAAGATGACGTTAAGATAACTAAAAGCAATTTCTGGATGGATTCAAATCGCTTGATATGGCCTTGTAAAACTTCCCCGTAAGAAAGAAGCTGTTATATGTATTTTCCTGTGATAAATCCTATTATGTAAAATATTTTTATTTACCACAATCCAAGTTCTACTAAATTTTGAAACCTTGTAACGGAGATGGTGTACAAGGTTTCTAAATTATCCCATTAAAGCTTTAGTTTTACTAATAATTATAATAATCATTTCAGTTGATTATGATCTACAGGAAAATTCAAGTTGTTCAATACATTATACGTTATTAGTATAACGTCACACTGCATTCATTTGGTATGTACTTTATTAGAGTAAACGTTTAACACTTAATTTTATAATTGAGCAAAATGTGTCGTAGCTCTTGTTGAAATTTAGCTTAATACCCGGTTAGAAAGCAAGGGGTCATTTTATTAGTTATTGGTTGCTGTTGACGTTGGTGTTCATTTTATAACACCAGTTGTATCGACTTTGCATGATGCACTGGTATCTGCAAGATTATACAGTTAGGAAAAAGCCCTTGAACGCCTTAATAGTTTTTTCTTTTTTTATATATGTCAGAAATTGGTCTGCAGAAAAAGGAATTTACGTCTGCTTTTTCAGATTTTAATACGGATGCACATTTAATATGCGTATTTTCTTTATACTTCCCATGGACCGTCCCCATAGAAAAACAAAATTCTTAGACAAATCTCAAAAAAATTTTAATAGCTTAAAAACTGTGAAACATGTACAAATTTTATAATGACTTAATCTAACTTGATTCAAACATTATTTAGGTCTCCTAGGACTCTTATCACACTCTATTTACATTGATATAACTAAAATATTATCTTATACAGATAATTTATGTTATTACTTTAGTAAATTTGTCAAGCAAATATAATTTCAAATTGTTTACCACACAAACAAACAAATATTAATAACTGATGTTTTCACAAAGGGAGGAACGGCGGGAATTGTTGAATGTCGTGACTGCAGGTGGCCCGACTAGTGACCCAGCCACAAAGTTACAACTGTTGTTGACCTGACTCCACACTGTGATTGCCTAACAGTTAGTTGTTGGCGGCTACTGTTTGATTTAATACTTTTTCGTAGAACTAATATCTTTCCCTACTTCAAATTCAAGATGTAATTTTAGCAAATACATGTATGAAATAAAACTGCAAATATTCACGTTTGTTTTTACGATTTGAACTAATATTTAACAAAATACTTGTAGGTTACTTGTTAAGAAAATAAGTAATCTGTAATTTATAATTCTATTTCTAGGGATAGCAATTTCATAACTTTTATAACTTACTAGTGAAAGTCGTTTAATATAATTTCAAACACTCAGCATACTTTTTCAAAGCTAAATAATACAGATCATATTAAATTATTTGATAATCTTTAATATGGTAAACAACATTAAACATCGACACGAATGTATTTGTGAACACAAAGCTGAAATTATAAATCAACGTAGTATTTACTACATTGTTAAAACATCAAAAGATGACAAACTAGTGCCCTTGGTAGAAATTAATATTCTCCTAATTGTTAACTTTTCCAACGACTTTACTAAATATATTTCTAATCAAAATCTGACGCTTAAGATTACTTTTAATGTTAAGAGTTAATATGTTAAATGTCCCTGTTAAAACTAATTAATACTCTAAATACTAACAGTACACAAATTCAACGAAATAAGAGAATTTGGTTATTTTATGAACTATGAAGCTATTGATTTATTTATAATATTTTACAATCGTAGGGGTTTTTAGCAAATTTATCAATACTATTACTTTATTTCTATGAAAATTATTACAAAAGAATACAACTTTCATAGGAGTGACTTTGATTACTTGATAGCCAATTGTAACAGTTTGTTTTACATTTTTAAGTAAAATACCCAATTAAATATACGAAATAATATTTCTTGAAATTCAATAATTTTTCTTTGATGGTCGTGAGAATGGGCCACAATTTTTATCCTAAAAGAAAGTGTTTCCCTGACTTTGGCCTAAACACCTTATATATTCCGGTGAAAAACGCTCCGCCAGACCTTTATGTCTCACTCGGATCCCAGCGGTATCGGAAATTGGCACTTGACCACTTTAAATGTGTATATGTCGGTTTTATGCCCTGCTAAATGTGTATTTGTAAAAGCACTTTGGGGTGGAAGAGAGGGTGAATAACAGATCGGGGGTTTATGCAATATAACGTAGGAAAACACTTTCCTCCATTTCGATATTTGTGTTAACGGTTCGATGCGACAGTGAATAAAACTGAGCTCCTTTCTGGGGGCCTTTGATCGTTATAATTACGCAGGAGTATTTTCATTAAGACCCAGGTCTGAGCTAATCACTCGCAGCTGTCATTTCTTGGATCGATCCAAGGGCTGGGGCCCGCCGAGGGGTCCGGGGGAGAGGGGACTCCAGGGAGCTCCCCCATCGCCTAGAAGTACGGCTTCAACCGTAAAGACATTGCCTAATAAACTGGAAATATTTAATTCGCCTTTTCAATCGGTAACCCCCCCAAATCAAACAGAACTGAAACAAGAACGGAGAAATACTTTATCAGCGTTCCAACTTTTTATTTCATGAGAGACAGGTTACTCTTTTGCTTTTTTGTGCAATTATTGAATAGTTTAATGAGGGGTGGGAACTATAATTGTTTGTTTTATGGTACCAAATACAACGATATTGTTCAAATGATTACAAAAAATTAGTAACAATAATAATGAATCATTTATTTATTTTTATGACCACAAGACTACTTTATAGATAATTATATCTTGTTTCTATCGCAGATCCACTCTCAATCCGTTTTGGATGTCCCGGGTTTTAATCCTTTAAAAAACTGAAACCCCGGTCACCCGAAACGGAGTGAAAGCGGGACTGCTCGGAAAAACGGAATGCTAGTTAAACGCTATAAAAAAACTACTTTTATGCATTTTAACAAAGTCATTTAAAATAAAGAGTTCATTCCATATTTATAATTTTACTGGTATCATATTGTTATGGAATGCTTTGATTGATTTTCTCTCAGGTGTATAAACGTATAAAAAATAAAGGCGTCCAAACTTAGACGAGAAAGAATGCTCAACCAGTACAACTATGTATTTATCACCTGTATGCATGGAGACACCTTTGTTTTATCACCGCATTCAAAGTGGGAACGAAAGGGAAAGATAAATTTATAGTAGTTGTTAGTTTAGCACGTTAGGGAGCGTGACTGGGTGCACTGTGAGTTAAATCACAGAACGCACGTGAAGCATGAAGCATGGTGTGCCTGGCACGGAACGGCCCATCTCACACTGCCTCACTGCCCCAACTCGCGTTGACGGCTCACTTGTTTGACACCGGCCTGAAATTAGTTCAACTAGTACAATGACATTTGCATGTTTAGGGTATGTGAATCGTACTTACGGTCTAACTGAGGACTATTTAAATATTAGTTTAATGGAATAAATTCCAATTAATATGTGAAGTGAGTTACTAAATATGAAAACAGGTTGTTTAACTAATAATATAAAAATCATCAAAAATTACGTTTTATTACAAAACGAATTTTAGAGGGATTTACTTTCTTTTACGAACTACATGTCCCAAAGTAGCAATGGGTTTATGAATTTTATGTTTTGCAAAATTTACCAATGTACCAGATCAATGCAATTTTTTTAATAAAAAAATTATTAGTAGGAATAAAGCTCAATTTTACTTTAAAATGTAAAATTTGATTCTATCCTATTTCTTTTGCTCTATCTATTTTTTGCTATTGTTATGTGTTACATTTTGTTTCCGTTGACAACAATCAAACAAAACTGGAGAATTACCACCTATAACAGTAGCTCAACAAATCATGGCATTGGAAAACATTTGCCTTCATAATAGGACATAGCCTAGAGGAAAGCTCTAGTTTAATCTTGAAATAAACCCTTAATAATAATACAATTTTTACCGCTGTACATTATTACAATAATAGTAAGCTAAATTATAGTTTTTAAGAAATGAGTATTTGGTGTCAAACCAAGGTATATTTATATTACAATATGTTATTACAACAAATAGCACATATGTTCGTAACACAACGGAACTCTACATTCACTATTGGTCTGTAAACCATTAAAACGTTGAGTGCTAAATATCAATACAATTGGGTACCAAAATTGGGAATATATATACTTTTTAATTACTAGGTAATTGCTTGTATGTTGCTAAAAAGTCTTCAGTAGTTGCCTAGGTGTCTTTTTTCGGTCAAATTTCATTATGTAATATCTGGTACGTAAATTAACGTAGACCTCCTGTGCTGACTGTGGTCGCCACTATAACTGTTAGAACTCTCGTCGGAGCCATTTTCATCATTAGATTTCACATTCTCCATCAATTCGTCCTCATTAAACTGCTCCATTGCAAAAATAACACAAAAATAACAATAAAAAACAATGTGGAACACTCTAACTTCGTGCACTCCGCGCCCCGGGGAACCGACAAACGATCTTCCGCGAAAGGAGCACGTGGAGTGCACCAATAAAAAAAAGAAGAGCAGTATAACCTCTTGCGGCAGTGGCTAAAGACCACACTGATCCAATTTTACAGACAGTCTGTGCTACGTAATATTACGCAGCACGTACAACTGCCCTCCTCACCCCTTAAAAGATGGCGGACCGGGAAACAAACTACTCCGAATTGAGCACATGGACTAGCACATCTAGCTGTGAGCGAATCAACCTCTTCCGACAATGGCTGAGCCCACATTGAACACTGAACCATTATGTTTTGGGCAGGAGCACTACGTAAATTAATGTAGGCCGCCGCCCTCGCCAATGTGATACTATTTTAATTAACGTACCCCTCACTCAACGTGTTTGCTCCCAAAAGTTATAATTATGGAATTTTATCCCTTTCATTAAAACGGTGGAACGTATAGAAATAATCTATGGGCATCTTAGCGTTCAAAAAAGAACAAAGTTAAGCTCCCGTAGGCACGTTTGTTCTAGTCACTTATGAAGGAGTTCCAACACAGTGTATCGGGTCAGGTATCAGATCAGGTGTAGGGTGGGTGTGAGGCAGCGAGGCAAGGACATGTCCGGACCAGCGATATACTACAGAGCGCTCTAGGGGGCGCGACACGAACCCACACACGCACGGTAAATCACTCGCTTTATGGTCGATAGCTCTCAATACCTGAGACCTATTTGTGACACACTCCTCCATGTGGAGAATGGCTTTATAAGGGAGAAAGTTTCAAGGTGGACAATATTTAGTATAGAAAATCATATTTTTCTGTTTGTATGATATGCTGGGAATGTAACATAGGAAATATAATACTCTGACTGATATTTTTAACAGAAATGTGAGGATGGAAATTAAACTGTTCCTCTGAAATAACATACTTTAAAACACCCTACATAATCGTCTAGTAAAAGATTATAGAAATAAGTTTTTAGTAGTCTATAGTTATTAATGGATTACAGTCAGTTTACCCTCTCGAAAAATAAAAATCTTAATGAATTTATTCGTCTAAATTCACGCATAAAAAATTTGGACACTTTTAAGATATTTTGGTGGAAATATAAAGTTGTGGTGGTATTTAATATCCGTAATTCAAAGTAAAAGTAATATAGGCCTACTTTTAAAATTTCATTTTTTCGAATTTCACTTTATTAATAGTTTTTATGATACTTGAGTATGAACATCAAGAACATTTTATTTGAAGTCCAAACTGATTGAGTTAATTGAATTGATTATTGTGGACCATATACAATAATAAGATATTAGAAATATATCTTGAAAGACCTAAAAGAGGAATCTAATCTTTACGTGCAGTAAAAATGAGAAGCATTACTTTCCCAATGTTTGAATTTAAAAGTAGAGGTATCGATAAAAAGTGAACAAAATATTGGAAAATCAGATTCATGTATTCAGCGAATGTCAATTGGCTGTTAAGCCTAAGAAAATAGAACGATATAAATCAGCAAAGAATATCAATTATCAAAAGCACAACAGTATCGGCTGTCAATAGATTGTAAAACGAATAAATCCTTTAAAGTGGTTGTATAAACGTTATTCGCCTGGATTTTTATGACCAAAGGTAAAATTTGTTTACCATTCCTTTATGCTGTTAAATTAAAACAATTTCGATGTTCTTTCAATACTAAAATTATATAATTCCTAAATTTCCTAAGAAGAAATATCGAGGTTATAAAATACATCAAGATAAGTAAGATCCTCAACGAAATAAACATCTACACTTTCATCAAGTTCATTGTGCATTTAAGTTTACGCTTTTAATTTACACTCAATGAAATACGTATATTAGTTTATGTTATTTCAGTAAAATAAATGTATTACTAAATTTTGTACAATTAAAATATATTTCATGTTTAATAACTTGTTTTAAGTGGAAAAATCTATAAGGAAGTAGGGCTTGCCTAATTATTGTTAGTATTGTTCAATATAAACGTTAAAAATAAGGCAGACTTTTATAATGTTATAAAACTATTTAAAAGGAAACAGCCAACACGTATTGTCTTTCTCAACAATATTATTCAAAAACATAAATAACTAATTTTATATTACCATTAGGTGTGCTTATTACAAATTTGTACAAAACAAGAAATGAAGTAAGCAAAATAAATAAATAAAATAAACTTAAAAGGGTTTGCAAGTGAAAGGTACTTGTGTACCAGGATTTTTTTTATTATGATACATAGAGATTACTATTGTTTTTTACGCAAACCATGAGAATGTAGTTTTACGAACAAACAAATTTAAATCAAAATTTATTTAGGAAAATGACAGTTTTTCCTGTACCATAAAAAATCAATAACCTCATCATTGACATTCTAAAAAGCACCTTCTGATCGATTAGAGTACATTTCCTCTTAGGCATTAACAACACCATATCCTATATTAAACAGTTTTTAACATAAAAAATATTAAGATGTGACTTCAGTTGTTCCGTTTCTTAATCAACCAGCCCCCTGCGACTTCACGGGTTTATCCAACAATAGCTCGGCTGTGTGATAAAGCGTCGCAGTGAGCGGTAGTGCCTGGTGTCACAGTTCCAATCTACCGCCGCGTCACCTGCCGTCTCCCACGCCCCAAGATAGCAGCCACTCCGCGTACTTCTGCTAACTTTTGTTTTAATGAATGATAAACCCAGTTTACTCATCTTGTTTTGCTCTTAGCGTCTTATTTGACTGTTCCAAGTTTCTACTCTAGACTTGGTTGAGTGTGGAACCAAAATTCACACGTCTATGCTCCCGGAACGTGTTAGCTCCAACTGTATAAGTTGTAGTCACCCTATCCAGGATTTCTATGATGGCACCACACCGGTTCTTTTCTCATTCACGACCAACTGTAACCTGGAGGTCGATCTCTTAAAAGGGTTAGCCAATCTATGGTAACAATGGTAAGAGAGATCAAGTAAAATAAGCTGTGGCAGGCTTCCTTGGGAGTTGGTGAGATCGGTTTGTTCCTCCAGAGTTGTACACGAATCAACAATGATCTTGCTAGTTTTTACCTTTCTTTATTGCACAAATTACACAAAAATATCAGTAGAAAACAATGTGAAACACTATGACTTCGTGCCCTCCGGGTCCCTGGGAACCAGGGAACCGGCAAACGATCTTTCGCGAACGTTACACGCGGACTGCACCAATAAGCCAAGAGCAATATAACCACTTCCGGCAGTGGCCAAAGACCGCACTGAGCCAATGTTACAGGCCAGGAGTGCTACGTAATATTACGCAGCACGTACAACTGCTCTCCTTACCCCTTAAAAGATGGCTGACCGGGAAACGAACTACTTCGAATTGAGCGCATGGACTGGCACAACTAGCGGTGAGCGAATCAACCTCTTCCGACAATGGCTAAAGACCACGCTGAACACTGAACCATTATGTTTCGGGCCAATCTCGTCTTAATAAGGGGCAAGTGTACGGAGCGAACGAGCCTTGTCTGAGTAAGGAAAGTGACTCATAATTGTTTTTCCTAACAAAAGGCCGGTCCGTTGTTACTGTTGTTTAAGCATATTAAAGATTATTAAATAATTTAATATGATATGTATTATTTCGCTCGTAACAATTATGGCGAGTGTTTAAAATTATGTTTTACAGTTTTAACACGTAAATGATAAAAGTTTTCAAATTTATATCCCTAGAAATAGAATAACAAATTATGGAATGCCTAATTTCTTATCAAGTAATCTCAAAGTATTTATTGAATATTTGTTCAAATCGTATAAACAACGTGAATATTTGCAGTTCCACTTAAAACACATATTTGCTAAAATTACCCTTCATATACGACGGTAAAATTCACAATCTGGAATTTGAGGTAGAAAAATGTATAAGTTCCACGAAAACGTATTAAATCAAACAGGCAGCCGCCAACAACTGTTAGGCAATCACAGTGTGGAGTCAGGTCAACAACAGTTGTAACTTTGTGGCTGGGTCACTAGTTGGGCCACCTGCAGTCACGACATTCAACAATTCCCGCTGTTCCTCCCTTTATCATCTTATTTTTAATATTTGTTCGTTTGTGTGGTGAACAATTTGAAAATTATATTTGATGGCAAAATTTGCTCAAGTAATAATATAAATTATTTTTATAACAATACATTTAAGTTATATCGGTGTAAACAGAGTGTGATAAAAGTCCTAGGAGACCTCAATAAGTTTTGAAACCAATTTAGTTTAAGTACGAAAACATTGTAAATGTTTCACATCTTATAATCTATTTAAATCTACTTTTACAGACATGTGTAGGGATTTTGTATCTGCGTGAATTAATGTAGCTGCCGCCCCGCGCGACAGTGATACTAAGTTAGTTAACTCACCCCACACTCAACGTGTTAGCTACCCAAAGTTATAATTATGGAATTTGATCCCTTTCATTAAAACAGTGGAATGTATATAAAAAATCTATGGGAATTTTAGCGATCAAAAAGAACACAGTTAAGCTGCCGTAGGCACGTTTGTTCTAGTCACTTATGTAGGAGTTCCAACACAGTGTATCGGATCGGGTATCAGATCAGGTATAGGGAGGGTATGAGGCAGCAAGGCAAGGGCATGTCCGGACCAGCGATATACTACAGAGCGCTGTAGGGGGCACGACACGAACCCACACACCCACGGTAAATCACTCGCTTTATGGTCGATAGCTCTCAATACCTGAGACCTATTTGTGACATACTCCTCCATGTGGAGAATGGCTTTAGGGAAGAAGTTTCAAGGGGACTTTATGGATAATATTTAGTATAGAAAATCATATTTTTCTGTTTGTATGATATGCTGGGAATGTAACATAGGAAATATAATACTCTGACTGATATTTTTAACAGAAATGTTAGGATGGAAATTAAACTGTTACTCTGAAATAACATACTTTAAAACACGATTATGTAAATCGTCTAGTAAAAGATTATAGAAATAAGTTTTTAGTAGTCTATAGTTATTAATGGATTACAGTCAGTTTACCCTCTCGAAAAATAAAAATTTTAATGAATTTATTCGTCTAAATTTACGCATAAAAAAAGCAAACTTTTAAGATATTTTGGTGGAAATATAAAGTTGTGGTGGCATTTAATATCCGTAATTCAAAGTAAAAGTAATATACTTTTAAAATTTCATTTTATTTCGAATTTCACTTTATTAATAGTTTTGATGATACTTGAGTAAAAACATCAAGAACCTTTTATTTGAAGTCCAAACTGATTGAGTTAATTGAATTGATTATTATGGACATTATACAATAATAAAATATTAGAAGAATATCTTGAAAGACCTAAAAGAGGAATCTAATCTTTACGTGCAGTAAAAATGAGAAGCATTACTTTCCCAATGTTTGAATTTAAAAGTAGAGGTATCGATAAAAAGTGAACAAAATATTGGAAAATCAGATTCATGTATTTAGCGAATGTCAATTGGCTGTTAAGCCTAAGAAAATAGATTGATATAAATCAGCAAAGAATATCAATTATCAAAAGCACAACAGTACCGGTTGTCAATAGATTGTAAAGCGAATAAATCCTTTTAAAGTGGTTTTATAAACGTTATTCGCCTGGATTTTTATGACCAAAGGTAAAACTAGTTTACCATTCCCTTATGCTGTAAGATTAAAACAGTTTAGATGTACTTTTAATATTAAAATTATATAATTCCTAAATTTCCTAAGAAAAATATTGAGGATATAAAATACATCAAGATAAATAAGATCCTCAACGAAATAAACATCTGCTGCAAAATAAAACGATGCAGAGCCAAGGAACATCTGGTGGTGATATGGCGTAATATCTTATTATAGAACATTCTGACGTACCAATAATAGATTACATTTTCATAAAGTTCATTGTGCATTTAAGTTTACGCTTTTTATTTACACTCAATGAAATACGTATATTAGTTTATGTTATTTTATTATAATAAATGTAATACTAAATTTTGTACAATTAAAATATATTTCATGTTTTAAAACTTGTTTTAAGTGGAAAAATTTATAAGGTAGTAGGGCTTGCCTAATCATTGTTATTATTGTTCAAAATAAACGTTAAAAATAATGCAGACTTTTATAAACATATTTAAAAGGAAACATCCAACACGTATAGTCTTTATCAAAAATATTATTCAAAAACATATAAATAACTAATTTTATATTACCATCAGGTGTGCTTATTACTAATTTGTACAAAACAAGAAATAAAGTAAAAAAGAAAAATAAATAAATAAAATAAACTTAAAAGGGTTTGCAAGCAAAAAGTACTCATTATGTATAAAACATTTTTTTATTATTATCACAGATAGAGATTACCATCATTTTGGATGTAAACCATGAGAAAGTAGCTTTTCGAACAAAACATGTACATAAAAATTTACTTAGAAAGATTACAGCTTTTTCTGTACCATAAAAAATCAATAACCTCATCATTGACATTCTAAAATCACCCGATGATCGATTAGAGTTCATTTCCTCCTAGGCATTAACAACACATATACTTTATTAAACAGTTTTAACATAAAAATATTAAGATGTGACTTCAGTTGTTCCATTTCTCAATCAACCAGCCCCCTGCAACTACACGGGTTTATCCAACAATAGCATGGCAGTGTGATAAAGCGTCGCAGTGAGCGGTAGTGCCTGGTGTCACAGCTCCAATCTACCGCCGCGTCACCTGCCGTCTCCCACGCTCCAAGATAGCAACCCACTCCGCGTACTTCTGCTAACTTTTGTTTTAATGAACTATAAACTCAGTTTACTCAACTTAATTTACTCTTAGCGTCTTATTTGACTGTTGCAAGTTTGATTTTACTCCAGACTTGTTTGAGTGTGAAACCAAAATTCACACGTCTATGTTCCCGGGCGTGTTAGCTCCAACTGTCTAAGTTGTAGTCATCCTGGCTAGGATGTCTATGATGGCACCACACCGGTTCTATTCTTATTCACAAAGAACTTTATCCTGGCGGTGGATCTCTTAAAGGGGTTAGCCAATCTATGGGTAACAATGGTAAGAGATATCAAGTAAAATAAACTGTGACAGGCTTCCACAGAAGTTGAGGAGATCGGTTTATTCCTCTGAGTTGTACATTGGTCAACACTGATCTTGCTACTTTTTACCTTTCTTCACTGTGAGTTTTCCAATTCTCCTTTAGAATCCAAACCATATCAAAATTTATAATCCATCATGAAAATTTTAATTATGATGTATTTAATTATATAATAATTCTATTCAGACAAATGTCGACAATGGTCAAAAACTGTTAGGATACAGATATACGTCTTTTCATTTCTCAATTAACCGACCTCTATGAGTCTGAGTTTATTAAAAAATAGCTTCACTGTATGATAGCAGTAAAATAAACGTTATCAGGGTTGCTTGGAAGTTGATTCCTTCTGAACTGTAACTTTGTCAACAATTCTACTACTGCTACTTTTTACTTACTTCTATTTTGCGGGTGCCACTATGGCACTAAAATATTAAATATGCTCTTACGTGCCAATTTTAATGATACTTGATTTATTTTATGAATGGATAAGATGTTAGTTTAGTTGTTCCGTTTCTCAATTAACAGCCCCTAGCGACTTTCACGGGTCTATCCAACAATAGCTCGGCAGTGTGATAAAGCGTCGCAGTGAGCGGTAGTGCCTGGTGTCACAGCTCCAATCTACCGCCGCGCCACCTGCCGTCTCCCACGCCCCAAGATAGCTAAGCAATCTGCGTACTTCTGCTAACTTTTGTTTTAATGAACTATAAACTCAGTTAACTCAACTTATTTTGTTCTTTGCATCTTATTTGAAATAATTTTGACTTTGAAATTGAGTGCCATACATTACTCTCAAGCTTCTACTCTAGATAGGCCTATGTCATCTTGTAATAATGAACGCAATGGTTGTTGGATTTTTATGGAATTTTATTGTAAGCCAATTTTTGTAAGGATTCATAAACTATTTAATGTTCTGCTAGTCCCTATTGATAAGTACAAATGCTAAAAATATATGGTGAAGGTTCAGAAAGTCAATAGTTATAGAACGTAAATCTAAAATACGATCGTTTTTACAAAGTTGATGTTTTAAAACATGGGTTAAAACATGTTGTCTGTTTTAATCACCTTCCTTCTTCCGCTGCCCCCGTCGGAAAGGGCCCCGGCTGGAGGCCACACAAATTTTTGTTGTATTTTCGGTGGACTCCGTCTGATAAAAGATCTTGGAGGATGACGGCTGCTGGGATTGTTTGTCACAGTGCGTCCGGCGCATCCTCCTTAGAAACAAGACTGATCTTGACCGCTATGCGTCTCAGAACCCCTGACTGTGCGGCTGGTCAAAGAGTGAGCCCAATGGGCTTAGGATAATTTAGGTCTAGCCTGATGTAATGTGACAAACAATTCCAGGCTAGATTCCTAAAGAGTAGAGGAGGTTTTTTAGTGGATATACCCGTTTTTAGGGGAGTCCCACACTACAGGTTAGCCCCCTGTGTGCGTAATGCATTTTTCCTGCCTGTTCCTAAAAAAACTTGTTGTCTGTTTAGTGTTTGTCAATATTAAATCAACTGATTCAGGAGTATTCATTACCTAAGAAATTCAGAAAATCTACTCGTATTAGAGATTGTAATGTTTCTTATATATTGAAAATTGTTAATCTATATAGACTGAAACAATGATGTACATAGTCACGATACCAGACATAACATGAACATATTCATTCCCAGAAATAGACTCTCAAAAACCATTCACTGCTTTCCTGTTACAGGTATAAAATTCTTCAATGTGCTTCCTCCTCCAATCCGTAACCTGCCTCAACCCAAATTTTCAATTGTTATGAAGACATAGCTCCAACAAAATCCTTTTTACAATCTCACAGAATACTTTCAGGTAGACAAAACAATTGCAACTAATTAAGTTCAAACACCATAATTTACCACACACAAGGTATGTTGCTCAAGCATGATTCGCTTTCTCCTTTTGGCAAGTTTGATTTTGTTTGCTTGCTTGTGCATGGAAATGATTTTTTTCTCATTGTTTTTTCATTGCATGGACTTGCATTTTGAACATGCATGGCTTGTGTTTGTATTTATTTTAGTATTAGTATCATTTATTGATGACGAGCCTATTGTACATAATGTATTTAATGGTAAATAAAGTCTTATTGAGTCTTATTATTATTGAGACTCCCTCTGACTGCCTTGTGTTGGGGGACAGTTGTAAAATTTTTTAGGCTTCATTAAATATATCAGTTATAAGGTTATTATAAACTCTATTCTCGTAGGCTATAATTTGGTTTGCCCGTGTTTGTGTCTAAGGGGTGGGTTCTTTGCCGAAGGCTCATTCTGAATCTATTTGTGTAAATGTTGTATCACTACGTGTAGTGTTCGGCCGCAGCACTTTCGTGCAGAGCATGCCGTGTAAAGTGTTAGGGTCCCAGTGCCAGCGGACAGCCAGAGCAGGCAAGTACCCTTCTTGGCATAATGTTTATGGGTATGTGTAAATGTATGTGTGATTAATTACTGTGCCTACGCTAATAACTTACCCTTACACTAGGAATAAACATATTCATTCATTACAAATTACTGACTTTTATCGTGTTTTAAAATACTACACAAAACTAATTAAAATACAATAAAATTATTCCTAATTGAACCACAGAGCAAATGATCATAGACCCGCAACGGTTCTCGCTCGGCCGGTGGCCGGAGAGTGTGGCTCGGAGACGGCGCTGCATTTATACCCGAAGTCGGCTGTTGCAATCATCAGTTGACCATTGTTGCCGAAACAGCTGACCGCTGTTGCCGCTTGCCTCCACCAGGCTGCAGTGTGTGTTGCAAAGCTGACTACTAGTTGTCAGTTTCTAACCTGTGAACATAATTACACTATTTTACAATAAAAAAAAACGTTTATATTGTGTTTTTACTTATTTTTAAATACATTGAAGTGTCTTACTTTGTCTCTGTAATTAATAAAATTACTGTTGAAAGTGTAAATCATTGTTATTTTTTTAGTATTATGTGAATGGGTAACTTAACTTATAGGCATACTGGTAAGTACGTTCGTTTACAACATATATTGTACCTAAAACACATAAAATGAGCTGAAATGATTATAACTATCAAATCAAATGACAAGCAATATTTTCTAATGTAGGCCTAACTAAAAGTTCTTGTCAGTGTTTTATTTATAAAACATATACAACTATCTATATCTAAACTATCTAGACAAATCTATGCCTAAGCCTATTTGTAACATCGCTAGTTCCAATAAAAAATCCCTATGTCTACTTCATTGCATTTTCACTTGTAAATGTCAAATGAAGGAGATGATAAAAAATTCCGATATATTTATAAATATCTAGATAAAGCCTCACTTTGACAACCGGAAAAGAGTTAATTGAAACGAAGCTGTCATTTTTCAATTTTTTACACATGTGAACATTTAAATACAAAATTGTTCAATTGATTCATTATTTTGCCACGAGCCATATGATATAACCATCACATTTGATTATTTTATAACTACTAACAATGCTTAGACGTTTAGCATTATAAAACTTTCTCTGTTTAACATTATTATACTAAAAGTGTATGATGAAAGTGGATGTGTGCGAAAGTAATCACCAGAGGTTTTTATGGGGAAATGAAAATGTCAGATCAATCCGAGGGAAGAAGTCGATAGAGGCAGGGCAACAATGAGTGACATACTGGGGACAATAACCAGTATCGCTCTGACGTCACTTCCTCTACTGCTTCACCTCTAAAACTTTCATTCTATACACTTCAATTATATGTGCAGACTGTTAATTGCTTTATTTACCTTATAGTTTATTTTCCGGCTTTGATATTTTTATTTTGTCTTCTAGTTAAATCTAAGTTGTTACTTAAATGTTTCATATATGTTTCAAGAGAAATTATATTAAATAAGTTATAATATCGAGATTGTTATAAAATATGTCTATAGGGCATATGTACACTGGCTAATGTAAGACGTACTAAACAAACATATCTTGTATTTAAATGTTTGAAAATAGCTATTTGTGTAATAAGAGCGTAAAGTACGTCATTGCCACTCGAGAATTGTATACTCAGCTGACGCTTCGTGCGGCCAAACAATTCGAGAGCGGCAATGACTATTTGCGCTCGTAATACACACAAGATTTTTCCTACCAACATAATTGTTACATATTACATGTTTTATTGTATACATAATGTCATTTAGATTATTTTTTATTTGTTTCTGTTGGAACATAATGTTAACTATCAAACATAACCTCAAACTAAAAAAGAAGCAATTGATAAACGACAACAATGAATAACAGCTGTAGCATGGTTTGTAATAACAGCTGATTTAAAATTGCTGTTTGATATAGCGTGCGGTAAAGAATCATTGCCGCTCTAGAGCGGGAAAGAAACGGAAACTGGAAATGAACTGTTTTGCATAGGGGTTACAGGTGTGGCAATGCAATTATTTCCTTGCAGTAGTAGGAAAAATATATTAACAAACTACTAATAACAAATTTATATTACTGCTCTCCTAGAGGTGTTTTTATAGTGTATATTCCATTCGTATATTCAACAAATCGATTAATTTTGTGTGGATAGTTTTTTTTTTTTTTTTAATTAATGTTTTAGTTAATAAACTAAAGTAAATGTAATTACTTTAAACAATTTTCAAATTTAAGATATTCCACTTCTTAATAACTATACGCCCCTATGTGACACTGATTCACTCACTCAATCGTAAACGAAGATTTATACCCAGGGTGAGCTAGAAACTAGAAATTTAGCACACGCGTAGGTTGTAAACTTAATACAAAGGTAACCACAATTTTGTAGTACAAATTTTTAACACATACAAACAAATTATACCGTCGGAAAGAAGAATTTGATATGTTAGGTTTTGAGCTCAAGCAACCGAACGATTGGTCATATCAAACATCTGAGAGAATCTTAGTAAAGATATAATTTCCAAAAAATTTGGTCCTTTAACTGTTTATCATAACTCACCTCGTTAACCTTTCAGATCAATTTAAATGATTTTTGATTGAATACTTTTATATCGGGTACTTTTTAAACATCCTGCATACTTTTGTTAGTAACTATTCTCATATTGTTCTTAGAAGTTTCAATTTTTTTTACATAGCGTGTACCTTGAATCAGAATCAGAAATCAGAATCAGAATCAGAAATTTATTTGTCATTCAAACATTTTTACAATGTACAATATACATCGTCAATTCTTATTCTACTATTTACAAAAAGATTGGGTTAGCATAATATGTACAACAGAAATCTTATCTGTACAATATACATATATCTAGGCCTAGTCAAATTTAAACTATCATAGGGAATATAAAAAGAAAATTACCAAAATTATAATTATTAAAATTTTATTCCCTTAACAATAATAAATATTGGATATTGATGATTAATCATAATCTATTCATAAATAATAATACATTATTTCTAATCATTTCCGTAATTAGCTTGATTATGCTACAAATAAATCAATATTGATAGTAAATTTTAAAATCATTATACTCTCTTAAAAACGTGACGTACGGTTTTACACTGTTGCTGTATAATTTTTATAGTTTATTTTTCTTTTACAATAGACCAACGAACCTCCATTAGGAGCCTCTTTTTTTAAGATTAGGTTTTTTATTACTCTCCTTTTTGCTTATACCGTATTACCGCCGCTCGAGGGATTTGACACGTTAGTGACTAATCAAAAGCGTAACAAAAATGATGGAACCATTATTTACGTAAAAAAGTCGCTGTCTGTCGAATCTCGCGAGGTGGCGGTGGGTGACGTTTACGGAATGACCTTGGACTGGACTACTGACGGCAGACGGTTTAACTTACTGGCTTTGTACAGGACACAGGACAGTGACTATGACATTTTTCTAAATCATCTTAAATACTACTATGATACCACTTTGGCTAACACAACTTATATTTTAACTGGGGACATTAATATTAATTTACTGAAGACAGATAAACATGGGGAACGATACTTAAATATCCTAACTGAAGGAGGACTCGTGTGTTGCATTGACAAACCTACTCGTGTGACTAGCGACAGCATGTCTTGCATAGATCATTTCTTTGTTCGACATAATAATTATAATAATGTCAGGTCTGCTGTCGTACATAGCCACACTACTGACCACTATTGCACTGCCCTACAAATTGAGTTTGACACAAAAATTGACCACCTAGACAAAAACACTAAGTTTAACACTTACATTGACAAAGCTGCTTTCAGAAATTTTTTATCAGACGAAAATTGGCAGACTGTTTTAGTGAGTCGAGATGTAAATGAAAGTGCTGCGAAATTTGATTGTATTGTAAAAGACATTATAATAAAATCAAGTAAACCTCGTAATTTTCACAACAGATTAAACCAAATTAAACCTTGGATTTCCACCGGACTTATCAGATGTATAAGAAAAAGGGATAAATTGAGTAAATTATTAATAAAGCAACCTTTCAATTTAGAGCTAAAAAAATATTTTATAACGTACCGAAATCGATTAAATGTTTTAATTAAAACAGAGAAGAAGAACTATTTCAGACAAAAAAATCCAGGAATGCAATAATAATTCAAGGAAATTTTGGGGGGTGTTAAATGAACTTGCTGGGCGAAATAAAACAAAAGATAAATTTCCAATAGAAAAATATACAAAAATTAGTTCTTCAGAATTAAACAATAATATTGTTTAAATATGGTTTGACCAAAATTTACTCACCGTCAACATAAACAAAACTAAATTCATGCCAATAGCTCTCAAGTCTAACTTAAATGCAAAATTCAATTTCTTGAAACTTCACTCTTGTGGAGACTCTTCATCTCAACATTGTAACTGTGGGGAAATTACAAAGGTAGACTCTTACAAATATTTAGGGGTTGTTTTAATAGCAGTATGAATTGGTCGGCCCACGTGGATTATTTAAAAAACAAAGTCAGAAAATTCATTTTTGTTTTTAGACAACTTTTTGCGATATTAAATTTAAATGAACTTAAACTTTGTTATTACGCTTATTGCCAGTTCATGGGGGATATCATTGCTTGGGGTGGAGGTTATCGGTCTGTCTTGGAGCCCTTAAATATCACTCAAAAATCGATAATTAAATCTGCACTTGGTAAAGGGCGTAGATTTCCCACTGATGATCTTTTTAACGAATTTAAAGTTCTTAACTTAAGACAACTTTATGTTAAAACTTTATCAATGTACATATTCAAGCACTTTGATGAAAACTTTGACATTTTTGAACATAATTACCATACACGCAGCTCTCAGACTTTAAGAGTTAGAGTGGATAAATTAATCAGAACGTTTTCAGTTACTAATTCTCATTACATCTCACAAATTCTCATTAGAAATCTTCCTCCACAACTGCAAAATTTTAGAAACTATAAAACTCTCACTTTAAAGAAAAAGGTAACGGAATGGTTGTCTAATGTAGGAAGGGAGGTAACAGAGGCGGTCGTCACATCCGGTTACAGGTAGGTCCACCTTCAACAATAGTACAGGACTTTCACCAAAACTGATAAGACTGGACTCAGCCCAACGGTCGTCGTCGCGTGCCAGTCACCCACCGTAGTTAGTTTTTATTGTGTACACAATTTAAATAATTTTATTATTATTATTTTTGCAAAATACCTTGCCTCGTTCTAAAAATTAATAATAATAAAAATACAAAAAAAATACAATATTTACATTTTTATAGCGTCTCGTGCCTACGCACAGGCGTTTTGCCTATGTAGGCACTTTTTCCATTATTAATATTTTACTTAGTAGAAATTATTTTTTCGTTATATTATAATATTGTGCATTGTAAATTATCAATTAATTGTATGTGTTATGGAAAATAAACGATTTTGATTTGATTTGATTTGATTTGCTATAGGCCTAATATTTTAATCATCAAAGCAATGGTATGGGGCCGCTGCCTCCATCGAATTGTAGGTGAGTTATGTTTTTATATACATTATTCATATAAATGTATATAAAAAAAACTTTACCAAAAGAAGTTCATATTTTAAATGTTTTAAGCAATGTAAAATACAAATATGAAGATTTTCACATTTATATTTTTAAAGTCATCCGTGAATAATACAAAAAATTGCAGACAAACAAGTAAAAATATAATTAAGGTATGATACAAGATTTTAATGTAAGCTACATACTAAGCAAAACGTTTTATAAAAAATTCAAACATATAACATTGTTCATTTTTCTTATTATGAACTTGAAACTTGAGAACAGAAATGTAATCTAATTAACAATTAGTTTGTGGCTTTTATGGCCCTCGGAGTCAATGGGTAGTGTGGGGAAGTTTGAAAGGCCTGTCATTCTATCACTGCCATTGGCTATTGTTGGATACCAGCCCCTCTGATTAGACCATTGTTTTTCTCTCCCTATTGACATTTAACCACTGTCGAATATAAAAGATTGTTCGATTTGAATTCGGCACAAGTAAGAATGTCGTACCTTCACAATTATATTGCGTAATCAATGTAAAAAAATGTTGGTGTATGAGTTTTTCATTAATCTTATGTATACAACAATAATTGTTATGTATTATTTATTATATGTGTTAATTAGTAACAAAAATGGTCAATGAGTGGCTGTTTTGCCACTCATTTTAGTGAAATAACGATGCAAATTGGCAAAAAATTTAAAAGAATAATATAAGATTGTGATAAATATTAAAGCCACAGATTAAAATACACTAATTTTTCCATAATATTACTTAACTCATAATATTGATACGTACAAACTACGTGAAAAAATATACATAAAATAACAATTCAGGATACGTTTAGGATGACTCATTTCAATATTAATTGTTTAGTTTAATAGTTTTAGAGTTAAAAAATAAAATACCAAATCCTATAGAATAAGAGATGATTGTTTTCTCTTGAATTTAGAACCGTGCCAAACAGATGTTACATAGATATGACTTTTATACTGAGAGAAGAAAAAAACGTAGCCAAAGGGGTAAAGTTTTACTAAACCTCCAAGAAAAACAAGACTACATTTGAATAAATTTTTGAAGAACTACGACTATGATATTTATGATAATTCATGTTTCCTTAGAAAAATTTTTATTCGATTGATAGTCAGTCATTAGTTCATCATAATCTGTAGATCAGGTTAAGTCTTCTTTTCCGCCATCTTTGCTAAAACTCAATAATACTGGTCACTCTCTTCGCTAAAACACATTCGATGTTCATCTCTGGCGACTGTCACTTCCAGTCATTTGTCTTCTGGTCCGATTTTATATCAAATAGTTATTAAATAACTTATGTTACGTTTTGTTGTATTCGAAGGTAGTAATGTGTGATTAAGTCAACAAATTGTGTTTAACAACATTTTAATAAATTATACTAGTTTTTTTAAATTCATATTATCAGCAGTGATCATGTGTTTTTTAATGGCGTTTTACTTTTATAGTCTAAATATTACTATAAAATTACATTTTAAATATAAAAAGTTTTATTTTTTTATTTTAGAGATATGTTTTCAATCGTGTAGCAAATTTATTTTGATTGTTGGTATCGTTTCCACTTTTAAAATATAGTTTTTTTTTTCGCATTCTTTATAATTGGCTAAAATTCAAGGTACAGGTATCTTTCCCTCAGGGGCAGTGGGCTTTCCACTGTACGGGTGTTTCTTGGCGACCCCGGGGTACCTGAGCCAAGCTGTGAGACCCTCCTCACAGTTCTTCCCGAGCTAAGGCCATTCTTCTCATCTTTCAGGTCTTAGCTCACCG
Organism: Neoaliturus tenellus; assembly: GCA_030545055.2. Taxonomy (NCBI): domain Eukaryota; kingdom Metazoa; phylum Arthropoda; class Insecta; order Hemiptera; family Cicadellidae; genus Neoaliturus; species Neoaliturus tenellus. The sequence continues at coordinate 250,500,002 of CM061533.1, read as the reverse complement.
TCTTTATTCTTTCCTGAGCTAACCTTGCTCACCTTCTTTTTTTTCGACCCCAAATCAAGGGTGTCTTTCCACCTTCTTTCGACCGGCGCATGCTGGGGGGTCCTGGGAGTGTCCCTGTTGTGTTGCAGGGACTGATGTGTGCCTCGCACTGCCGATGGTCTCCTCCAGTGTGTCGTCAGAAGCCAGCCGCTTCGGACCTTAGTCAGGGAGTGCGGCATGGATGCAGGGATCGGACTCTGCATTGCCACGGTGCGACCCCCAGCACGTCCGGCACCTTGTGTGTATCGGTGCTGGGCAAACGGAGGTTCGGGCCCCAGAGTCCTGGGGTAGGGGTGTCTTATCTCCTACGGGGGGTAGACCTCCGAGGGTGTACCCGCTCTCGGCCGATGAAGGGCCGCCCCTTGCCGCACGATGCGCTGGTGACATGAAAGCATGGATTTTATCAACCGAAACACGAAGAACGTAAAGGAGAATGAGCAAGCCGCTTTTAGGCGAAGCTCTATTGTGCAGAGGTCTCCGACCTCGAAGACTGGGACGCCGACAGGGGGAATTAAAACCTCCCCCCCACCGGCACCGTTCAAGACGGTAAGTGACGCCGGATCGCCGTCCGAGCCTGAAAAGGAGAAAGTGGATGTCAATCTAGCGATGAAGGTGACCGAGGCAGAAACCTCAAAAGCCAGGCTCGATGGAATACCTCCCAGGAAGAGCCCTCTTCGTGCGGCATTCGAGCTGCAAATGCTTCGGCAGCAGCAGGACGACGCCCACGAGGAGGAAGACTCATGTCTGAAGAAGATGAAAGCTCTTTTGAAGGAGATGGCCAAGGCCCTCTTAATTCAAAAGAACGTAAACAAGGCCATAAAAGAGGGGATTCCGAAACTCGAAGATTCTCTAGACGAAATCGAGGAATGCCGGAAAATCAGGCTAAAGGCAGTGAAACAGGAGCGCGATGTCACGAACCGAGTCATCTCTGCTTCGCCTCAAGCTCATCTGGCTGAGTCCCAGACTCAAGCCAGAAAGCGAAAGAAGAGGCAGAGCGGTTCATCATCGGGAAGCCCTGAGCTCGGGGAGTTGGACTTGGCGCCGAGGCCGGTTTTTGTCACTGCATCATCGCAGACATCTCCTGTCCCGGCTGCTCATTCCATCCCGGGCGCTGTCGTTGTTCCAGTGGCTACTCCTGCAGAGGTTCCTGCTCCGGCGGCTAATCCTGCCTTGGCAGAAAACTCTGCCTCGACACCTTTGGGGGGCTGGAAGACGCGCCTGTCTAAGAAAGAAAGGAGGAGGCAGAAGCAAGCGGAGGCAGCTTCGAAAAGTGCGTCGAGGGTGGAGCGGACGCAAGTCTCAAACCCGGTTGGGGAGGCCTCTGGCAAGTCTGTCAGAAAGCCTAAACAACCCAGGCCTAAGAAGCCCAGGAAGGAGGCAATCTTGATTAAGCCCTTAGGGGAGCGATCTTTTGCCGATGTTCTGGGTCAGATTAGATCGCAGGCCAAACCGGAAGAGACCGACACCGTTATCAAGTCTATTCGGCGAACCCAGAACGGGGATGTCCTCCTCGAACTGGGGAAGTCGAGTGACAAGATCGGTTTTGCCGCTTCCCTCAAGACTGCACTTGGGGACAAAGGCTCCATCAAGGCCCTAGAACCGAAGTGTTCGGTCGAGATTCGGGACCTTGATGCCCTCTCCACCGAAGACGAGGTGACCCGTGCGATCCAGGTGGCACTCCCGGAGATACCGGCTGATGGAGTGAGGGTATGGCTGACAAAGCCTAACCGAAGTCAACTCCGGATGGCTGTTGCTGAGATGGGCGAAAAGCACGCCAATAAGCTGCTTAGCCTTCAGCACCTCAGAGTCGGTTGGGTCAGTTGCAGGCTCAAACGGAGGGTGGTAGTTTCGAGATGCTTTCGTTGCCTCGGTTTCGGCCACTCCTCCCGAAACTGTAAAGGGCCCGACAGGAGTGCCAACTGCTTCCAGTGTGGAAGCCAGGGCCACAAACGCAAGGAATGTTCCTCGAGCCCCTCCTGCTTCCTCTGCAAGGATTCAGGCTCCAGTGCCCTCGGTCACTTACCCGGGTCTGGTCAGTGCGGTGCCTTCAGAACCGCACTTGAACAGGCAAAAGGCAGCGGCCGGTAATTCGCATCCTCCAGGCCAATCTTCATAGATCCTGGGGAGCTGATAACCTTCTAGATCAGCTCGCCCGAGAACTTGGTGCTGACGCGCTCCTTATCAGCGAACAGTATCGGGACAGAGACCCAAACACTTGGATCTCCGACAGCCTCGGTACTGCTGCACTTTGGGCGCGTAATACGCGGGATGTCTTGGTGCGGAGTCATGGTCGCGGCCGAGGATTTGCCTGGGTTAGGTGTAGGGACGTGACAATCTTCAGTTGCTACCTCACCCCCAACGAGGCCGTCCAGGACTTCCGCGACAAGATAGATAGCCTAGAGGAGTGCGTTCTTTGCACCACCGGGCATGTCGTCGTTGGTGGCGATTTCAACGCCAGGGCCGTCGAGTGGGGAATGCCCTCTACCAGCTCCCGGGGGAAATACATCCTGGATTTCATCGCCAGGGCCGGTCTTGTCGTCCTCAACCAGGGCGACACACCTACTTTTCGGCGCCCCGGGCAGAGAGGCACGATCCCTGACGTCACCTTTGCGTCTGAGTCGCTCCTTCCGAGGATCTCTGGCTGGAGGGTTGTGGAGGACTACACGGGTAGCGACCACCAATACATCGTGTTTGATCTGCATGATCAGGAAAATCGTCGAGTTTCCGCATCTCGGGAAGGGCCACGCCGGTGGAACACCAACAAACTGGACGTGGTTAAGTTCACCGAAGTCATCTCTCGGGGAGCGCAGGGGAATCCTGGTGAGGCTGGGGCCGAGGCACTAGTAACATCCACGATGGAACTGATCGTCTCGGCCTGCGACCAGTCTATGCCGCGAAGGAAACCCCGACGCGACAAACAACCCGTTTACTGGTGGACTGAAGAGATTGCGGAACTCAGAAGAACATGTTTAAGAACTAGACGAGCCGCCACTAGAGCGAGAATTCCCGCAGACAGAGTTCGTAAGTCGGAGGCCTATAAAGCTGCGAGAAAATCCCTCCGCCAGGCGATCAACAGGAGCAAGGCGAATAGCTGGAGGAGACTTCGTGACGACGTTGACTCCGACCCGTGGGGCCTGGGTTACAAACTTGTAACGCAGAAACTCGGCGCCCGCTCTCCACCTTCCATCATGGAGGGCGCCACCATGGGGAGGATCGTCGCTGCGTTGTTTCCTGAACATCCTCAGCGACCGCCGGTTGACTTCAGACGGGTAGAGGACGTTCCACTCTTCACTTTCGAGGAGCTGGAAACCTCCGTTCTCTCCCTGAAGAGCAACAAGGCTCCTGGCCCGGACGGGATTCCCAGTGAGGCTTTAAAGAAAGTATTTTCAATCAACGCTGACTTGTTGTTGAGAATGTACAATGCCTGTTTGGTAGAAGGGGTGTTTCCGGCTCCCTGGAAAACAGCCAGGCTTGTACTGATCAGCAAGGGCAAAGGTGATCCCGAGCTGCCGTCGTCCCACAGGCCTCTCTGCATGTTGGACACGGCTGGGAAGCTGTTCGAGAAGCTGATCCGTTCCCGCCTGACTTCTGCCGTGGAAGCTGCCGGGGACTTATGCCCCCGTCAGTACGGCTTCAGAAAGGGACGGTCAACGATCGACGCTGTCACCGAAGTTCAGAGAGCTGTGGAGAGAGCCGAGAGCCACAACCATTTCTCCCGCCGAGTAGTGCTTCTTGTTACGCTTGATGTCAAGAATGCCTTCAACTCGGCAAGGTGGGTCGATATGTTGGATGCGCTTCGCAACACCTTTCGTATTCCTGCATATCTGTTGCGGCTCATCGAGGATTATCTACGCTCTCGAAGCCTGATTTATGACACGAGGGACGGAACGCGGACGATGGAAGTCACTTCTGGTGCCGCACAAGGTTCAATACTCGGCCCGGATCTCTGGAACGTTGCCTATGACAGCCTCCTGAGGTCCGAGATGCCTGAGGAAACCACTTTGGTTGGGTACGCCGATGACGTTGCAGCTCTCATTGCTGCACGCAACGTTGAGCTGGCCCAACTGAAGTTGAACCGAGTTATGCGGGTGGTCAACAACTGGATGTCCGATCACGGTCTCTCGCTTGCTCTCAGTAAGACGGAGATTGTGATCCTCACGAAGAAGAGGATCGACACCGTCGTCCCACTCCGAGTGGGAAGGGAGGTGGTCACATCAACTCGTGCCGCCAAATACCTCGGGGTTATGGTGGACACCAAGTTAAGCTGGAGGGATCAGATCTTTCGTACGGTGGACAAGGCCGCTAAGGTAGTCACTTACCTTAGTAGGCTGATGGCCAATGTCGGGGGTCCCCGATCCAGCAGAAGACGTCTGTTGATGTCCGCGGTCCAGTCCGTGCTCCTTTACGGGGCAGAGGTGTGGGCAGGCGCTCTAGAGAAGGAGTGCTACAGGTTGAGACTCGCCCGGGTTCAGCGTCAAGCTGCGCTCCGGGTGTGTTCCGCCTACCGGACAGTGTCCGAGCCTGCCGTCCTGGTGGTCGCCGGAGTCATCCCGGTCAAGCTCTTGGCAGGGGAGAGGAAAGCGATTTACCAGAGACAAGGCGAGATCGGCAAGGACACGGCAAGAACCGAAGAGCGCTCCCGAACCTTCCAGCAGTGGCAACACAGCTGGGAGCACGACACCCGAGGACGATGGACTGCGCGACTCATCGAGCAGGTCCAACCATGGGTGGAAAGGCGGCATGGCGAGGTGGACTACTACCTCACGCAGTTCCTGACAGGTCACGGCTACTTCAAGTCGTACCTGAACCGGATGGGCAAGACCGGTTCACCGGATTGCATCTACTGCCCGGGCGTTCCCGATGACGTGGAGCACACCTTCTTCCGCTGTTCGCGTTGGGAAAGGCCCCGCCTGGAGGCCACAAGAAAACTCGGTGTTTTTTCGGTGGACACGGTCTGCCAAAAGATTATGGAGGATGAGGGCAACTGGGATTGTTTGTCACAGTTCGTCCGGGGTATCCTCCTGGAAAAGAAAACCGATTTGGACCACGAAGTGGCCCAGATCCCTTGACCGAACAGCTGGATAAGGAGCGAGCCCAATGGGCGTAAGCCAAATTTAGGCCTAGCCTGACGTAATGTGATAAACAATTCCAGGTTAGAATCCTAAAGAGTAGAGGAGGTTTTTTAGTGGGTAAACCCGTTTTTTAGGGGAGTCCCACACTACAGGCTGGCCACCTGTGTGCGTAATGCATTTTCCCTGCCTCTCCCTCAAAAAAAAAAAAAAAAAAAAAAAAAAGGTACAGGTATCTTAAAACATAACTCAAGATAAAAAGAAAATTAAATTAAATAACCCTGTCTTCATCCATTAGCATGTTTACATGTATAAAGGCAAATCAATTCGGTTGCGTTATATATAATTAATCCTAATTAAGTTACTTTAGTTCATATATTTCGAGTTTACTTATTTCGGAAAAAATTAATAAATATTATCATGTCTTGGCGTAGTTAATTATCAATGTTCTGCTAAAGAGGTTTACCACTACTTTATGCCACTAATGGCGCTAACTCATATTTACCAGCAATGGACTAATTAAGATTTTTTTTCAAATAAATGTCGATAAAGTTTGTAGTAATTTCAAATAATGTAATGTTTGTATGATTTCAATTAATTTATAAATGTCAAAGAATATCCTCAGACAGCCCCCGAATGCAGTTTGCCAAACGTAGCCGATATAAAATTAATTCATAATAAATAGATTTTTATTTTAACTATAGGATGAGGTTGAAGATCGAACTAATAGCAGGAGAGGCTCATCGTATTCTTGAAATCAATTATAATATTTTGATAAAAGAGGAATAAAGGATGAAAATGAAATTGGAAGTTTTGTGGGTAGCATTTAAGAACCTATTTGGATTATTTAAGAATATATTTTGTATTTGATTTAATTTTTTTGTGATTAATTCACAAAGAAAATAAAAAGTTACTACAATACAATGTATTACTATGCATCGAAATTACTTATTATTTAATTTCATTGCGATCCAAAATATAAACAAATAAATACATGCTATTGTGATGAGTATAAAAACAAAATATTTTAATTACTTAATTCTTGGGATATAAAATAATCTTTTAAACATAGTAATTTATTATTTTGTCGTAGAGAAATAATTTTATAATATGTGTCACTTAGTAATGGATAAATCTATAAAATCTGTTGTTAATTTCATTTTTGCTGTTAATATTTGTTTCAATACATAAAACTTGTGGGTAATGCATTTAAGGAGAGAATACTTTAATATAATTTTTTACCTTAAGTTTCTATCCACAGAAAAAATGTCCTGCATAATCTAAATTATTAATAATTAATAATTTAGATTATGCAGGACATTTTTTCTGTGGATAGAAACTTAAGGTAGATGAAACTTAGGTATATAAAAACGTTGCTAATTATTAGCAACGTTTTCATTGCAAGACTATAATATGGATGTAGAGAACCCATGAGTCTGCCTGGGGAATTTAAAGTCTCTTTATCCAGAACGATTGGCTAAGACTGTCGTGTATTGGGAGCTTTATTTTATCTTCTAAGTGCCAGTAAATCGGACAATTCTCATTTTGGTTCTGTCTATTTATTGAAGAGGTGTTGTTATTTAAAAATTGGAATATTGGATCTTTGCAAGTAGTAAAAAATATGTTCAATACTAGATATTCAATAGTAGTAGTAATTCAATGTTAGATAGATTATTTAATTTCTAATATTAATTGTAGATCGTTATAAGCCAAGCATGCATAACCCATTTAAAGTACACCTAGCAAAAGCACAATTTAAAACAAATGAAAATTTTTGATTGCAGCATGCCAACCTGATGTCCAAATCAACCACAATTCTGTCTAAATGTTTAAGGGTCAAAATGGGTCATTGATGCTCCTAACCTTAAATTAACCATTTATATACCGTATATAACTGAATAAATAGAATTATTGAGCTTTTAAAAAACCTTTTATCATCTTATTCATACCATGTACCTTATATAATATTAGTTGGCATGGAAAATGTTCAAAATTTAAAATACAGGAAGTTTTATATATAATTACATAATTTTAATTTGGTGTATATCTTTAGAAATAATTCTAGGTTATAGGTAAAATTGAAGAAAATGTAATAGGATTTCATGTAAATAGCATTTTTTTTGTTCTAAAAACTAAAGTTGCGTTTCTGTAATTTCCAAGCATCTAAGATCTTTGTATAAACGAGGGAGAAATATTGTATCAGCAATTCCAGCTTTGTCCATAACATTTATAACGCATGGCATTTTCAGTGAAAATTGATGGTAGACCCTAATAACAACTGTTACAGTAAAGGTTTGTTATTTAGATAAAAAAACTAAAAAATCCCCTTCAATTTCTCAAAAAAAATCACACAGCTAGCATTATTTTCAGTGAACTAAGTCCAGGTTAATTTGCAAAGTTTTGTATGAAAAAACATGTATTGGTAATAACAAGATAAACTAAAAATGTTTACTAGGGAAATATAACTACATTACCTAGTTGTATTAACATTTTATGTTATGTAGTAAAATAAGATTTGTTTTCAAAGATAATATGGTCATCATGTTTTCAATGATATATTCATGAACAAATAAATTCTCTTTTCAAATATTTATATGAGTTTTTTTTTATTTTCTATTATAAAGCAATAAAAGGTCTTTACGTTTTTATTTGTATCTTTGTATCTCTATTGACCTTTCAATACTAATTGTTCGTAAATAAACCAAGCAAAAGTAAAAGTTAAATGTAAAATAATACGCCTTAGAATGAATTGAGCCCGTTCTATGTGTCAAGACAAATCTCTCTATATACGTCTCGCTTCTTTCAATCTTTCAGGATAAAAAGACGGAGCCAATTCTACGGAACAGGCTTGTTCGAATTTCCTATTCAAATTGAAAGACTTTTTCGGAGTTTACCACATAGTAAACTGTTACAGTAGGCTACAAAATAGTATGCTCTAAAATTGATGTTTTCTACCAACAGAAATCAACCACTTTAAATTAATAAGGTTTTGATTTTAATTTATAAGTATACTTATTTACCACCCCCCCCCAAAAAAAAAAAAAAAAAAAAAAAAAAAAAAAACGATATCACCTTATGTGTAGCTTGAAACATCAATTTGTGACCAACATTAACATTAAGAATATTGAGATGACTTATGTAAGGTAAGATTTCTCTCCGGGCCAGTTACATGCTAGACAGATGTCGCAAGTCGTCTAGAAGACAACTCTTCGTTGTGCTAACTAACTGGCCTAACTTAACCTAAATATTACGATTTTCTTACTTTGGAGAAAACTTATACGAAAAAATAATTGCTTGTATTAAGAACTTCGAAAAAAATTCTCATATTTATTTCCAAGAAAGGTAGCATATTCAAATATCTCGAAAATTTCGCCTTTTCACTGTTTGAAAAGACACTGACCAATCATTATATAAAAAAAATGTAATCTCGCTGACTATTACAATACTACTAAATAACAGAACCGGAACGCACAATAATAGGAGAACTTATCTTCTCTTACCTTCTGTCTGAATATTATAAATAATATTCGTTTCTTTATCTTTATATTTGTATTTATATTTTCTTTTCTGCGTCCAACTTTATTCCATTTTGTTATGTTGTATGTACTTTTTCAGAAAGTTCTACCGAACAGCAACATGAACATCGTGACTCTAAAAAATAATATTGAAATACAAAGTAATAGCAAAATTTATGTCAATCATACATGGACCCTGACGGATTTTTTGATAATACATGTATTCCAGGTTTTTAGGTATCCAGACACAAACAATACGGTACAGCGTTGTAGTCGTTCTGTAGTAAGTACATCAAACTTAACCTCTGAAGTTGCACTGGGAAAATCAGCTGATCAGTTGCAACGGATGTTGAAGTGTGTGCAGGATGTACCCATCATCACCTGATGTCTACTTCCTCTATCCACCGAGAAATTATCTTGTGCAGTTGATGAAATGGGATAATTACTAATAACACTTTTGTAATAAACTCAAATAGTTTAATTTAACTGGTTTTTTAACAAAAAAAATGTGAAAATCTTAAATTATTCATTGTATTGTAAATATTCTTCATTATATTTGAATATTACATATATTTACTCATTTATATTATAATAAGAACATCTTTAGTTTCATTATAATTATTATAACAACAATTCCTACAAGTTCTGTCTTATTATATTTAATATTTTCAAACAACTAGCTAGTTGATTGACAATGGCCAGGGGCAACCACCCCTACAAATTAAAATATTAATAGTTAGATTATAAATGACTATCCTTAATTCAACAAATTTAAGTGAAGAAGAATTTAATTTTAAATATAATATCACAGACATCTGGTTCATTTTGCTGCTTTTTCTTCAGTAGGCTATTTACCTCATTCTTTTAAACTAAACTTATGGATATAGTAGAAAAGATGATAGTACTGCATGTGAATCATAAAAGTATAATTTAAATTACACAAGTTCTTCAAAAAAGTAAAGATTTGAGCATAACATATTTTTTTACCCAAAACAACACATATGAATTATTTGAATTGTTTATTTTTGTCTTCTTCCAATTTATTTGCCGAAGGAAAATCTAGTATAAAAGGGAATATTCTGTCCTGATGGACTGATTTAACGAATTACTTCAACTAACCTTTACCAAATTAAACTGTGGTGTTTTAAATTTTATAACTTCACTATAAATTAAGTAAATATATTATAAATGTTTTATTATGCTATTATATTATTTGTTTAGATGAAAGTGATGTTGCCGAACAAAATCCAAATTATGTTCTTATGTGACTAATCTATTAAATGTTTCAATGCTAGGTTTTGTGCAGGGAATAAACCAAAGAAAAGTACGACGCTCAATCAGAGCGACTCTCATTCTATCACTGCCAATTTTGCTATTGTCAAGTACTAACTCGTATAATGTTTTCATTTTTCACTCAAATATAATTTACTCACTTCACAAAAATTAGTGTGTCAGTTTAGCTTACACTATAAAGAGAATAATTATTTTCAAATATTCCATAAATATTGAAATCAGCCCTTAGTAACACATCAAATAGAAGCATAAACCTAATAAAGTATAGTAAGCAATAAACCTAGGTATGTTTCTAGTGTTTATATATAATTTATTTGAAAAAAAAAATGATTTCTCTCTTAACAATTATGTCAGTAATGTAAATGAAGTTGTTTCCTTATGTATAGTTGAATAGAAGAACTTTCTCCGAATTTTTCTCTTAATAAATTTACATAACATTTCTTCAAAATATATACAAACTAAATATTTGTACGAAGTAAAAACCAAAATCTTTTTTTTTTTTTTTAATTCAATTTAATTCAATTATTTTATTGATTTTATTACATGGGTTATATTAAATACATAAATACATGCAATAGTATTCTTTTGTCAGTTAGTCCATCCTCTGTTAGCTAGTTGGTATAGCCTACAATAAATAATAAAAATAAATAAGTGAAGTAAAAAATCCCTTTTTATAAATTTTGTTTTGTAAATACAAAACAAACTCTATGATTTTAATTTTATCTATTACTGTATTTAATTCAAAACCTCACGAATTTTAGAATTTAACTACAAATATATCCACAAATATAAATACAACTAAAGTCATATCCATGATGGTGTAAAAGTTGGTCCGGAAAATTTTATTTATGATTGATTACTGCTAGTACAAATATTGACTCTTCGCAATTACTATTTAACCGAGAACTAATTTCAGTAGTTGCAGTTGGCTTCCTGGCATACAGTTATGTTTCTATACGTACCCAGTTACGTCACAGACCTTGTAACTAGTACAATAGCGAATCGTGGCCTGAATTGTCTCGTTCGCCGCTGACATGCAATGTACTGAGAACTCTACTAATTAGACAACGTAACGTAGTTGATGTCAATTAAACCATCGAACCGTAGGAATTTACAACTTTGTGGGATCAATCCTTTAGTGATCTGTTCATTATTTTTAAAATCCTCATTTAGTGTGGTTTTAAATGCTTTTAAGGTTAATTTGATTGCACCAAGTGTGTCGTAGCATATAGGAAGGAGGGACAAGAAAGTTATTTATTGCACCATTAACCTTCCATTTTTTAATATTTTTTTACTATTTATTTTAGGTATTTTTCTACTACCATATTATCAGACTCTAATATTTAATTACATTTTTTTCCAATTATTACCGTAAAAAAAACATTAAGTCAACTTCTAAAAATAAGGTGGAATGTGTTATTTTAAATAATTGTCCAATATATTAAATAGCACACAATCATTCACCTGGTAATTACAACAAAATTTACCATATTTATATTTGATTCAGGCCTACTCAAATGATTTTTATTTCATACAATTTCATTATAAAAACAGGTCAAAAAATATTTTTGTGTAAAAACTATGGAATACATTCATATTCAACCATATATTTCATTTTGTATTCGTTTTAAACCCTACCGGTACCTGAATACTAACTAATAGTTAATTTAAAACTCAAATTATAACTAATAAAATGATATGAAGCTATTTGATAAATCTTTGAAAAATACAAACTTTAAAATTAGTTTTAAAACCCGAAATAACAGTTTAATCTAATAAATAAATTATCTGACGATAATGACAACAAAGAAAAGTTTTCAAAATTGGAAATATAACATTTTTTTAAGACTGCTCAAAATATTACATTGGGCAAACAGGTAGAACGTCTTCTTCTAGATTTAACAATCACATCAAAGCCATTCGATCAAATAACCTAACAAAGCAAAAGTCAAAATTTGTAGAATATACAGGGTGTTTGGTACTACCTGTAAATTGAAACAAAAATACGCAATTGAGGCAGTTCAATCCCTCTCCACCTTCCAGTAAAACATATTTCTAGATTTTTTCTAATTTCTTGGTATTGCTCATGAAAATTTCATGTTTCCTGCCTTTTAACAAATCTATTGCAATTCTTTGTGATATTTTAGAAAGAACAAAAGATTTCCTTTTAAAATAAGTACATTTTGTCCCAATTAAACACACTTAGATCTTTGTAAAATCTACCTTAAACCACTATTTTGGAAAATTAAGAAAAGTTGTGCTATAACTTACTTCAGAATTTTTTTAAACGCCAAGCAACAAACTGTCAAGTCCAGCAAAACTTCCCCACATAAACAATTTTAAAATATTATCCTAAAAGTGACCATTCCTGTTTGCCTAAGGGGCAGGAATCAGCGTCAAGCACAATTTGTGAGCTGTTTTTTATTATTTTTTATTTTTGTTTTTTTTATAATACGTATACCGATAGAACCCAAAAAGCTTCCTACAAACTGTAGGGTTATCTCCAAAAGAAATATTAGAGAAAAATTCATTGGCCTTATTTGCATCATATAGAACTTAAATATTTTTTTTTTTATTTAAAGCAGCATGTCACAAACTCGTAATGAAAAAGTCGAATTCTTGTAATTACTTAATTTTTAAGTTTTTTCATATAATTTTCATTAAAAGTTTGTCTGTCATTTCCGACTTGGTCAATCATTTGAAATGCGGTTAGATGCCTTAGACTCTACTAAGACATTTTATTTTATGTACATATCAACCTATGCTTAAATTTAAGATTTTGGACTTACTCCTAGTGGCCCGTCCCCCAGAAATGCTATCCTCTAGGTTTTGTCACCACAGATAAGTAGGTTACTATCATCAGGTTTGTGAAAGTTGGTATATTTATATCTTGTGGTTTGAAAGTTATTAAATGGGATCCATACATAATTTTCATCCTGAGTACGTGTAAGGATTTCAAATAATGATAATTACTTTATGAAAAACAGGGTAATATTTTAAAATGCGGGTTCCGCCCCTTAGATAAATAGAAAAGGTCACTTTTAGCATATCATTTCTAAGATCATAATGTGGGAAAGTTTTGGTGGAATTTCACAGTTTGTAGCTTGACTCTCGAAAAATGTTCTTTTTACATAAGTACATACATGAGTAAGAAGAACGATTTATTAAACATAACTCAAACAAAGCAAACCAATCCAATTTTTTACAAAATAAAAATATAAGGAGAGAAACTTCACTGACTAGGAAATAAGTTAACATATATATAATCAGAATCAGAGTTTTATGTAGATAACAAATTTAGCTTGTTGTTTATAATGAGAAGTCAAAAAATATATACAAAAAATGTATTAGTAAAGATGTGAATTCGAAAGTTATTCAGGTAAGATAATTATATTTAATTTGTATAGTAGTAATCAAATTTAACCTACTTTAGTGCATTCAATAAAAAAATAAACACTTTTTAACTTAATTTATTCTGTCAAAACAAACTTCATGAAGACAGTTGACACTATTTTTTGTTAGGGGACAAAAACTCAAAGCACCATAAACATGTGCAGTAAACAAACCAGTGAATAAATGAAATTATGTCTCTCAATGCCAATACGATCATGATAGATTTCAGGATGTGTCGTATGTGTTTATCAATCCTAGCATCATGTTTACTTTTCCCTATTTTTTCATATGTCCACACATTTTAAAGCTGGATGGTCAACACTGACTTTTTGCAAAAGTGTTTTCAAAACTACAAATGGTAACATTTAAAATATTTGAACATCTTTCGAAGACCAGCTTTAAAATATTGACAACAATATGAACACATCTGAGCAGTCAACAATGCAGTGTTAGATTTTCATCGGGTGCTAATTCAGATCAATACCAGTGTTTCTGCAATTCCGGGCAGCAAGATAAATTAGATCAGTGTGAGGGCGCCAGTGACAACGGCGATTGACAAGGAGTGACGGGACGGAACTAACAATACTGACATTGCCTTCCCTTTATTCATTCGTTCACTGCATTCATTCTCTTCACTCATCCCGACTGACTTCTCAACTCCTCCCTCCTGTCAGTCACATGTGCAATAACTCATTGTGTATCTGTTACAGGCCCCTTAATAATAGGCCGTAGACGGCAAATGTTTGATAAAACAAGCTTCCAGAAATGAAACGTAATTTTTTTCTCTACTGAACAAAATAAGATACAAGTTTGAATTATTTTACATGTTTCAAGAAAAGGATTTTCGGGATTTTAGGTAAGTCTACTTGTTGAGGCTAACGCATGTAATTCAGTTTACTATATACATCAAAATAAACTGGTAATTTATGAAATTGCTAAAATTTTAATCAAGATTGAACCGGCAACCTTTAGATGCTACGGTGAGCTCTGTAAACACTCATCACCCATCCAGACTGTTGATATGTCTAAAATTTAAATTATTAAAAAAAATAATTAAAACTAATCAAGCATAGATGTAAATAAAACATTATTTACACAAAACCCAAACAATATACTCAAAGAAGACAACCCTTTTTAATTATCTAAGCAAAGTCTAAGGCGAAAAGCGTAATAATAGATTAATAAGATGGTCCCAAAAGTCATGTAATAATTTAAAACTACAAAACGTATTTACTTGCAAGCTAACCGTCAGCTTGCAAATAATGAACATAAAAATATTCCTCCGACGACGACGACGGGGCGCTGTATATTACGGCGACCCATCATACTATCCAGATGTCGTCTATTTACTGCTTAATACACTTCACTGAAGGCACTTGATATATTTATTTATTTATTTTTAATGTAAATCAACTAAGTGGAGGGAAAATAAGCAAAAGTCTATAAAAATGTATGATTTAAAAATGAAATAAAGGTAAATCGAAGATATTAACAATGTATTGTTATATAGACTAAACACTTCTAATTAAAGGACATAATCAAATTCTTAGCGTGTCCAAAATGCACACTGTCTATGTATTTTCACATTGTAATGAATTACAGATAGTGAAAGGTCAATGTATGAATGTAATATTCAAATTTAGTATAACCATTGTATGCACACTTGTACGCACACTCATTTCTTATTTCAGGATTATTTTTATATTTTAATTTTGAAATTCTACAACAAGCTTTGATTTACACTTATCCATGCAGAACAGCCGTTTTATTGGTTTAAAGTAATCCGCATAGTGGGCGTTTTCTGTCCTTTAAATATTGTTTCGAAAAATCATCTGTTCATTGTTCTGTGCGCTTACCTCAAAATTGGTTTTATTCACTATACAGAACACATAATTCTCTCCGGTATGTATTTTTCGCTACAGTTTCTTTCGTGATTTAAAATTAAATTAATAAGTTGCTCATCACATTTATTTTTTCTAAAAAGTATATATATATCTTCAGCTTATTAACAAAACTATATAATAAACAGATATGAACACAAATTGACAACTAATCACATCATAAAATTTAGCTACTTTAGTGGTTAGATTTTAAATCGAACTTGACTAGATAATTACTATATTAAACACCAATTTCTTTTATAGTATCAGGTTAACCGAGCTCGACGATTTAATTGACTTTTTTTTATTTTTATGCTCCAGGGCTATACGACATGGATTTTAATTATGAAAACCTGCCAACAATACAAATACAATTTTTTTTAAAATTGCAACTACAAAAATTGCTCTGCTAACAGTTATATACTTTAGACCAAAGGTTTGGAGTTATCACTCTAAAATGTCATTTATACTATCTACCCTTTTCCTTTTCTACCATTAGCTCATCGTCTTTTTTAATGTTGGATTCAAATTGTTTACTTAATTATATGAATATTAATGATTGAAACAAAACACAGCTCTGAACTGTGATATTGTATGTTGTCATAGTAATATTTACATTCCAGGAAACCGAATTGCTTTAGTATCAGGATAACAAGCCGACATCTAGAAGCAGCTATGGGCTCTGTGAACCGTAGTTTAACAGTCATTAGTGTTCACGAGGAAGCTGGTTATTTATCAAAGTTCATCTGATTGGTCCATATTTGATACAGAAGCAATACTGCTGGGTGCTAAATCAATAAGTTTTAAATCTTCCATGAAGAAAAAAATATTCAATACAAAGGAAATCAAGTATTCTTAGGCACTTGAGATACTGAAATTAAATCAAACTATTTTATTTGAGCATCTTACTACTTTTAAAGTTTATAAGAACATGTGGGCCAACATTTTTTATAAGAAACTTTTTAACGAGGTATTATAAACCAGGATTAGAAACTTGTGAGTAATAATTTATGTAAACGAAGGCAGACAATTTGTATTTTTTATTTTATAAATAAAGTTACAACCAATAATTGAATAAAGGATATAATATTTGTATGATTAATTTATATATTTTAACTTTGATAAGACAGCTAATGGTTATTAGTCAATTTAAGGTTTAATGTCTTGTTCATAAATAATATGAAAGACGGTTGATCAAATTACATTGAAAATTAAGGATACTCATACATGTTTGAGCATTACATTTAATTTCTAATTGTTTTTATGCTGGATTATTAACCATTAAATAAGTCTAATCATCCTCTGACTTAAATTACATAAAAGCCATTAAGCTTCCAGCAACTTACTGAATAATTGTGTATTTATTTTTTGATAATTTGAACTTAAAATATTTTTATCCATGACTTTTAATAAGCAATGGTAATCATATTACAAATAACATCAAGAAGAGGTACATTATTAAAACAGATTGCATAATGAGGTCTTAAAATTACATGTTTCACATTTAGATATAAGGTATAGCCCAATGAAATCTCGGTATTTGATAAAAGTAGTATTTTAATAAAAATTACCCAATTCGCACAATTTGCAGAAGCTTGTTCCATTTTTTAGTTCCTATAATGGGCCTAGCTTTGAAGAGTGTGATCATGTGAGTGAAAACGATGTTTAGGTCAAGTAACATCTTTGATTCTACGTTTTGGATGGAAGATCCCCCATAACCTATACATTTGAAACATCTTTTGTTACAGAGACTTACAGCATAAAAGTTGATCGTTTATAAATAGTGTATGCAACAATTATACACATATTTAAAAAAAGGTTACAATACCTCGTGCCGTTGTCAATCTGTCATTTGGTTAAGATGACTAGTTTCGGATTATTTGCTCCATTATCAAATGTTGCATACAGTCAATGAAAATGTTCCGAACACAATGTCGTTGTCAACATCAAAAAGCTCACAACACAGACACGAACGATTCAAACATTTAACACACATTACTAAACGATAACTAAACTGAATTATTTTCAATACGCGTGGCCGGCCGCGCAGACAAGTTCCGAGTCATGAAACTTATAATTCATGAATAAATAATATTTGGCCTTTAAGCCACTAGTGAGATGTGTATAACACAACAACCATTTTAATAGTGGCTTAAATGACTTCTTATTAGAATAGTTGTATAAACTACCATTAACATTGTTTTGGCTAGAAAACGAAAAAACAGACTTAAATTTGGGAAAGTCTAGAGGCTTTTTGAAATATAATTTGTATTTGCTTTAAAGTGGAGAGATAACACTAATTTAAAATACTGAAGGCATCTAAGTCATCAAACCATTAAACACATATTTCACAAGGTTTTTCCCATTAAGTGGAGAGCCATCAAAAGAAGGTGTATAAGCAACGTCGTCAATGTGAATTCCATCGTCACCCCCTTTGACTTAAAGGTTTTCATAAGATTTTGAGGGTGTGATAATACTCGTCTTAAGTAAACACACATTAATTACTACACCCCTTCCGTGGGTATGCCCTCTCCTGGCCTCTGATAAGACGACCCTCTGTAAACACTTTGTAATATACAATATTTCATCATAAGTGTAATTTCGCTAAGCACCGAGAGATTGAAACAAATTTGTAATTAATTATTTAGTTAGCTAAACCACTCAGCTAAAAACCACAGATTTCATACATTTATTTCTCCATAGGCCTATTCTTGATATTAAAAAGGATGATGAGTAGTTGATTTAAGATGGAGCCTTCTACCTTACAACGCTTTAATTTTGTTGTTCTTTGAAAGTTGTGACACAATTCATTGCGTTACTATAACTCACAATTGCGTACATAACCTTAACATCTCACAGTTATCAACAGGGTTATTTATTAACAACATATGGTTTTTATACTAATTATAAAACATTGTATATATGCAAACAAAAGAACATTGTTAGAGGTATGTGTATGCCAGAAAAAATGGATAAAAACTTGTGATGCTGTATAAGAATAAATCTCTCAATGTACGCATCAATGTCTCAAGAGCCTATATCGTGAAACAGATTCACTGGAATATCCGATTCAAATAAGACGAGATCCGTATATCTTGTGTTGTTCGTTCGCAGTATCCCACTGAAAAAACTATGAAAAATTCCAAATACTTTAATGCTTTAAGTGCTTTGCCTAATGAAAATAAAGAGAAATTTTAAGGGATTCATCTTTGCCTTGTTTCCAGTAGCACGATAATTAATTATCGTAAGCTAACCAACTTAATTTCTTGATTATAATGTTTAAAAGTTATAAAATATGCTGTTTTTCTCTTGTAAGAAAGATTGAAATAATCATTATATATTTCTATAACTCTAAAAAGTAAAATCACATCGTGAACACATATTAGAAGAATAAGAGGCTGGGGTGAAGATGGTCGCCTGTTTTGAGCTCTCTGAATAAGTTTTTACTATCCGTTAACATCGTAATAATTATTACATATTAAAATTTTTACGTTAGTAAAATCAATTTTTTAAGCTTACAGTCAAAGTGAATAAATAGTAAATTTCAATCCGCAATCAGTGATATGATGAAATCTACATATCTAACCTTAAAGTGCTGAAGACCAAGCCACACTACTCGTCAACAGACTTTCAATTTTTTTTTTTTTAAGGAAACTCCATTATTCTTCATTACAAACCTTTCAAACTGTTACCTTTTTCAACGTTAACCTTAAAATGGAACACCTCGTTCTTTCTACGCCCTGATTATATAATCCTATTCCAAATTCCAACCTTTAAAATTCAAGTAAGTGATTCAAAAACTCAAATTCTGTTTTCAAATTAGCAAACAAAACCGAATTGGCAAAGCGAAAAAACACGTTAGTAAGTTGTTCTTAAGTATATTAAGTATATTTTTTATCCTTGACTCAATAAGGTAACTTAAGTATTTTTAGAAACTTTAGCTCAATATGGTAGGTGCTGACCTATGCCTAGTTGAATTTTGTGGCAAAAGTACTAAGAAGATTGTTGCCGAATCTGAAGACACAATTAAATGTGATATTTGTAAGCAGTGATATCATGCCAAGAAGACCTGTAGTAATTTGAAAAATATTCTCTTTGTAAATATTAAGGAAAATTACCAATATGGGCTTGTAAAATTTGTGTTTCTTTCTATAGTCAGCCTAGAAACAAAAATCCTAGTAAGCTTTATGCAGAAGTTACGGAGCTAAATAAATAGTTGGCAGTTGTTAAATTAGAAAATTTTAGTTTAAGTGATCAACTGAGTACCAAAGAGATTAAGATTTAAAACTTGAGGATATTTTATGTAACCTGAAAAGAAAATCAATGAGACGAGCTCATGTGGAGTCGCCATGGTACTCCCAAAGAATGAAAGGTAGGGGCTCTAGAAAAAGTTTAGATTCTAAGGAATGCAATAAATTATAATTTAAAAACCTCAAATAAATTTGCACTCTTGAGTAGGCCTAAGTCTAAAGCTATATAAAATGACTGAAGTGCCAATCTTAATTCAATGGTGCAATTTCCCTCATTGGTTTTAAATAAGCCTATTGCCTCTAAACCTGGTGAGGGGACAGGAAAAATTCCTCGGTCATCTAAGGGAAGAAAATAAAATAATGAAAGACCTTATGTGCACTCTAAGAAAACTTGACAACCAAAGTCTAAGGTTTTAAAATAAGATGAATTGTGAACCCTAATGCTTATCTTGTAGGAGACAGCCATACTAGGGTCCTTGGATGTATGTTAATTTTTTTTTTTTTTTTTTTTTTTTTTTTTTTTTTTTTGAGGGAGAGGCAGGGAAAATGCATTACGCACACAGGTGGCCAGCCTGTAGTGTGGGACTCCCCTAAAAAACGGGTTTACCCACTAAAAAACCTCCTCTACTCTTTAGGATTCTAACCTGGAATTGTTTATCACATTACGTCAGGCTAGGCCTAAATTTGGCTTACGCCCATGGGGCTCGCTCCTTATCCAGCTGTTCGGTCAAGGGATCTGGGCCACTTCGTGGTCCAAATCGGTTTTCTTTTCCAGGAGGATACCCCGGACGAACTGTGACAAACAATCCCAGTTGCCCTCATCCTCCATAATCTTTTGGCAGACCGTGTCCACCGAAAAAACACCGAGTTTTCTTGTGGCCTCCAGGCGGGGCCTTTCCCAACGCGAACAGCGGAAGAAGGTGTGTTCCGCGTCATCGGGAACGCCCGGGCAGTAGATGCAATCCGGTGAACCGGTCTTGCCCATCCGGTTCAGGTACGACTTGAAGTAGCCGTGACCTGTCAGGAACTGCGTGAGGTAGTAGTCCACCTCGCCATGCCACCTTTCCACCCATGGTTGGACCTGCTCGATGAGTCGCGCAGTCCATCGTCCTCGGGTGTCGTGCTCCCAGCTGTGTTGCCACTGCTGGAAGGTTCGGGAGCGCTCTTCTGTTCTTGCCGTGTCCTTGCCGATCTCGCCTTGTCTCTGGTAAATCGCTTTCCTCTCCCCTGCCAAGAGCTTGACCGGGATGACTCCGGCGACCACCAGGACGACGCCAGGGCGACGCCAGGACCAGGCTCGGACACTGTCCGGTAGGCGGAACACACCCGGAGCGCAGCTTGACGCTGAACCCGGGCGAGTCGCAACCTGTAGCACTCCTTATCTAGAGCGCCTGCCCACACCTCTGCCCCGTAAAGGAGCACGGACTGGACCGCGGACATCAACAGACGTCTTCTGCTGGATCGGGGACCCCCGACATTGGCCATCAGCCTACTAAGGTAAGTGACTACCTTAGCGGCCTTGTCCGCCGTACGAAAGATCTGATCCCTCCAGCTTAACTTGGTGTCCACCATAACCCCGAGGTATTTGGCGGCACGAGTTGATGTGACCACCTCCCTTCCCACTCGGAGTGGGACGACGGTGTCGATCCTCTTCTTCGTGAGGATCACAATCTCCGTCTTACTGAGAGCAAGCGAGAGACCGTGATCGGACATCCAGTTGTTGACCACCCGCATAACTCGGTTCAACTTCAGTTGGGCCAGCTCAACGTTGCGTGCAGCAATGAGAGCTGCAACGTCATCGGCGTACCCAACCAAAGTGGTTTCCTCAGGCATCTCGGACCTCAGGAGGCTGTCATAGGCAACGTTTCAGAGATCCGGGCCGAGTATTGAACCTTGTGCGGCACCAGAAGTGACTTCCATCGTCCGCGTTCCGTCCCTCGTGTCATAAATCAGGCTTCGAGAGCGTAGATAATCCTCGATGAGCCGCAACAGGTATGCAGGAATACGAAAGGTGTTGCGAAGCGCATCCAACATATCGACCCACCTTGCCGAGTTGAAGGCATTCTTGACATCAAGCGTAACAAGAAGCACTACTCGGCGGGAGAAATGGTTGTGGCTCTCGGCTCTCTCCACAGCTCTCTGAACTTCGGTGACAGCGTCGATCGTTGACCGTCCCTTTATGAAGCCGTACTGACGGGGGCATAAGTCCCCGGCAGCTTCCACGGCAGAAGTCAGGCGGGAACGGATCAGCTTCTCGAACAGCTTCCCAGCCGTGTCCAACATGCAGAGGTTCCTGCTCCGGCGGCTAATCCTGCCTTGGCAGAAAACTCTGCCTCGACACCTTTGGGGGGCTGGAAGACGCGCCTGTCTAAGAAAGAAAGGAGAAGGCAGAAGCAAGCGGAGGCAGCTTCGAAAAGTGCGTCGAGGGTGGAGCGGACGCAAGTCTCAAACCCGGTTGGGGAGGCCTCTGGCAAGTCTGTCAGAAAGCCTAAACAACCCAGGCCTAAGAAGCCCAGGAAGGAGGCAATCTTGATTAAGCCCTTAGGGGGGCGATCTTTTGCCGATGTTCTGGGTCAGATTAGATCGCAGGCCAAACCGGAAGAGACCGACACCGTTATCAAGTCTATTCGGCGAACCCAGAACGGGGATGTCCTCCTCGAACTGGGGAAGTCGAGTGACAAGATCGGTTTTGCCGCTTCCCTCAAGACTGCACATGGGGACAAAGGCTCCATCAAGGCCCTAGAACCGAAGTGTTCGGTCGAGATTCGGGACCTTGATGCCCTCTCCACCGAAGACGAGGTGACCCGTGCGATCCAGGTGGCACTCCCGGAGATACCGGCTGATGGAGTGAGGGTATGGCTGACAAAGCCTAACCGAAGTCAACTCCGGATGGCTGTTGCTGAGATGGGCGAAAAGCACGCCAATAAGCTGCTTAGCCTTCAGCACCTCAGAGTCGGTTGGGTCAGTTGCAGGCTCAAACGGAGGGTGGTAGTTTCGAGATGCTTTCGTTGCCTCGGTTTCGGCCACTCCTCCCGAAACTGTAAAGGGCCCGACAGGAGTGCCAACTGCTTCCAGTGTGGAAGCCAGGGCCACAAACGCAAGGAATGTTCCTCGAGCCCCTCCTGCTTCCTCTGCAAGGATTCAGGCTCCAGTGCCCTCGGTCACTTACCCGGGTCTGGTCAGTGCGGTGCCTTCAGAACTGCACTTGAACAGGCAAAAGGCAGCGGCCGGTAATTCGCATCCTCCAGGCCAATCTTCATAGATCCTGGGGAGCTGATAACCTTCTAGATCAGCTCGCCCGAGAACTTGGTGCTGACGCGCTCCTTATCAGCGAACAGTATCGGGACAGAGACCCAAACACTTGGATCTCCGACAGCCTCGGTACTGCTGCACTTTGGGCGCGTAATACGCGGGATGTCTTGGTGCGGAGTCATGGTCGCGGCCGAGGATTTGCCTGGGTTAGGTGTAGGGACGTGACAATCTTCAGTTGCTACCTCACCCCCAGCGAGGCCGTCCAGGACTTCCGCGACAAGATAGATAGCCTAGAGGAGTGCGTTCTTTGCACCACCGGGCATGTCGTCGTTGGTGGCGATTTCAACGCCAGGGCCGTCGAGTGGGGAATGCCCTCTACCAGCTCCCGGGGGAAATACATCCTGGATTTCATCGCCAGGGCCGATCTTGTCGTCCTCAACCAGGGCGACACACCTACTTTTCGGCGCCCCGGGCAGAGAGGCACGATCCCTGACGTCACCTTTGCGTCTGAGTCGCTCCTTCCGAGGATCTCTGGCTGGAGGGTTGTGGAGGACTACACGGGTAGCGACCACCAATACATCGTGTTTGATCTGCATGATCAGGAAAATCGTCGAGTTTCCGCATCTCGGGAAGGGCCACGCCGGTGGAACACCAACAAACTGGATGTATGTTAATGGGGATTGTACAATCTTCGGTGATGCCAGGTGGCTCTATGTGGCTCGGCAGAGGGGATCTTGTAAAAAAAGCCTTTAAATTTCGTATACAATCCAAAAATGACATAAAAATTGGGGGTTTGTGTTTGAAATGTTTGAGTTAGGGGTTGGGGTGAAAATTAGATTAATTAGGCATGAAATTATAATGTTAAATGTTTCTCCCCCAACGTTGATAGATGTTTCCAGCAAACTGACCAGTGATATTTATTTTAGTTTTTGCATATATTAAGGTGCACATTCTAAAAAAATTTGAATAGTTGTGTAGCCAATAAAAATTTGATTGTTAATAAAATGCACTAAATTAAATCAATACTATTCATAAGTAATGTGCGTAGTTTTCTTTTTTAATTTTACTTACTTACAAGAAAATCTAACTAAACCCCTGTTACGAACTTATAAATACTTGCAATATCTTTCAATAATTAAACTCAATATAACCATAACCATAATAAATCATATATTCATATAATTTGTTGTTTTTTAAATATTTTTTTATTTAGAAAGTTCTAGTTATTTATAAAATATACATAATTTACACACTACTAATTTCAATTTAACAAACTATTTGTTGATAGGCTTCTAAGAATTATTATATCCCACCTACTACTTTCTAAATGCCACCGATAGTTGTAAAATGAACATAAACTGAACAACACGAATGGGATAAGATAATTAATGAACATGTTCAGCGATTGCCAGGCGAGGCACTAATCTGCATTCCCGCTATTCTAATGAGCTACAATCATGTATAATTCAGATATTAATTACTTTATTCACTCTTATTTCTGTGCATTTAAATATATCTAAACATAATTTTTTAAGTATTTCTTGTTTCAAAATTTCTATGCACATTTATTTTAGACGAATTTTTCAGTACTCTTGGTATGCGTATAGTTTTTAACATAACTTGTTCATTGAATGAAATAAAAAATGTTTAGAATAGATTTTATTGTAATCCAGTCAAACTAAAAAAATATATATTACTTAACCTGTTCAAAACTGATTGACAAGCAATTGAAGTAGTATTCAGCTCAACAAATGTTGCTTTATAACATATCTAAAATCCGTCAAAATCCTACCATGAGAAATTAATAGAAAACCAATTTTAAAATGGCGTCAAAGTATCAAATTTAGTGTTTTGTTTTTTAGTCTACGCAATTAGTGCTTTTCCTTGTAATAAATTACAATATGGAGTTTTGTTTTTGCTCTTTTATATTTTTGGGGGTGTTGAATCCGAATTTGAAGTTTTTTCTGAAGAAACTCCTTGTTCTTTTCGAGTAAGTGTGATTTTTTTCGGTATCCTACTTTTATTTCAACTCTGAAACTATACATTTGTTCAAAATATATGTTATTTATAAACCTATTTGAAAATTGGGTTAATTGGGCTACTTAAAAATCTCTTTATCCAGTATTTAACCACATTCAAACAACTCTTTGCAATTTTTTATCTATTACACTATATAAATTTGGAAAGTGCGTTAAATTATCTTTATATTTCATATAGTTTCGTTAGTTTTTAAGTAGGTTGATGTTCGTAAGATTGATTATAATATTTATCTACAGTATAAAGTTGGCAAGACCCTATTTTTCAATTACTTGTTTTGTTTCTTAGTACCTATAATACATTATTTTAAACTAAGATTTATATTTAGAGTAATTTTTGTGAAAATTTGGCTAAAAATAATGACTAAACAAACCCTTATACAGCAGACCTGTTTCCTCAACGAGTTTAGAATTTAATCTACTTGTTAATTTTTCGTTGTAACAATGATATTATAGGCATGGGTATGACCATCATGAAAATCTACATTAAATATTAAACAAATTGATATTGGTTTCATATTTCGTTAAGAGTGTAGAATAAGTTTTTTCCTTACCAATATAGATTTTATTCTCATTAGAAATCGTTTTATTTGCATTATCTCTTTTTAAAACGGTCCTTGCCAATTTATATGTGCATATTGTGCATACCCATTACAAATATATACATAATTTGAATCTGTGTTAACTATACGATAAAATAGTGTACTTTTCGTATTGTTTGAAGTGGTTTAAACAGTTTATTTTGCCGTAACAAAATAATTTGTATTCTCTTAATAAATCATTTAATTTGCCCTACAT
This sequence comes from Neoaliturus tenellus, assembly GCA_030545055.2. Taxonomy (NCBI): domain Eukaryota; kingdom Metazoa; phylum Arthropoda; class Insecta; order Hemiptera; family Cicadellidae; genus Neoaliturus; species Neoaliturus tenellus. Next base: position 250,474,477 of record CM061533.1, on the reverse strand, counting down.
CTAATTAACACGATTTTCGTCAATTTATACGATCAAAAATATCATAAATATATTTTAGTAATTTTTTTAATTACAAACAAATTATTCCAGGTTTCATATTGTTATCAATTTCATTGGTTTATTTTGTCTTAGCGATATTATTTTAATTTTTTCGAGGGAGGCATCGTATGGATACATTTTATACAAACTTGCCAGTTTATATACATTCAAGATTACAATTATCATACATGTTTTTTATCTAGCTTAGTTAAAATGTTTAATTAAAAATATATTAAGGTATTTACTTTTCCAAGTAAGTTTTTAAAATTACCATTGCAATAGTTTTTATTATAAATGTTTACTTTGTTTACTTATTTGACGCATCACAAAGAACTAGAACGTTGAGAAAGATTGTCGGGAAAAGCTAAAATAGTATGGAAAACAGAGAGTTTCTCAAAATTAGTAACTCAAATACTAAAGCTATTGAAAATTAAGAATCAATTTGGTACTAAAACTTATTTAAAAAGTATACGTGATTTCTTTTGGTGCCAAATCTAAGAATCACTGTTAAAATTTGTTTGTTATTTGATAGCACTAATAATGTAACAGATTATTCAATGACAAACAGTAACTTAAACGTTATCATACACTTCATTAAGTTTTATATAACTTTTGTAAGTTTAGTAATAGTAATCACTGGCAAAGTTCCAAACTGATGTTTCCGTACAAATAAAGTGCTTTAATCCGAAACTTCAGTATGTTTAAAATTATTATTAAAACGATGCAGACATATTTTCAGTCATTATTTGTTAATTCCTGACTTCTTTTAATTAACAACACCCTCTCAACATATGTTCGATTTTTTTTAACATCTACTTATATATAAGTTTAAGCTTCGATGCATTTCTTCGTATTTACAGCAAGCGCTAATGAACTGGTAGAGAGTAATCGCAGTACAATATGTATAGTTATTAATGGCTTCTCGAAACAGAGATTAATGTTTTCATCCCAATCACGCTTACTTAACTCAAAAAGTTGTGCATCACTAGCTTAGAGTAAAATTCGAGCCGATTCCAAGAACAAGGTAGCATCAAGATGACACAAAGTTAGATTAGTCTCAATTATAGTGTAACTAAATGTTAGATTTCAAACTCTAATTACTTTTGACGCTACAAATACAGTGGCTGATTGGGATACATATTGTATATCCAATATCCGCTACGGGTCCCGAAGGTTAAATTGGAATATTACAACACATTTAAAAGAAATTTAGATCTTCATAGATAATTAACATAAACTGTAACGAGTTTTAAAATCAACTCTTCCCATTTACACCTGGTCTTATGAAATTTTTCACACATATGAAAAAGTCATCATAAAATAATTATATCGTTTGCAAAAAAATAGTCCACCTAGTCACTTTATCTGCTAAGTTATGTTGGTTTAATTTAAACAACCAGATTATTGATCTAACAGTGACAGAATGTTCCAGCACAAGCGAGCTTGCTCACCCCTGTAATCTACTGGGGAGGGGGTATAGGACTTGCGTGACCCTTCAACAAAACTTATTGGTTCATTAGATTGATTTAGTTAGTGTCTTTTTGATGAGCCCTTCAGGCGACAATTATTGTGACTTAATTATCTCTATTTGAACCACCCACAGCGTTTGACAGGAGAGGTTTAGAGAGGGAATAAAAAAGTAAGGTAGTGTGTGGTTTTTTTGTTATCCTAGAATTACAAGCTAACAGTTTTCATCTTATGTCCAAAAATACAGAACAGTGCAAGAGAAAAAAATAAAAATCATTAAAAATCATATAAATTCTAAAAAATTGTTTTAAATGTTTTAAATACTAATTAGTGGAAATTAACGAGTACCCACTTGTAGTGTGCAGACTAAATGCAAATGCTATCTTATTTTGAAAGCAAATGTGTATGAAATGTAAAACATAGTGAGTGTTGTCAACAAGAAAAAAAATTTAGCTTACCAACCAAACTACAGCAAATCCTTTGTTTTTCACAAACCCCGTTCCAGAATTACAGTTTGATGGTTTTGAAGGGGCATAACAAATTCATCCGTGTATACTTTGTATTCTTTGTTTTTTGCTTTTCTTCATTTTGTATTACATGACTTCTTAATAAAGTCTTATATTTTTTATAGAGGCAAGGTATCACATAGATGTATCGATAAATCAATGCAATCTAGAATTGAGAGAGGTAACCATAGTGATACAAAAAATATTTAAAAACCATCTGAGTAACAAAATAGTGTAGTACATAAATTTAATTTTCCTCCAACTACTATCTAAAGCCGTATTTTTACTCGTTGGAATAGAGTAGTAAAGTACTAATTTCTATCCCATATGACTTGAATACTTAATTTTCTACTTATGGAAAACTCAAGTTTTTTCTTACACGTGGCTAAGATGTGATTGATCTAGATTGACGAAGCAAGGGATCATATGAAGGTAAAGTTAAATTATATACGGCAGGCCTATTAGGCTAAATGTTATTCGTGTAGGTGGAGGAAAAATGTTGTGTGCATCAAGGGACTAAAGTACTTTTCTCCCTCAGGGAAATTTTCAACAGTTCCCTTCAGCGAGAAAAAATTGTACTTCAGTCCCTAGAAGCACAAATAACTATTTTATTTTACTGCAGTCTAATGTATACATCCTAGGTTCATTAGGCTGCCCAAAATTATATGTAAATACAAGAAATTGTCAAAAAAGTTCCCAAGAACTTGCGATGACATTAGCAAACTGTCGCTTGTCGCTTGCCTGTCGCCGAGATGTCTCCCATCCCCCCCCCCCCCCCCCCCCCCCCCCCCCCCCCCCGAGCGACACCCTGGTGGGGCGTTCGCTTGTAATCAAACGGAGCACAATTGTTGCCTGTGGGATGAGTGAGGGGAGGGTGACGGGGTGTACAACATAATAGGGGTTGGGAAGTGAAATTAGGTGACACTAGAATGTGTATATGCGGCAACACAAAAATCAAATAGTAAACATTTTTACCAGAGTTTGGAGTAACTCTTATCACAACGAGACAAATTTTTTTTTTCTTCTTTTTTCAATTGTTCCTTATGAAAAATCAAACGCTACACAGCTCAAACAAACGTATGAAAAATGTGACAAAAGAGTCTGATATTTTTTTAATATCATAACGTGACGGTAAGATAACAGTGATATTTATTTAGATTTATTTACTCTACATAAAACTAATATCGAGTGAACCGATTTAGTTTAAAGTTTTCTTCCAACAAAGCAAATTTAATATATCAAACATTCAATATTACATCATTTCTGATCATACTTTTTATGTTCTTTACTCAGATAAAAAAGGCATATTGATAATTTCATTTGATTTTATGTTTTGGTCGCCCATTTAATCATAATACTGTATCATTCTTTCTATATTGGGTGGCCACAAAGAACTTATTAGTTTTAATTAAATATTGTAAGTTTTTAAGTTAATTGTTTACATTAAATCAAACCACAACTGATGGTTAACTCAAAAAGTTTTTATTACAATAACTCAAATATGAATGTACTGCGTATAAGTATACCTCGCCCTTTATCACAATATCACATTATTTTCCATTTTGGTTTAAATTAACGTAAAAAATTATGGAATAATAAAAACTATCATCTTTTAAAAATGTATATGAAATATTGAGTTTATTCCACCAATATAAACATTACTACATTTGTGATACCATACTAAGAATGTTATATAAAGCAGTTACTAAGGAAACGTGAAAAATAAACAAAATCAGTATATTTAATAAGATCTGAGATTGCGTTTAGATACTTCTAAAAGATTTCAATGTTATCATAGCTTGAGAATCAAACCAGATTAGAACAACAGGATGTTAAAGTAAATGGTGAGGTACGTGGCATAAATTGAAGCGTAAATTGAAGCGTGAAGATATATTGAATATCGGTATTATACTTGAGAGTTAACCTATAATATGATGAATAATTTTTTTGTTAAGAGTTAAATGGCCAACAAATAAATATCGAACAACAAAAACAAATAGGCAACCAATAAATATCTTGAATAACAAATCTAATAAATAAAAAAACAATCATCGTACATTTTTAAGAGTATAGTCTATATTTTACAGGATTTTAAATATATTTTATAAAATTAAGACGTTGCTTGGAAAACTAACAATTTTATCATAATTAACTGTGTTATTAATTTAAGGACATCAAATAAACGTTTACAAATACTCATTGTAAATAAACAACCAAGAAAGAGCGATTTGTTTGTGGTGTTAGTGAACAGTCTTGATTCTTGGGGATAAAAGGATCTCCTCCCTTGAGAGTTTGTTATTTTATTTGTGCCACTGAAAGAGACCTGTTACCGTAGGTAAAAGGTTGAAGTAAAAATGGTTTTAATTTAACTTATTTTTACCACCTTTTTTATAATATTTTCCGACTATTGCTATGTCTTTTAATCAGCTGATTAAAAGACATAGCAATCCTCCCCCCTAAGTTTTTCCTAATTAATTACAGTTTTCTGATTTGGTCATTGTGTCTTTTCCACAATCTTCCATCTTGTAATCTTACAAGGTACATTATGTTGCCCAGTTGTCTTTCAACAGTTCCAACAATCCATTTTTCATTTGAGTTCTTTGAATAATTCTTAACTAAAACTTCCTGTCCAATGGAAAAATGTCTTCTCGGTTTTGGTTCGTTATTGTATACAGGGTCTGTACAATTGTCAACCATAAGATCTAACTCTGTTCTAATGTTTCTTCCAAACATTAAATTGTAAGGGGAATTTCCAGTAGTTGAGTGTTGTGTTTTTCTTAACTGTTTTAAAATCTTGTTCAAATGGTTGTCTGTCTTTCCCCCACCACTAGCATAAAGCAGTTTTTTTACCGTTTGGACTTCCCTTTCAGCTTGCCCATTGGACTTCGGACAAAAAGGGGCAATAGTTTTATGTGTTATTTCATATCTCTTAAGAAAGTCTTGGAAAGGTTTTGATGTAAATTGAGTCCCATTATCGCTCACCAAGACATGAGGAATCCCGAAAGTTGCAAATAATCTCTCCAATTGTGCAACACACCAACTAGTAGTTGTAGTTTTTGTTGAAATCACCTCCACCCACTTACTGTACGCATCAACAACTATAAGATACCACAATCCCTTTAGTGGTCCACAAAAATCTAAATGGATTCGTTCCCAAGGTCCCATGGGGGGTTCCCATGGATGAATAACCTCTTTTGGTGGGTTGTTTAGTTTCTGTCGGCAAGGAATGCACTGCTTCACCAATGCTTCAATTTCTTGATCTATATTTCTCCAGTAGCAGTAACTTCTAGCTAGTAGTTTCATTTTGGTCATTCCGATGTGCCCCGCGTGTAGTTCACTTAAAACATGTTTTCGTAGGGATGTAGGTATACATATTCTGTTCCCTCTGAATATACATCCATCCTGTAAACAAAATTCCCCATCCCTGAGACCAAGCTCTTTCAAGCTTTTCCCTGTGAGTAAAAAGTGCAAAATGAGTTTTAGATCTGCATCTTTCTTAGTTTCCTCTTTAATTAATTTTCTGGTTACAGGCATTGTATCCACTTGGTTTATTAGAAACTGTTCATGATCATCATTTATATTTTCAGGTCCATCTGTAACGGGAAATCGTGATAAATAATCAGCATTTGCATGTTTTGTTGTGCTGCGGTATTCAATTGTATAGTCAAATCCAGATAAGAAGTGGGCATAGTTAAATATCCTTGAAGCAGTCATAGCTGGTAAGGTTTTTGATGGATCAAAGATCGAGACTAGAGGCTTATGATCTGTTATAAGAATGAATTTTCTTCCATAACAATAAGAAAAGAACTTCCTTAATCCCCAGTAAATACCTACAGCCTCCTTGTCAATTTGACTGTACTTGCGTTCTGCTTTTGTAAGTGATCTAGAGGCAAAAGCTATGGGTTTCTCAGAGCCATCTTTGTATCTATGTGACAAGCATGCTCCTAACCCCGTTGGACTTGCATCTGTAGCTAGAACTAAGGTTTCATCTGGGTCGTAATGTGCCAACGTTTGTTCGCTTGTTATTTCAGCTTTTACTTTTAAAAAGGATTCTTCACATTTCTTTGTCCAAGTAAATTTTTTTCCTTGCCTCAGTAGTTCGTTCAAAGGTTCCAGCAAAGTTGACATGTTTGGAACGAACCGCGTGTAATAATTAGCTAGGCCTAGGAATGTCCTTAGTTGACTCAAATCTTCTGGCCTTTTGGCTTTAGTTATGGCCTCTACATTTTCTGGTGATTTGTGTAAGCCATTTTCATCAATAACGTGACCCAAGTACTTGACGCTTTTTTGAAAGAATTTGCATTTGTCACGATTTAAACGTAAGTTGAATTGCCTGATTCTTTGAAAAACCTCTCGCAGTCGCTTTATCGTTTCATCAAATATTCTTTGTTATCAATATAAGATAACTTAAGTCCATTTTATTTTTAATTCGCTGATTTACACTCAGGGCAAATTTTTAATTGAAAGTATTTGCGCTTTGGGTTGCTTTTCCTTGTCATGTCTTTAACAGGTGAGATGTTAGATCATGCAGGGTGTTTTTAGATGAAACAAGGTTCGTTAACCACCCAGAGGGATGTCGGTAGAAGGGGTGGGGGGGGGGGGCGTAGTCGCGTGGCTCAAGCAGTTAAGTTTATTGGTTCATTAGAACGATTGCGCTGGTTATCTTTGACAAGTCGTTGTGATGTTAAACACCGACACTCAATTATCACCTAATTCCCGAACGCTTTGATTAATTATTCGGATATGAGGATCATTTATTCATTACTATTTCCGATCGTATATTTGTTCATTAATATTTTTCGTTCTTAAATAATATCAGCTCATCTATTACCAAAATACCGAAATCAGAATATTAGTATTTATGTTAGAGTGGTGTTTTTTTTTTTTTTTTTTTTTTTTTTTTTTTTTTTTTTTTTTTTTTTTTTTTTTTTGGTGGTAAGGCTTGCTTGTTTATTTATTTTTTACTGTCCTGATAATTTAATATACATATTTACATTCAATCATATGATATAGATACCAGTTTATGACAAAACCAACTTCTACGCTTGTTATGTTTTAAGATCATTTGTGCTTCGTTCTATAGTTGACTATTTTCATAAGATGGTAGCGGTCCGCACAATAATATTTCAATCCAGATTTATTTACGTATTAAAGTTTGTTTCACAGCAGACGAAGATCTTACGTAACGCAATTAATTTAAATAATTCATTTATTTTCGCACAACTACAATTTTAATTAACTGGCAAATAATCATAGTAAATAATTACGAAACATTTTAATGCTATGTTATTAAAATGCCTGACGAATGATATTTTATTTTTTATGAACTCCTAATTTACCATCACACTGTAAAAAATCTTGTGTTATAGTGTCATCCAAAATTGAAACAAACTAATTTTTGTTCCATACGGACTTTGTTGAAAAGGCAAATTTCCGGATTGCGAATAACTCCGGAAGCAGTGTGACATTAAAACACATCACAACGTCCCTCTCCACTCTTGTTAATGTCTCTTGAATTAATCATTTGTCCTATTTTGGGAGAAACACTTTCACTGTTGGAACAAAAACACGAGTAAAACCAGTACATAGTCTGAATGTCGTCATTAGGTATTATGTACCATTCCATAACCTATGTCACGTATTCTTTTACTATATGTTTTATTAAGCAATTTTTTCAGTTTACCTTGATCATCAGAGAACCTTTTAAGTGACATTTTTCAAAATATCTATTTGAATTACACAATAATTGCAAAGTCCAAATGATTTCGTAGCTAGAAGTGAGTAGCATCCAAATTGATAATCTACAATAAGCACTTCATTTATAAACAAATGTTTGTACTACTTTGTATATTTTTAATGTAGCCTTCTGATAAAAATTAAAACTTATTTTAGAAAGTTATTGTTGGCAAATAAAACTGTTGATTTTCCGGAACAGTATTATTTTCAATTTATAACACTCTGACGTTTTATGTATAGCAGTGGAATTAAAAATATATTTCTATCTATTATCTACTTTACTGTTTAATATTTCCAAAACAATATCTAAACACTTACACAAATTATGATACTTATACGTGTGATGTTTGTATGAGTATCGGCACTAATCGACTGTTACAGTACGTCGATATCGATACATGATTAGACTCTCTAGGGATCGCACATGAAGCCGTTTGTCTTTCGATGTAATTTATCACCCGGTACTTATCACTATAAATAATCTGTCCGACAGTCACTAAGCCTTCTATTGCCGATACTCCTTGTAACGCTGCGTTTGATTTTGCTGCTGTACATATTAGCTTACGAAATATTGTTTATTGTAATTAGAAATGTCTTAAGTAGAGCTTAGCATACTTTTTAAGTTTTATTTTTATTTTAGGTGTTTGAAAGAATATTGAACATATATTCACTGTCTGAGTAAAATCATCATAGGCCAAGGTTCTAAAATGTGTTTTTACAATTATATTTTACTAGCTCATTACCGGCATATAATGAAATATCTCGCTACAAAGAATTCCCAATTTTATAGTTCAGAAGAATACGTTTTTTAATTGTTTAGTCCATTTTTAGTAGAATCTATTTTTTTAGAGACACTTTACACCTCTCTGGCCATTAGTGACAGTATGCTTTTAAAATTCAGTTAAATATCATTATGAATCAATTGGTGATTTAGTTACCTTACATAAGAAAGGCTCTAATTTGGGCTTATTCCTCAATAAGCCCAATAAGGACTCAATAAGCTCAATAAGGAAAACTTGCCTTATTGTAATAAGATGGACACCTTTTCACCTCCAATACTTATAGCTTAACATTTTCTTATTTCTCGTCCTTCCTTTTTTAACAACAAAGTACGATGTGTGTATGACAATGTATTGTTGACCAAGCCCTACTTGTTGGTTTGAATTCATTCAGTTATAGTTATAATGGTAATGTTAAGTTATAGTGGTAAAATATAAGTTCACAATATAAATTTAACACCGACAACCGACTATAACTTTCCACAGTTAAAAGCTGTTTCTAAATCAAGGCTCAAAAGTAGAATTCTCTAATCCTTGTTTACATATAGTTGCTCTTTCGTGGCCAAAAAGGCTACCCATAAAACCAATATTAAGAATTGCAATTTCAAACTCTTTTATGGACCAAAAAGAGTTTTTTTTTTTTTTTATATGGTTGAGGTGGTTTCTAAACTTATTTTTGGTCCAACATACTCTTCAATTCAAATTTTAAATTAAATGTTCGCACTACACTATGAGATAAAATGTAAATACGTAACTACAAACACTCATTTTACTATACAGTACTATAAAAACAACAAACAAGACCAATGGTAACAATTAAAATACGTTGTCCATATTTATACAGAAACCGATCGTATTATATTAGAAGACATAATAGTGACAATAATATTGGACCCGTGTACGCACCCCGATTTTGTGTGTCCTTGTTGGTGACATTCAAAGTATTACGAACCTGCTTGGAGATTACCTGAAGAAGATGTGGTTGTTGTTACGAAAAATGAAGGGTGCAACATTACGAAATTTAAAAGGTAAACAATAATTACATCTCCAAGTTAATTGAATAATATGCATAACAACACAGATATCCTTACAGTATTATATGGTGGAAAACCAAATAACAGTGAAAAACGTTGGATGCCATGCGGGCCGGTAGTTTAGACAAATAGATGACTGTGCGGATCATTTCGCAACATTATATCCGGCACGGTCACCAATCCGGAAATGCAAATGTTGACAAACTGCGGCTTTTCTGTTTTACAGCTCGGCCAGTTTACTTTTCTGCGAGCTTCATAAAAAAATATCGGGTGACCCAGACCACCCAAACATCCCTTTCAACATTTTCATTAATAATGTTTAACAATTTTTTTCATTAAAATTAAACCAGTAACGCTGTATCATGTACAGGATGTACCAGATGTCCCCTTTCCAAATTGTAAATCACTAATTGGATGAACGGATCGAAGAGGAGTGAATCCTCATACATGACTGTTAACAACCTCACTGTAGTGACAAACCCCTATTTTTTGTAACGCGATTACGTTCGCAAAAAGCCTCGGATCGACTTCAAACTTTCACAGTAGATTTTAGGCGTAATTTTACAGGTCGAGTTCGTTTGTGAAGTTATTCTGTTAAGAAATAAAGTAATGAGACGTAATTTAATTTCCCATAAGAAATGCATTGTAGGCTGTAAATAACGGTGCACACAAAAACAGGCTATGTTAACAGTGCATAAGTTGTTTTTCTGGCTGTTGTACTATAACTACGCTAAATATAATACAATTAATTAGTTATTTATGAAATTTTTATAATAGGGTTTGAATACTAAAAAGATAATATTTTATGTTAACAAACAATAATAAAGAGAAAATATTTACAAAAATAATAAAATTTGTAACAATTAATTCTAACTGGCACATGACATAAAAAACAAACACTAAATGTGATTAGCGTCAAATGTATGTAGATGGCGGCGGCACTAACGTCACAGAAGTACCGTGTATCATAGAGGTTATGTTAAGTGTTACTTAAATCGCCCCACTCACGAAATTAAAGATATTACAATAAAACAATGTTTTGTGCAGTAAGTGGTTTGTTTTGATATTTATTTTCTTATAAAGGTCAAGTGTTGAGTTCAGTGCAAATTTAACCCATGGTAGGCTAAATGTTTAAATGCTCCCGTTTTCAAATAAAAGTATCCATTTCCATATACAAAGTAGTACCAAGCAGTATTAAAACTACATAGATAGCAATAGACCTATTACTTTTCAAAAATTCTTGCGAAAAGGGCTACATGAGAGTAGACGTATTAGAGTCCAATCACAATTGTTAAAGGCCCATCTTATCTTAACTAGGTTCAGGCCTACAACAGTACCTATTAACATAACAGGACAGGACAACCTACGTATAATAGACAGCCTACACCTACATTTCAGTTTTAGTAAATAGGCACCTAATAATTAGTGCATCATACTTGTTCCGGTACCTACTTCAAACTCAATACTCGTGATTTACACCAACACATTTTTTGTGCAAGGTGTTAAAATTGAGTTACGCCTACCGTCCCGGTATAAGAAGAACCACACTAGACTAACTTGTACAGTAAATTGATTTAGGCCTATAGTAGATCGCCTCTTAACTGGCCACTTCGGCGTCATATCCAAACTGGATAGCCTAACAAATTGGTGGTTAAACTGAAGTTGGCTACCATTAAAAATATCAAATTACTGTCCAATGGAATATTTATTCGTCAAATACAGTAACATCAAATACAATTTGGAAGTAGGCCTACCGGTATCTTAATTATTTCGTATCTATTAACAAACTGACTTAACGTTTTTACTCATTTTGTACTTTTCTATAAATTTCAAGTAGCCTACACAAGTTAATCTAAAGGAAAACAATACATTAAATGCAGCAGGGCACTTTGTGATTAAACAGTACCTTTCCCTCAAATTTTCACTAAAAATGTAGACTTTACTCTTTGAACTTGTCAGAGTTTAAAAGAAAACAGGCCTACAATTGGAATGTAAAGTAGGCTACATTTGACATCAATGAGATCCACGACCTACACCTAACTCAATATAATTCGGTACAGTAGAGACATGCAAACCCAGACTTCGATAACCCGGAATGTTGGATAACTCGGGAAGCCTGCCAGAGCATTAAAGTGTACTGGGTTTCAAGGCGGCTAAGCACAATGGCATTGGTCGGAACACGATGAGGTGCCTTTAAGTTTGTTTTAACAAAAGAGGTTTAAAATTTTATTTTTGTATTATGTACATTATGCAATAAATACGGTACGGTACATGGTTTTTTATAGGTACAACATAAACTATTCATACATTTTCTTAAGTTTACGCTATTCCCGATAACCTGGAATTCTCACAAATCCAGACTCCGTTTGGTCCTCATTAGTCCGGGTTTGCGGAGCTCTACTGTATTCTGTCCTTCTGTAATGAAGATAAACACATCACTTTCGAAGGCATTTTACTTATTATATCCAGAGTGTTGACTTTCATTATTCAATGGGAACAACTACATATAAATTCAGAGATTTATTTGAATTATTTGAAGTCGGATGAATATGTCTTTTCTCCCCTCGAAGCATTCCAAAGTGCTTTGTATGGACAGGGTTTTCCCCTCACAACTTTCAATTCCAAATGAACTTGAACATTCATTAGGCCTATTATTTTTATAGGCCCTACCTATCAATAAAAATTTTTCTTAAAGTTGTGTTGAATCGTAGGATGCCAGATTAGAGGAAGTTTACTTGACTACAAAAATAATTTTTGTGGCAAAAAAGGACCAAAAAAATTGATATGTTATAAATGTCAGTTGAAAGAAAATTATTTATACGTAAAATTTTGTGCCGATGTAGAGGATTCAATTGTAATTATCATTTTAGGACCAAAGGTTGAGTTTACAAAAGTGTGGGCAACAAAGAGTGGGCATGGAACCCTTAAAAATATCTTTTTGACTAATTAAAATTCCTTCACATGTCAAATATATAACTTAGCCTAACATTTCCTAATTTCCACATCTAATAAAACTGGGGAACTTTTCTGTTAAACAGACCAACAATTTTATTTGACGGGTAAATATGTTAGGTTGGGGTAGAGTCTGGCTGCTTCGAGATTTTTTTTAGGGTTGTTAGGTTGGATTAGGACTGTCTTGCTGTGATTTGTAAAACATGAAAAAACTTAATTTAACTTAACTTAATTCCACATTCCATCAATGATACGTATTACTAAAGCGGCTACTAAACTCCGCACACTGTGCGGTATTAGTTAAGCCTAAGATCAGTTAATGGATTATTAATGGGCAACCATGTTTCTTTTCCTCCTTTTTTCTCAACTTGTGTACATTGTATGAGAAAACCGTGCATACCAATTGAAAGGTATTGTCCTGTAGATAAGCAGAACTGTATTTTAATTCATATCAGTCCCCAGGGCTATGCCCTACATTCTTTCAAAAATTTTATGGAAGAATGGTAACTGATTCAATCATTGTATGTAATAATCATTGCTGTTGTAATAATAAACGCTAGCAAATCAGGGAGAACATATGTTTTGGTTATGAAATAGTTTTCAACAAATTGTGTCCAGATAAGTGAAGTTTTTGTTGAATTTCGACCAGTGGGCGATCTATTATATGTAATGTTTTGTAATAATATAAAAGTACATGAGTTCCACAAATTGTTCAACTATAAGATAATTCATCGCATAAATAAAAACTAAATTTTGTGTTAAAATTGGCTTAGAGTAGTTTTTTTAGTTTCACTCTAAATATTAATCGGCAGTGAATTAACGGGAAGCCTTAAAAGTGGTACAGCATACTCCCTCTTAATCGGCCAGGCCTCGGCCGGATAATGATTTAACCGGTTAAACCGATGTACATTTAGGCTAAAAATGCCAACCTACAATTACAACCTACAATCGGTTAAAAAGATGTTTTTTGCCAGCTTAGGCCGGTTAAACCGGAGACGGGTTAAAAGGTGGCTGGTTAAGATGGCGGCTACTGTAGTAGTAAAAATTGGGAAAGTTCATAAATTAACGGAAAAGTTTCCAAACTGGCCTTACTATGAAGGCTTACTATGTCAAGTAGAATGGGCAAGGTTGTTTTGTTGGTTATCATATAGTTTTTTTAAAAGTCTAAGGAGATCACAAACTTGTTTGGTTATTCATGCCCCAATAAGTAAAAAATTAACTGTACTCCGAGATTATATTTGAGAAATGTGGAAATTGACTGTAGGTATTTAGCCTATATATGAATCTATTAGCATGTCTCAAAATACTATTTTGCAATCAATTGTGCTATCAAACAAAAATACATGGTTTTAAAGCGGTGTTTTTAACCAAAGTTAAATATCAGTCTTTGGCTTTTGGCTTTTTACCCTATTTGCAAAATTATTAAATAAATTCACATATATAGTAGAGAGTCAATTCCGAACATAAATTATGCAGTCATTATCCGTACCCTTGAACGGCCTACTAATTCAGTGACTGTATTAGGAAAACCTATGGCGAAACGTAAAAAATAATGCTTGGGTCTAAAAATTTTAAAGAAATGTGTGCCATTTTTGTTTTGACTTCTTTTATAGCCTATACATTGTTTGGAAGTTGTTTTTTTATTAAAAAAATTTTAGCTCTAATAATCAACTTTACTGTAGGCTATCTGATAATATTTTATTGTTTATTTAATTTTTATGATTATACAGAGTGTTATAGATAGTAATCCGAGACTGGCTATGCATAGTCGCATTTTACATAAATAAAAAATGTTCTACACCATTTTATTAATTAAAGTTTTGTTTGACTACCAATCACCATTTTTTTACTTTTTGTTTTTGTAACGGATTCTTGTATGAGTTAATATCTAGCATGGACCATTAATATAAACTAAAGATCGCCTACTGGTCGACATTCGACCAAAATTTTAGATGCTCTGGACTGGACCCAATTTAGATTGAAAAATAAATATTTTATATTTGAAACATCTGTTCTTACTATTTTTATAAAATTTGTTATTACAACAGCTGTCTGTACAAAATGCTGGGAATTAATGAAATAAATTACCCTTCTTCCGTAAGATTAACATTGTAACTTTGAAAGCCTGTGGGGCGTAGCCCTGGGGACCGATCCGAATTATAATGCAATTCTGCTCATCTACAAGACACTACCTTTCTAACGGTATGCGCGGACTTTTCCTATGACGCACACGAGCTGAGAAAAAAGGAGGAAATGAAACTTGCCTGCCTATTAATGTATAGACGTCAATTTATAAAAAAATATTATTTTACTTTATTTTCATTTTCAAATAGCGTCTTTTTTATTTTATTTTTCAATAAATAGGCCTATTTTGAAAACGTTTGAAAAGGAAAACAGTGGTTTTTGGAACTATGCCAAAAAAAAACTTCCAAGAGTTTACACCAAGAGATTCTACTTACAGTCATTTATTCCATTGTACTAAATCAAAACCTCTGATTGTTTTGCTTGTTGAAACAAATGAAACAATAACAAACCTCTAATGATATTTGTCTATGTCAATACTTAACAGCTGAAATCAGTTCAAATACAAGATAAACAATAACGACGTCAAATTCGGTATATAGATAGGTTAAAATTTATTAACTTTTATACAAACTATTTATTATTAATGGTGGTATGATGAAAAGTACTGTTCATAACTCGTCCGAAAGTGGTATACCGGTGCTTGACCTAATTCGGCGAAGCCTCGTACTTGAAACTCGATCTTGCACCGATAACTACCACTTTCCGTACTAGTGAAGAAATATACTATTTCTAAAATATCAAGAGCTGTTGCTGTTATTTAATGTAAGTAACTTCATTGTTTCTACAGCAGGCAAAACCAGAAATCTCTTTAGTCCAAAAATAAATTTAACACGTTCGCGGCTTCTTGGCTTCAATTGTAGCCATCTGGGTTTCAATCCTAATCCGGGTGATTTTGTAGCCATGTACTATTGCTTTAAAAATTGTATCGTTTCAATGTTATTAGAGCGAGGGCTTTGAAAATCCGCACAGCATTAGACATATATATAAGATGCTATTTCCTGTTGTTGTGGGCCCCGCTGGACAGTGCTGCACCTGGATTCTGTTGCTGATTTTGGAACCATGACTCAGTCGCAAATCAGTTTGCATGCGCAAGTAATTATTAGATTATTTTAGTCCATGTTTTAGTATTTTAGTAGTTTTTAGCTGGGATTTTGCGTTAGGGGTTTTTTGTAACGGTACCAGGTGCATAAAATGTCGGACCCTGATGATCCGGAGTATGACTTTCAAAAATGCATCTGAATTTTTTTCCATGGGTTGGACAATTTTTCATAAGTAAATATTGAAAGTAAACACACCTAGAGTTATCCTAAAATAATCTTTTCAAGAAAAAAATCTCTCATATTTAGTGCCCCAAGAGTAAAGTCACTGCCACAGTGCTGTATGGCTACAAATGTATTCATGGAAGGTGGCACCACTTTTTACCACCAGAAACAAAATATAAAGTTTATTCAAAAATGTACCAGTAGCATCTTTTCTTACTAAAGTAAGATTATTACAGTTTTTTTGTAAATTTCAGGATAGGAGGACGGGTTTTAAAAAACGATTAGGCATAGCCGCAAACATGTTAAACAAGTGGAGCTTAACAAATGTTAAATCAACAACAAGTTTAGGTCTTTTTACCAAAACCCTTCATGGAATTTACACTGACCATGTTGTTGATTAATTATTCCTTGAATATATGCGATTTATGGAATGTCAAAATTTTGTTTAAATTGCTCTACAGTCGTACCTAAATTATACTGGCTAGATAGTTGAGTGGTTATAGTGCTCGCCTTTGAGTTCAAAGGTTGCCGGTATGATCCTGAGAAAAGTTAGTAGGCCTAGCTTTTTAAAGGATCGATACTGGACCCAGTAGCCATTTGTCAATGGGCAATTCATTATTAATGGTATCGAACAATATGTTGACGTTAGATAGTAAAAAGACCAGGGTGTGGACCGTTCCCCTTCTAAACTTTATAAAGTGCCTCAGGTGTAGAAAGAAGTCAAATTATATTAGAAAATCATAACGTTATGTTAACAAAATTATTGTACAGATAACACGGAATATCTTGGCCTATGATGACCATTTACAGTTCAAACAATTGGAGCAGAGTGACAAAGTTGCAGATTGTCGCAGACTGTTTGTAGTGTCATATGTTTACCAATTTGAATCCAGAAGTGGAGTATGTCAGATGCCAAAATATTCTGCGTTATCTGTACAACAAAAAATGACACTAAGAATTATATTCAACCTAAAATGGGATAAATCTGTGTGAAAATGTTTATTGGTGATAGACATTAGGATAGTTTAAACCATCTTTATATGAGTAAATTTCACACAATCTTACATACATTTATTGTACAACAAAAAATGGCACTAAGAATTATATTCAACCTAAAATGGGATAAATATGTGTGAAAATATTTCTTGGTGATGGACATTATGTAAGTTATAAACAGTCTTTATACAAGACCTTTCACACAATCTTACGATACCGGAGAAAAAAACAAACAAACAAACAAAAACATTTTAACAAGAAATGGTTGCTAAGTCGGGGGACAAGGATAAATCACAATAACAGACATAGGAATGAAATGGGTATTGATCTGCATAGACTAGAATTGTATGTCTTAACAAAAAAGCATCTTGTGCATGGAAATAATATTTAATGTCCAAGGTAAGAACTTTTAATGAGTTTGCTCAGTTAAAGAGGAAACTAAACCATTATTTGATTTGCAAAACATTCACAGTTTTGATGAGTTATAGTGTTTTTTATTGTTTTATTAATCACAATTCTATAGTATTAGTTTAAATTTCATTAAATGACTTCATTTAATTTATAATGGTTAGATAAGAAAAGTTATTTTATATTTAATCCAATTCAATCACAATTTTATATAAAAATGATTTAGCCATACAACAAAAATATTTTCATCACAATTCTCTACAAATCTATTAAAATCTTTTGATTTATTGAAAACTAATGAATTCAGTAAAATAAGTCCTCCTTATAATGAGCAAAGCAAGCAACGCTTTATGATGCAGAGGCCCGTTGTCCCTGAAGCGACTCAAGCGATAGTCGCTAAGCGACAGTCGCTCCAGCACTGGTAGCGTTGTTTCTAATGGGAACGTTGTCCTTGATGCGACAGGCGTGGCTAGCGACTATCGCTGGCGACTGTAGCGGGTCTGGTTTGAGGCAGGCTCAGTCGCTGTCGCGGAGTGTTTCTTCTCAATTTTTCACGTGTTTAGTTGTTGATTGTAATTTCTTCAAGAAATACGGAACTACAATGGAAGATGAAAAGCTTCTAGAAACGGCTTTTATATTAACTATTGCACTTATTGCTCGAAATCGAGCAATTTAATTTTACCTATAACATGTCATTGCTAAAATGTTGCATATAGTTCTCCGACCAGTCCAATAGTGATTAATTCATCCAAAACTAACCTCTTTACAGCTGTAGGATACAGCTATGTACAGATGTTAAATGCACAACCTAATCCCAATAATAATATTCAGCGGAGCGATAGTCGCTGATCGATAGTCACTCAGCAATAGTCGCTAATCACGTTGTTGTCCCTGAAGCATTTTTATAGAGCAATTCTGGTGCAATTTTATGCTGAATTTCGAGTTTTAAATGTGCCATGAGTTTGAAGCAGAAGTAAAACAAAAAATACCTTTCAGTTGAGGAAGTCGATGACGAAGACTTCATGCATATGTTTTTTGCACCACGAGTTGGTTCTCATTTCAACAAGACAAAACTGTATATTAATTTTCAACTAAAGTGTCATGGGATTTAATATAACCAGGTTTGTTGCCATTGTTGGTTTTGACAAAATATTAGTTACTCATAAAGATATGTACCAAACTGTATTGAAAATTGTTAAAAAATTAAGCAATATAGGCCTAAGGTTTGATTGATTTCCTAAGAGGATAACATGGGAGGCTGGGTTTGCATTTTACCTGATATTAGTGAAGCTAAGTTATTTTTTCAAAATACTAATCTTTTATGTTTAGGTTTTTGAATGTTATTTTAAAAAGTTTTTTTTATTAATTGCGAAAAATGCGAAAACTCAAATTCATTCATTCATACAAAACAACATTCATTCATTTTCATATATGTGTGTCTATAAATGCCTAAATGCATATAAAGTGTCTGGATAACTTTTGAAGGGGACCTCCGATTTTTATTAAATTTGGTATTGAGGTGTAAGACCAGGTCTATTCTATTTTCATGAGTTCGTGAACCAGCATGATCGGATTAAATGCGAACGGGGCTTTATGAAGTTTCAAAGGGGTCAAAAAAAGGGTTTTGCTCATTTTTGGACCTCAATTTTTGAAATTTTACAATTTTAACTAAAACCATTTAAAAAAAGCTTAAAAACAAACAATTTAGTATTTTGCATTTTTTTCACTTGGCTCAACAGGTTACAGAGAAAATCCAAAAAAGTTTTTCCATGTAATTCTTTAGGGAAATTAACAAAACCCTCTGTCTCACATATTTATTGACATAACAATTCTTTATATTTTTTATTAAAATTCTACATTCTTTAATTTTGCCCTGGTAAAATTTGATATGTACATTCACAAGGTAGGGTTTAACTGATATTTGGTTACAAAACCCATATGGCAATGAACCTACATACTCACCCCCATAGGGTTTATGGGGAAAATTAAAAAGTGCCGAATATTGATACAATTTGATATTTACCTTACCGTACCTTACCATTACATTTCCTAACAACTAACATAAAAGAAATCCCATGGCAGCAAACCTACAAACTCATTTTTATAGTGTTTATGGAGAAAATACAAATTATCAAATCCCTTTGGAAATTTGCTGAGTACGCAGGTTTGCTGCGATGGGGTATTTTCACTATACAGCTCTAAGAGTAAATTTACTAGAAATTTTTACTATAGTAGGATTCACGAAAATAGTCTGATGAGAGAGTCTACACATTGTTGCCAAATTCATTCAGAAACACATTTTTATACTGCACTACACATGGTAAACATCACCAGAAATGACAACATTGCAGGGTGAGAGGGGGTGAAGGGGGACGCAGCTGTTAAAATTTCCATCGGACTATTTTCGTGCATCTTACTATAGCGCAATCAATTCAATAAAGTTTTTGGGTAAGTAATTAATTTAATTTAGGAGACTTAAATGTGTAATAAAACTAAAAATTGTATAGGTATAGCACTGTAAAAGTGTTTACTTTTTAACGTACAAGATCGTTTGTAACTTGTTTTAAAGACATTTAATGATATATTTTATTATGGGAGCAATTTAAGTACTAGTAATAATATTTCTTTAATACCACAAAAAAATTAAAACTTCTTTCTATTTAGTTAATATGTAATTTGATAGATTTGTTATTTTTTATTTGTTTATTTTAAATAGCTTGTAACTAGGATTATCAGTCTTATGTTGCCGTTCATCCCCATATGCGCGGAACAAGCGTACTCCTAGTAAGACATTTGCATGTTTGAACAGTTCTGTTTATTGTAAATTTTTCAGAGATAGTCAATGTGAAATTTCTCCCGTGTTTCTCATGAAGAAAAAATAAATTTCCACAGCCATTATTTTTAAACCATTAGGGTTAAGACTACTAATTAAATTGTAAAATTGTCTTAATAGTTTTGATTTCAGGTCTGGTTAAGTGATTTTTAGCACACCCTGTACATTTAAAATACGGTCAATTGACAGATCGTAACTGGTTTACTTATAAGGGCAAAATTATTCTTTGTTAAACAATATCAATGTAAATTTTAAAAGAGGTATTCGGGTGGTCTGGGACACCCGGTATATTTTCAAAAGGTATGTTATTTCAAAATATTAGTTTCAAAACCCCTTCTGTTAAAGTTGAGATCAGGGGATAAATTTGTGATCTAATAACATTAACAGAAGTACTGGGGTGTTTGTAAAGTTGTTGTTAGTTAATATTTTGTCAAAATCAATAGCTTAATGTTATCTATACAATTGTATCAGAGAAAAATATTTTATCATTGGGATGATTAAGATTTCATTCATATAGATTTAATCTACAGAATTATACGTATCAGTTCTGTATCAAAGTTGTAATTTTAAATGTGTGTATTAAACCAATTAGACTATAAAAAATTCACCGAGGAACAAAATAAATCTAAGAACCCGTATTTAAGTTTTAATCGATCTATGATTCTTCAAAAATAGTTTCAACATCATCTGAAAGAAGGTGGCTTCTAAAGACCAAACAAAATATCAAGTTCTCGGGGGAGAACATCCTTTTATTCCTTTGAAATCTCAGTACAGAACAGCATAAAAGCTTCATATATCTTATTTTTAAAACCAGTTTTGTTCAACTATAAATCCAAAATATATTAGACGAAAGCAGATCCCGTGGATATTTTTAAAACAATACCTTCCATTTTGGGGGGTTAAAAGCTGTTTTTCAAATGTTTGTACGATTTCAAAATTCTGTGAGTTTTGTATTTTTTTACTATTTGATAAACTTAGTATATGCACTCTAAAACATAGCTTTAAAAATGACAAATTAAACATTTATGAGTAATATGTAGATAAAATAAAATAATAAAACCCATTTTAAATATCATAAAAGAATGCTGATTAACTATGACGTAAGCTATTTAACACAAGTTGTTCAGCATAAGAAAGGGGTTTCAAAGGGGGTGCCGGTAAGTAAAACTTTTGTCTGGGTAAATTTTTAAAAGATGCCTTACTTCAACAAAAATATTTGACCTAAGAATTGAATAGTAAAATGTATCAACGATTCTAAGGTAAAATTAAAAAATGTTACTTATCTCTTACAACATGATTCTAATTTTAAAATAGTGAAAGATAAAAATTATAAAATTTGAAAGCTTTCAGATTTTATTTAAATTCTTTACTAATCTAGGCGTATTATTAAGTACTTTATGAATGTTAAAACATCAAACACGGCTTCACATAGGTTCAACGAAACAGTTACAAAGACAATTAATTCGGTGTTGTAGAATTGAAATAAATAAAACCCCATTTTAATACTTAGAAATATTAACTCATATTTTTTTCTAAGATTCTTTGACTAAACTATTAGACCTATGATTTGAATAGTCAACTATACACATTTTGATAGGTCATGTGTATGAAAAAAGTTCAAAGAAAACCTTAACACGTTTTTTTCCTCACAGACTAACATTAAATTAATCTCCAGTTCGTCGTGTGTTGGAATCGCGTCTCGCTAGCAGACGACGTACCGCGTTGCCGGGTGTTTATTGCAGGCAAGTTGCCAAACTCCGGAAGTTTTCCAATGAAACTCCATTAATTTGTAATGATCTTAAGAACAAACTATATAACCCGGCAAGGCAACAATATTGCTCATGAACGTTCCGTGTTTGTAAAAAGAAAATTCACAGCTTGTTTACGCTTATGTTAATGATAAAAACCGTTCAAGCAATATAACTTATTAATATTTAAGCTTATTTATTAATTGCGGGACCAGTATGAAATAATGTTCATTTTAAAGTTCATGGTTCGTCTGATAACGACTAAATCAATATATTTTTTTCATGAAATTGTTGCCATCCCACCTCAAATAAGGTGGTCAGCTGAACAATAAAGCATCATATTTATACGAGTTTTGTATGTGTACTATTGCCGTTTGGTTTTTAGTTGTTAGACTTAAAATAAAAATAATTGTTGTCATTATTTTTAGGTGAAGAAAATTTAAATGGGCTACTATTAGAATATAAAAGTTGTTTTAATAAATGAAATCTAATTTGTAATTTTGTGATAATGATTTTTTTAATGTTAAATAAACTGTTTAATAGTTTCTAATCCCTTAAATTTTGCCTTGAAAAAAATCATCACCATCACTTGAGGCATCAGTGAATTTCTTGTTTTTAAGGTAGGGCCTACCACCTGTTCCTTTCTCTTCTTCATTGCTTTGCTCTTATTTCTGCTTTTTTCTGATAATTTTACCATTAGAAATTAATTTTTATTCATAATTTCATTACTAGTTTAACACTCACATTAGTAGGATGCAGTCAATAAATAAATAATCGATGCAATGTGGAAGAGAATTTTTTGACCTATATTAAGATTTAGAATTTAAATGTGTATTGTTAGAAAACCACTGCACCAAGTTAAGCTATATTTGTCTATTTAAGCAATGTCGCTGTCCATTGCCGTGTATTGAGGTCTGTGGATAGACAAACAATTTATTACCAGAGTGCTGTCAAAGTGAACAGTAAATGTTGTCTTGTTTTAATTGTTTTCACACAGTACGCAGCGCAAATATGAAACAATAACATTAGTGTTTCTCTTTGTCCACATCACTTTTTAATATTTTTTAACAACGATAATATTAACAATTTATACTTTGAATTCGATTATCTTTCAGAATGTTCTTTCACTTTAAAAGTTATGGCTTTTATTTCAAAGATACGGAGGTACTGTAGTAACATACACCCATGTACATCCTTTTTTCATTATACATTCAGGAGCACCTAAAAGAGGGTGTAAATAAAAGTTGACTAGGTGAAGCCGGGCGGAAAAGTCTTAGTCGCAATCACACCATCGAAAACCCGAGATAATAATATGATACCAATTTATTCATTACAAATTACTTTTTTCTGGGAGGTGATTAAGGTTTCATGTCTAAATCGGTTATTTGTATTTTGTTTGAGTTAAAAATGAAATTTCGTAAAACTTTTATGTCTTATTTGTAAATAAAAATGATTCTGAGTACTACTGATGGATATAATTTATAAGGTGATTATGCTTGTGAACTAGTAATCCAGACAATCTTACCAATTCAGTCAACGTAATCAGGAAGTTATGAACGATAAAGCATGAAAACTCTCCGACGTTATCACTGTATTCCCTAACCCCCTCCAAATCCCGTCCATGCATCTATTCCGCCTTGGAAGGGAGAAATCCACTGCACGCGTCAATAATAAACACCATCTGCCCTTTTACAAACCTTCCCCAAAATCTCCCCTCTGGCGCCCGGCATTCTTCCTTTACCAGAAATTGATTTCTTTTGTAA
This sequence comes from Neoaliturus tenellus, assembly GCA_030545055.2. Classification (NCBI taxonomy): domain Eukaryota; kingdom Metazoa; phylum Arthropoda; class Insecta; order Hemiptera; family Cicadellidae; genus Neoaliturus; species Neoaliturus tenellus. The sequence goes on along the minus strand of CM061533.1, from coordinate 250,450,869 downwards.
TGGTGCGTGTCTCCATAAGAATCTGACACTGAGGGGTATGCAGTGATATGAAACATTTACTGAACCATTAGTATTTTATATTATTTTCATTTGTTAGTTTTAATAGAAAATTGGGACGTAACATTAACAAAAATTATAAATCATCAAAGATTGTCGAAATACGTAAGTTGCTGTGCATGCATTAATTGATGACAAAATGTATATGAGAGTCTTGTCCTTAAATAATTAGAAATAATCGAAAATTATTTATGTAAATATATATGACAAAATATGCCAAAGCTCTAATAATCTCTTGCCATTACATGTCATGATTTCCCCTTTATTTACCACTAAGAGAAGGTATAAAAATGTTGTTTTAATTCAAATCATATGTTGATTTTTCATTTGTCGATTTTTAAAGAGTTATAAGTACACTTTCAATGTTACATTCTCTTCTAAATAAATCTACCGTGTTGGATGGCACATAAAATATTAAAGTTCAATACGTCTTGATTTAACCGATGGAATTTCTAAGGTGTATTTTCTCGGGTGCCTTGAGAGTTGCGGCGTTGAGGGTGATTGAAAACTGTTCAGGGGCTGCACGTCCCATTCCTCCGCCGTCTGAAATCTTCCCACCTTTCCCTTCGAGAGCATTAAACTTAATATAATCGTGATATAAAATTATGGCGTATTTTGTCTGGTTTAGTATTTTATCCTTACTTACCTTTTATTTTTTCTTTAAAGTAAATCATTTTAATGATTAAGGTTTGGTGAGTAATTTAAATAACGAGCAATGAAAAGTTTTTGTACTTTAACAAATACTCTTTTGAATAGAGGAACTTTTTTAGTATAGGAAGAATTTGGAAAATTATAGGGGGTTTAAACTTGTTTGAAACAACTACCTTAAAACAATATTTAACTATTTATCTTGAGTAAAAAATGTAAACTATGTAAAAACCATGTATTTGTTCTGTAATATTGCCATATTATTTATGTTGAATTAATTCTCACATTGATTTTGAAGCTTTCTTTTGCTATTTTAAATTTTATGTTTTACAGCACACCTCATTAACAATTTTATATATGGTTCTGTTACGTAAATTAGTTCATAATAGTGATTTTATTTCATTCCACCTAAACTGTAACCAACTAAATAACGGATTTCTCTATCAACAGCCTAATGATTGTTATTAATCAAAATTGAACTTTACGTTACCAGTTTGATCAATGATCTTTTGAAGTCCCCAATCAAATAAAAAGAAATGAAAACTGTAGTGAAAGTATAATAAAATACAGAACATAAAATACATCTTACAAACACTATTTCCACCTTTGGTATGTTGGATTGTCATATGAAAGGTGTTAAGCTGGGGAGTAAACGTTTTATACAAAAATAAAAAATCGCATGACATTTAGTGTTACATCGAAGCATTTCAATAAGATGGCATTTGGTTGCCATTGCTGAAAAAGAAATAGCTGTACATGCGTAACGATTACTAATACAATACGATACAAAACATATTCCAATGTTAGATTACCCAACATATCTGTATGATAGCAGCAAAATAATTGGATAATTCTTTTTCAAAATCCTCTAACGAACATTTTTAAATGAGAGGAGTTATACCATTTAGGTTTTTCAGTATTATGTAGCCTAAATAATTATTAACCATCCATCACCATTAAATATAATTTTACCAATCAGATACTGTAATTGAAAACATTTGAAAAAATAAAACATTTTCCGTTTTTCTTATAAAGAACACTTTGAATCCTCAAAAACAAATAAACAAATGAATTACTAATCTACCGGTTAAAAAAATATGTTAAAAAAATTACAAAATAAAAAAAAACAAGAGTGATAAAATGTATTAAGAGTATTAGTTTTGGCATGACAATTAGATACTGTTTCTTAGTTACCGTTTAAAACAGAAATAAATTACTGGAACTCCAAAAATAAGATTTTTGACGTTTAAGGCTGCCCGACACGGCATGATGAATCTTGGCGATGAATCACACCAAGCGCCAAAGAGTCAGTTTGTAAGCCGGAGACGCGGTACGTTACAATGGAAATCGATTGATAGTAAGGGAAGAATACGAGACGCCGGAGGGGAGAGTTCGGGGATGGTTTGTAAAGGGCGGACTCGTTTATTATTAATGTCCGCGGTTGATTCTTCCGCCTTTAGGAGGAATTGGGGAAGACACCTGTGAAGGGAACGTTTGGAAATAACGCGAAGTAGAAATATTCTATTCAATAAAAGTTAGATAGTTGTTTACCGACTCTTCTAATTCACCTCAGTATTTTATCTTGATTCATTCAAATGTAGTAGGCTCATAATGGACTTCAAAGAGTCATTGGCTATAGATAGTTCTATCAGTTTTTGAACTGCTTGGATAGCAGTCATTGATATAACTTGGCAGCGGCTGTAGCTCAATGGTGGAGCTATAGGTTATTACCCAGCGGCTCTGTATTCAAATCCCGGCGCGAGGAGAAAAAATCGTCCGGCCGCCTTGTGATTTGGAAGTCACTTTAAGCCGTTAATCCACCTCCATAAAAAAGTGCAGTCCTTTTAAGTGAGCAGAACTATCAGTTAATTGCTGATCTCCCTCCTCTAAAAGCCACATGATTATTATTGTTGTACCAGGGGGACCGAGCCTATGCTCGGTAAAATTATGAAGCGTCACTTACCTTTCTCAGGCAATGCCGTTCGCTCCCCTCACATCCCCTCTTCTTCTTGAAGATTAGCTCGTTCGCTTCGCTCACTCGCCAATCCAATAGGTGCGCTTTTGTATAAATTTGTTGAATCATATGCTAACAATGTAACAATATCTACAATTATCAGCTGATTTTTTTTCAATTTCGTAACTAAATTGAAATGTTCATAAGGATAACATGGGAACTTAGAAGGGCTCTAGGATGAAAAACCGGTTTTCCCAGCTATGGGACCAGCTCCAATCTTTTTCTCGTGGCAAAAAAATATTCAACCAAAAATTAAAAATCCTCGGAGAGGAAAAAAATTTTGCCAGTACAAACATTGCTTGTTTTAGAATTTAAGATATAAATTTACAAAATGTAAAAAATACAGATGCTCAAATGACATGTTTTGATTTTAAAGACAAAAACGTAACGATTGCTGCAGGTTTAAAAACTCTATTCAACAAGTTGATTGGTAGGTGGAAGAAATCAAAGTAAACAAAACCAAGTCAACGCGGTGTGACTCGCTGATCTGAATCGTCTCCCTTCAGCCGCAGCTTCCCTCAGATGAAAGGATTTGCTCCCTTGAGAGCTCGGTATTGTTTTGTGCAAATCACAAATTTACCTTTAGCCGATTGTTGAAAAAAATACAGTCGTCCAATATGCATCGAGAAGCTTATAACACTAAGAAAAAGTTTTATGTATTTTAATGTTTTACAATAATACAGATTATTTGATAGCACAACATTTTGATCGTGTTTTAACTATTATGTTACTTCATATTGACAAATTAAATATAATATTATTAAATCTGGTAAGAAAACAACACGTTGTTAAATGTCTAAAGTAAAGCAGTTTGTTTTTATTGAATTTTAAATTATAATCAAAGATTATTTTATGTAGCATTATTGGTAAGAACATTGAATCTTGAACATTGGATCTTCACGTAAAGAATTTCATACAAAGAAAATTGCTCAAGGTTTTGAATATAAGGTTAACTACTAAAAAAATGTAATAATACTCTTTTTAATAATAAAACTTTAAAAGACACTTTGAAATTTGAAATAAGTAGAAGCAATAAATAATATAATTTTTATAAATTTACTCCTGTGTTATTTATTACTTGTTAGCATAAAAAAGGAAATATGTTTCTCCATTTGGGAACAGTTAAATTACGTACGGTAAAAGTATACTTTCAAGCTTGAAGCCCGTTTTTCATGACTTATTGCGAGATAAGCAGCTATTAGGAGAAAACGCTTATTCAAACATTAATGTAAACTCATAACAGACTTAATGGACTATAAACCAAATCTCGAGTTCTATGCACGTTTTCCTCATAAACAGGGTCAGATTTAAAATTTATTTAGCTTTTACTTCTTTTATAAGAACCTATAGGGGTAAAGATAATATTCAAACGCTGAAGTCACCATTTTAACATACCATACCAGCTTAACAGTTTAAATTTTTTCGATTTTTTTTCAAATTGACGAAAAACATTATTTTCCGTAACTTCCTCGTCACACTAAAGTTTTCGTTTAAAGTATATCCATATACGTTTAATCACGATAGTTTATTAAATCTACAACAATTCCTTGTAAATTGGATGAAGACTTTCACTACCTTTTAAATGTTAATATTGTTTATTTATATTAATTTTGTTCTGAATTCGAATGATTGATATAATCAGGAAACCTCAACTGGATTGACCTCGTATGAGTTATACAAAGTTCACAGTTAAATACAAATTTAGATTTTTCTGATTGGATTGTGTCATATTATACTCAATTATTAAAATTGTTATTATTACACAAATATCATTGAAATGGATTATATATTTATATAAAATTACATGTCTTAATAAATGACAATTTGTGCTAAAACATCAATAACAAATTAAATTGGGTTTCCATAAACTTTTTAAAATAGTGTAAAATACTTTAACAAGGGCCACACATTTTAAATTGGAAATAAACAAATCTTTTATCTACGATCGTTGCTATAAACAACAATATGACAATTAACTGCATAAAGAAGTACCGAACCTAATTAAAACCCGGTGCTTAATGAGGTTTTAAACGTGTATGGTTTCACATAAAATACTGGTTCTTGACCAGTAAGAGCACTACATTTAACAAAAGTAGTGTTTTTATAGAAATTACGTAATTCACACATCAGCTATTTCTTCCATTACGATTCATATGAGCTGTTTAGTTTCTTTATATTAGTTTCTTATTATTATTTTTAATTCTTATTAATGGGCATTAGAGATATTTTAGAGATAACGACGGTGACGTCAAACAACACCTGAGTGGCTTCTTTTTTGGGTGAATTATGCAAAAAAACCTGCAACCAATATTTGTTTGACGTGTATATTATTTTTGCAACGATTTATTACATCTTCTTTATTTTTGCAACGATTGTATTCAGAAGATAAGACGCTCGTGAGAGATTTTGTGATCGAATCGAGTGTTCTAGCTATTACCTCACTCTTAAACGTTTTTATACTACATTCGTTACATAAACTATTATTGATGTAGCCTCTTTCGTGAGAATTTAGACGCGAATTAGCCTCACAGCCTCTACATGTGCTTCGATGTTGAATCAACATTGACACTGCCACCATGTGATCAACCCGCTTTGATCAAAGCTCTATACAAGGGTGATCAAATAAGTCCGCAGGTCTCCGACAAAGAACACAAATAGTCTTCTTCAAATTTAAAAATAGCTCTATATTTAATAAAACACTACAGAGAGTTTAAAGATATTCCTCGTTAGCTCTATAACTATTTCTTTTGGTTTGAAAAGAATGATACACTGTTGCAGGAAATTAGGTACTTATTTAACACAAATTCATTGGTGCCCATTGTTTTCTGTAGAAATGAGTCTGTGTTACAGATTGTAATAGACTAAATGTACACCATTGAATTGTGTAACCTACGTTGAATAAAAGATATCCTCATATAGAACATAATGTTCAAATTAGAACCTACGAAACATCGAGTTAGAAATTCTAAAATTTTGATTGAAATCTATTTAGATAATCTTTACAAAGGTACATCTTATTAAATCAATTACTCGGGTAAAAAAAAAAAACTTTCTTAAACGAAAATAACGTTAAAGGAACTAACAAAACTGTCCTAGTGTATATAGTTTTTTTAAAGTTTATGCATCACATTAGTTATGTCATAAATCAATTTAATTTTATGTAAATAATTCAAGGCTATTCAAGGGTCTGTAAATCGCAAATGAAGCAACTCGTGTAACATATAGTTTTGGACCTTAACGGGTCAAGAGTTCAAACCCTGGGAAATACACAATATTATAAAGGTTATCTTTCACAAAATATATATATATATATATGTTCATGGTACACTACATTATCTTAAAAAAATAATCTGGCCTAGACATAGAAATGGACAAATATTAATCGGGCCTTAAAATATTGATTATGTCGGAAAATTAGTAACTTTCGAAAGTAACTCAAACTACTTTATTTTAATTTTAATTATATGTCATTCTTCGCTAGCTTTAATGCTCAAAGTGTATTTAACCATCAATATCTCAATCGGTAGCAACTTTCTCCTTTTTTGTAATAATTGTTTAACTGTGCAGTCTGCCTATACCGGCTCTATATGTTGTTTGTAATATTTTCTTACTTTCTTCCTAGTTATTTTTATTACCGTAATCATTACTGGAGAAGTAGTTTACAAAGACATTAAAATATTAAAACGTTCTGATTGCTAAAGAATACTGAATTATCAACGCTGTAATTTACGTGGAATAGTGAAGGTAAGGCTAAGTATATTTCGTTTTATTCTGTGGTGTAGTAAAGCACTAATTAAACACAAATTAGCATGTAAATGTTTTTGTACAATCTTAACTTTTATTACATAAAAATACTTAAAATAATTTAAACACTTTTTACATTGAGTATTTCAATGTAGTATTATAAATAAATTTAAATTCTTATATTGAACAAGGCCCTCATTCAGATAGAACGTATTGAATTTATCACAAATATTTCATCTTTAATCTTTGCTGAAAACTCAAATGATACATCATCTACACTAAGTTTTTACTAGGGACTGATTTCATTCTAAGAAGTTGAGTTTAATGGAAGACGCCAATATTTTGTTGCTAGAATAAATAGAAGTGTTTCGATCCACCAGGGCGGTTGTTGACCAGTCGTCACGTAGAAGTGGTGGTCGGCAAATGGGGTAGGAAATCTTCAGATGCTTTTAACCTAAGCTGCTTGTTTGTATAGGAAATTCTTACCGTCCCTCAACATTCTCCTCTAAAAGTTTCATTATTAAGGTTATTTTCTTAATTTTATGTTAAATTTGGCATTATGCCGCAAATTAGTTGATTTTTTATACACCAGTAAAACATATTATCAAATTTCCAGCAACCAAATAAACTAAGAGTTTAAGCGCACAAATCCTCCCTTTGAGCTGTGGCCACGGAGCATTATCGGCGGCCGGTTGGTATATTTTATTCAGCGAATGGTTCAAAGGACTTAGTCGTCTGGCTTAGAGACGTTATTGAGGCAGTTTTATCATTTTATCTCTTTAAAAGAAACAATATTGTGTATAGTATTTTCCTCAGTGTCCAACAGAGGTTTAAATTAACTAGTGCAAGTGTTGCTCGACATCGAGCAATTAATTTTGATATATAACAAAAGTTACATTTAGTTCTAAATCAATGAAAGCCAACCAATGCAATATTGTAAATATCAGTGATCACCAAACACTACACAGCTGTACGTTAACAGATGTTTAAAATGCTCAAACCCATCTCAATGTTATTCTTAAGGGAACATTTCAAATTCAATTAGTGGATAGCGCCCTTATTTTAAGTCCGATTCTCATCAAATTTTGGTGGAGATAACTACAGACTAAGCCCTATCCAACGTCACCAAAAACTTAAAAATTGGTTGAGAATTGTAGGATTAGTTCTCTACACAAAAAAAACTTAAGCGTATTAAATAAGTATAGATATATCATTTTCATCTAGTAAATCTCATAGTAGTTCTTAGTAGTTTTTCCAAACAAACTAAGAATTCAACTTTACAACTTTGTATCTAGTGCTTAAAAATCAACCTCAAAGTAATAAAAACTCATACTTTCAACCTGCATATTATATTTTTTCAACTTCATAGCTTACAGTTGTCTATGAATGGTATTATCAGAACAAATTAGGGTGCTAAATGCAATAAAAATTATGCATTTTCCACTATGTGTTTAGATAAAGCAGTGCCAAATTATCAACAACATTTGACAAAATATTTCAATTCGTGAATTCACAGCACTCACCTGTCAAATGAATAGTCTTGAATTTACTATATATTTATAATGGAAGAAAACACTTTGCTTTTTACATCGTTTTGGTAGAGCTTAGGGAATTTCCCTTGATTTGTATGAATATAAACAAAATAATATAGTTTGCATGCAAGATGTAACACAAAATAAATTCTTTCAATTAATATAAGAAAAATTTCAATGCACGATGAGGGAAATTTAAAAGCCTAAGTTGCTGTTCTTATAAACTTTATGTTTTCAAAACATTTCATTTTATTGTTGTTCAAACATAAACGATTGTTTAACTATATATATATATCACGAAAAAATGTAAATGTCCCGTAAGGGCGAGTCTGAAGTAGAAGAACGTCAATGCGAGGGGGAACTCCTTGGGGATGATTGAATTCTGGAGGGATAGAAGTAACTCCCCACAATCAGAATATATTGTTGGTGGAATCGTAAGATTTTAATATTTTCAGGACTCTAAAGATTATTTTTATTTGAATACTGACAACAACACTATATAAACAATAAACTATAAAATCTATCGCAATTATTGTTTAATTTATTACATAGGTATATCACAATTTGTTTAATCGTTATTGTCACATTGTGTTTGACAGTAAAATAAATAACAATTGCTTCTCTTTCCTTTCTGAAATCTAACAATGTGTAGAGATAAAACTGTACTTTCCCTCTAATTAAAAACCGGCTTGAACAGTTTAACGGTTCAAAACTAAATCCAACTAGCATTGGTGGCTGGACTATTAAATAATGGTCCTTTCTAAAAGAATTAGCTGGCATTAGACGTTAACAAAGCTTCACAAAGCAGTGCATGCATTATATACTCATTATTAATTCATATGCGCTGAAAGAAACGCTCTAGTAGTGACGCCGTTTTATGAAGTGGTTAAGTGAACTGTAATTATGAATAAGGGGAGTGGTGCTTGCATATGTATTTTATTTGTTTGTAAATTATACATCTTATTTTACGTGTTACTTAAATGTGTATTTTAAATTCCCTTTACCGTAGGAACAATAGTTTTGTGTGTTTAAAATTTAATTTAACATGCATTCCAACATTTTACATATTTATTGACTTTATGTTTATTATTTTATTAGTTATTAGTTTTTTTCATAGCTCATAAATCTCCCTTGTTAGTTGTACGTATTTTAATGATTTATTGAATTATTATTTTAGTTCTGAAACAGGTTTATGGCAACTTTTTGAATAGTTCAAAACATTCCAATATATACAATTTTTGTAAAACTAGCTTGAATCTGTCTTAAACATTCCTCTAAGTAAAAACAGAGTGAAAGTGTGACAATATGTAAGTGACTAAGTAACCAAATAAATGTTATATTAACCAAACAAAAAACTGCACAAACGCCAAATCACGGCTACTATTTATAAAACTTCCTCTCCTAGCGCAAAGTACCTTTTTTATCTCATGCCCATAACAATGGCTTAAATTATTTTATTCACAGTTTGAATTTCTTCATTGTAAGTACATTAGGCATCTGATGATAGCCCTGCAAAATAATTTACCTTATAATAAGACATCAAATAAAAAAAAAAAATAAAAATATATGTTTTAGTTGAAGTGAAAAGAGTTTTCTAACTGTCAAAAACAATAAAATATGATATCAGAAACATTGGCAAATTAACAAGTTTGAAGGCGTGCTTGCGTGAGTGGTTCGTCTTATAGTCGAAATCCATTTATCTTCTACAAGGAGCAGTTGCACATTCCCCTCCATAATAGATGAAATCCGGACTTCCGTCTCCTGGAGGGTGAGTCAGTACCAATCTCCTCCCCTTGGACCTGTGAATGTGTAAAACCTTATAAATCTGGGGCTGGCTGTCAATCTCCTGTAAGTTTTTAATGGTGTGCCAGCAGTTTTGAAAAAAAAACATTAATTTTACGATTAAATTGCAAACAACTTCTTAAAAACAATAAGTAACTTATAATCAACTTGATTGGAAATAATATGAGTAAGAAGGAAAGCTAAGCTTGTTTCCTTGTTATATAACTTATCTGGTTTTGTATAAATCCAAGAAATTTCTTTCTGAAATATATTAAATTGGTTATACAGGTGTTGAACAAGTTTAAGACATTAGATCATAATATCAAGTGAAAATACCCCTGACGCAGTAAACCTGTGTACTCGGCTAATTTCCAACAAAATAAGGATTTTTTTATTTTACCCATAAACACCATGGGAAATGAGGATGTAGGTTTGCTGCAATAAGGTTTTGTATAAGTAAATATTGTAAAACAACTTCTAAGTGTAGGTACACACTAAATTGCACCAAATTTTGATGTTTTTCATTTACCCCATAAACCCCAAAAGGGTGAGTAAGTAGGTTTGACACTATAGGGGGTTGAAAGTGAAGATTAGCTAGACTATACCTAGTGAAGGTACATGCCAAATTTTATCTAGTAGTGTTTTTAATATAATAATAAATAAAATATACACAAAATTGCTTTTTAATAAGTCATTACTGTTTCAACGGACGATATAAACTATTTAAGTTATATAACATTCAACCAAAAACAGAAGTATGAAAGCCAAAATTGATCTCGGCTCCAGGGCTAATATTGACTTGAAAGCTCGGCCAGGCGAGCTGACTGGCAAAGCGACATGTTTGACGTTAAACATTGCATCGTGCGAATTTGTTTAGGTTAAAATTAAAAATGTATGTTCACCAAAGGAAAAGGGAATGAGTGAGGAAAGAACATGCAGCGTTATTTTTATAAAACCCATTCCAGTCCAAATAAATCTGTTTGAAGATGTTGCTTTGTGGGTCGACAATATGGAATTGGTTCCGAACAAAAATACGCAGATAATGAATTGACTTGAGACGGCCAGAATGAGCTGTGTATATTATTTATATCTCTCTATAAGGAAATGTTACTTTTAAACCTGATCCAGTTTCATCTGAAATACCAGGATCTGGAATTAGATTTCAGAATAGGATCTGAAGGTTTGGAATAGGATGTGATAAAACCTTATCATTATCGACAATTACCTTGATCATGACCTGACGAAATACTGATCTAGAAATAATAAAATCCAATCAGGAAATAAATACAGATTGATTAGTTATATTCCATCAAACTGTTAACGTATGTTAATTTTTTAAATAATTGAGTCAAACCTTTTAAAAGATGGACTATTCTCAAATATATTTAGCATATTTATTAATTTAACAATAATTTAATGTGTCAAGTAAACAAAAAATAATTGTACTTCCTAAATTTATATCTAAAATATTTAATCTGTCTTCATTTCGTAGTAAAATATTGGACGAAGTATTCCAAGAAAAACGCTTTCGTTGGCAATAACCAGTGTACCCATGAGAGTTGTGAATGTGTTTGGCGAACCAATTATAGAGTCTTTTATCTTCCGCCTCATAAACTTTGAATTCAATTATTGGCTCTCAGGAGAGACCTTTAACACAACTGTTCAGCTATTATTTGGAAGGGGCGAGATGGAAAAGACGAATTGTTCATACAGAGAAATGACTGCATGGATAAATTTGTAATATAAATCAAGAAGTGTTTAAATCGTGATTTCTAATTCTTAACTTCCTCATTTATTTGGTAGAATAGTATGGCAGTTGAACTTACAATGACACTTCTACTAATGCATAAAATATATTAAGATAACACTAAAACATATATTTTTACAATCTTAATCTCAATATTGTTTTTGAGTTGAGATAAAACATAACTTGTTGTGACAATTGAAATGAATTTCTAGTAACAGTTTCATTTCTCAAGTACTTGTACTTGTTTGAACATTAAATTTAGATTTCATATTCGTATATCTCATTAATATATAGAAACTGTTGAGTTTAAAAGCCTTCATGGAAAATTTAGTAATCTTCCTGTTTATTTTGTTTAATAAGTAGGCTACTAACTAAATAAAAGTATCGAATACGAACTTTTGATTAAATGTACATCTTTGGTTAAGATGAGATGTGGCTTAAATAAAGCTGACTTTATATTCTCTTTCATCCAAGCTGATTAAAAAGTTCGTCTACAGAACTCCTACTGCAAACTTTGTGTACTTATATTGCTTTCATTCAGCATATGTCAACATAACATAGTGTTGCAAATGGCATAGCAAATACTAAAGTTTATGTTTAAACAGATCGTAAATGAGTGATGCATGATTAAAAACCAATTTGCATTAACCTCTCTCTAGTATAGTATGTGAAAAACATGACACAGTTTCAATAATGTTGTGAGTTTTGAAATCAGTAACTTTCATTTCGGAAGAAAATGAAATTTAAACCTGTATTTCATTCATACCTACCTAAACCGTCATCCATCTTCCATTACGGTTATACTAAAATGGGAGCAAGGAAAACTTAAATGTTCGAAAACGATTATGTTTTTAATAATATTAAATAAAATATTATACATTTTTACTTAATTTTTCTTTATCTAGTTTGTCATAGAATTTGTGAAAGATTAAACTATATAGTACATGCTTGAAGAGTGTATATTTTGTAGTAAATCTGTGGATGCATTTAAAAAAAAATTCTTTTCATATATATTAAAAACAAATAAAATCAAACTATAATTACAAAAATTAATTCAACAAATAAAGCTTCTATGTAAAGGTGGAAATTATTTCCTACTTTATTTTACTATAGTTAATTGTATTTAACCATTTTAAACCACAAAATTTCACCTAAAATATCATTTAGTTAGTGATAATCATTTTATGTTAATCTCTTACTTACATTTAACTCTGATTTAGAATCCTGTGTACACTCACATCATCAATTATTACTCAGGCTTTCAACCCCCTCGGGAACCATAAGCTAACAACATTTACTGCTGCTCAACTCCCATTATTAATTGTCCTATTAATACTATTCAATGTGTTGAGGAATGGCTAATTATGTGAAAAACAATGAATTATATATATGAAAAGAAATTCATGTCTTAGAGTCCTATGGTTATAATTAATTTAAGGACAAGCTATATTATCCGAATGAATTAATTGGAGTACAAACAAATGAGTTTGGTTACTAAAAAGACCTAAAATAAAAATAATTTAGATTATTTGTCAGTTTATAGTAATTGTTTTCTTACATTATTGCAAAGATATAACTGCACATAGTCAAATTCGCTTTTGAAATATTTAACTTTTTTTAGTAACCTTCCTGAGCTATTTAAAAGATAAAGGTAGATAACACACCGTATAATAGCCATCTGGATTTTTTTGTCCTTGTGGTGGACAATTGTTTCACCCCTATTTGTCAGGGGCATCATCAGCACAATTTCGTCTTGAGGTTAAAACATCATCAAACATCTTGGCGAACTTGATGTTCTTGTCAAAAGTTAAAATGAATAAACACAAATACGCGTGTGGAGTGAAAAGTATGTGTCGTGTCCTATATGTAATCGTGTGTGTTTGTATGTACTCAGTGTTTGTTTAGTTATTCATTTTGACCTTTGACAAGTACATCAAGTTCGCAAAACTGTTTCCTTAAGACGAAATTATACTGATGATGCCCCTGACAAATAGAGGCGAATCAATTGCCCAACACTAGGAGGGAAAAATCAGGATTGAATGAATGAATCAGAATCAGAATCAGAATATTTTATTGCCATTGACCAGTGTACAATCTTGGAATAGGCATTGCCACAATTACAAAAGTGTAAAAGACTTACAAGTAAACCCAACCAAAAAACTTACATAGTTATTTGGGAATCAATAAACTCTTTCATATTGTAAAAAGGATTTTTTACCAACCAATTATAAAACGCTAGTTTTGAAAGTTGTTAATGGAGCATCATAGAGAGATTCAGGCAGCTTATTGTAAAATTTCACACAATTTAGTTTAAAAGAATTACCTGTAAGAGCCAACCTGTGCTGTGGAATGTCCAGTTGTCCTTTTCGTCTGGTGTTGTGTGTATGGAAATGTTGCCTAGTGAGAAACTCATTTAAATTAGTTTTGGTGTATACTAAAATATTATAAATGTACAGATTAATGATGGTACATATGTTAACCTAACAAAAAGAGGTTCGCAATGTTCCACAGGGCCAGCCCCAGCCATGATTCTAATAATCTTCTTCTGAAGTAGGAGAATTTCATTAACATGTGAAGAATGACCCCATGTTAGAAGTCCATATTGAAAGTGAGACTGGAACAACCCGAAATATGCAAGTTTTAGATAGTTTTCACTAACTAAAGGTTTCAGTTTCCAAAATAGAAAGATTACTCTAGAAAGTTTCTTACTTAAAGAATCGATATGGGGTTTCCAGTTTAATTTACTGTCCAAGTGAATACCCAGAAGCTTGACTGATTGATCTAAATGTCTTTGTGTAAGTGAGAATTCAATTTTTTGTGTTTTGGATTGATTACAAATCAGTTTATTTGCAGAAAACCATTTAAGAACTACATCCTGAGCATCAGAAAGAATCTTAGAGGGGTTGTTATAGTCTTATAGTCTTTATCAGAAGTAAAAATTGTGGTATCGTCTGCATAAATCACACATTGTACAGGAACATTGCTAGGCAAATCATTGATGGCAACTATGAAGAGGAAAGGGCCAAGAACTGAGCCCTGCGGAACTCCTGCTTTTATAATTGATGATGATGAATTTTGCCCCCGAATGCTAACATATTGCCTCCTACCAGTCAAATATGACTTTAAGAGATCTATTGAATTATTATTAAACCCATAGAAGCGAATCTTATCCAAAAGAATGTCAAAAGGGATGCAGTCAAAAGCTTTAAACAAATCAAAAAGCAGCATGGATACCGACTCTTTATGTTCAAAAGCATTGACGATGAAATCAGAGATTTGAGAAATGGCCATGGTAGTTGATCTACCAGCTCTAAATCCAAATTGAGATTCTGATATCAAATTATTTGGTTCAAAAAACTACTTAATTGTTTCAAAATAAGAGCTTCAAATACTTTAGAGATGATTGGAACTATAGAAATAGGACGGTAATTTTGACATAAAGATTTGTCTCCTTTCTTGTAAACTGGGGTGATTTTTGAGATTTTTAATTGATCTGGAAAGTAACCTTTAAGGAGAAATTTATTTAAAACTGTGGCTAATGGTATGGAGATAAAGTGTATTGTGTTCTTAATTATAAAATTTGATAACCAAAAATGATCCATTGGTTTGGAGTTTGAAAATTTAGCAACAGTTTTAATTACCTCCTCTGGAGTGATTGTTGTCCAATTAAATTGTGTATTCCCAAGAGCTGTGTTGGTGCTTCCCAGGAGATTTTGGGCTGAGATGTGTGTGTTTCCAGCTTGTGAGGCCAGCTCATCAACAATGTCTGTGAAATAACTGTTCAGTGTATTTGGATTAATTGTGATATCAGGTGTGCGAGTTGTAGTATTTTCTTGAGAAATAATGTCCCAGGCGGCCTTACATTTGTTTTTTGATTTGTTTATATATTCATCAAAAGCAGTTTTCTTAGCCGTAGTTAAATCATTTCTATATTTTTTCTTTAACACTAAATAAATATTGTAAGCAGCCTGAGCCTTCACAGTATCAGTTTTATCATAAAGTTTGTATAAAGAGTGATATGCTAACATTGTTTCCCTACTTTTCTTTAAACTTTCATTATACCAGTTTAACTTTACCTTGCCTTTAAGAGGTCTTTTCATATCTTTTGTAATAAGAGGAGAACAAAAATGCCAAAGGTTAACATACTTGTTAAAGAAGCTATCAATTAAAGTCTTAGCACAATCAACATCTGGATTCAATTCCTCCCAGGTCTCTTTTTGTAAAAGATTGCAAAATAAAGCGAGTTTTTGTATGTTTTGTTCCCTAACAAATACTTTCAATTTAGTAACATTGGAGGTTCGAAAGTCATTTTCATTTTGAGTAAAATACTTAAAGACTATAGGATCATGATCAGCTAACTGGCCTTGTAACACAGACACTTCATAAAAATCTTGTGAAAAATTAACCAAAACATTATCAATGCAAGAGTTTTTTCTCGTCAAAAATTTACTACTACATACTAAATTAAGTGATCTTAATAAATTTAAAAAATCAATTGAAGATTGATCTACTTGTTTCAACATTTCAACATTAAAGTCACCACAAATTATTATTCTCATTTTCCCCTTTAAAACATGTTTCACAGCCAGTTCAAATTGTTCAAAGAATATACTTAAGTTACCATTAGGAGATCTATAAATATTTATTACAATTAAGTTTTTATCAATGATTCTAATACCACAAATTTCACAATTTAATTCAGAGAAAAATTTACTAAAATCTATGGGTTCAAATCTGATACCTTCTCTCACATAGATAGCCGAGCCTCCATTTTTGTAATTAGATCTACATACTATATTGGCAATTTCAAAACCCTGGGGCACAAACATATTATATTGTTCAGAGGTCAACCAGTGTTCAGACAAGCAAATTATGTTAATATTTTCCAACTGGCAAAGATGTTCTAGAGATAAGACTTTGTTTCTTATACATTGACTGTTAGCTTGTAAAATAGTGAGACACTCATTTTTATCTACATGTGTTTCTGAATCCAAGCTAAGATTACTGTAATTACATTTTGTATCTATAGGCCTACCATTAATACATTTTTCCCTATTTAAACTTAATTTATTACTAAAAAAGAGTGTTCAGCACTCACGAGTCGTAGCACACAGCTAGCCAGATCAGTGCAAAGCTTGAGTTTACCAGCCCTGTTGAGATGCTGTCCATGCCGTGTGAACCATTTCCGTTGAAATGTGTTGAAAGAAAATAGGTCAGTGTCCGAAATGGTTTCATTCCCAAATAATTCCATGTTACAACAATATACTACCTCATTCAGATCAGGTCTATCAAATCTTGGTGGAAGAGTAGAAAAAATAACATTAGTCTTAGATCTAAGGTTTGAGATAGTTTCTTTTACCTGTTGTGAGATGATAGATTTTAAGTTAGGTTTAATGTCGTTGCTGCCCGCTATGATTATAACTAAGTCACTTTTAGTAAAACCACTGGTCAAGGTTTCCACTCCCGCAAGAACATCTCGGAGTTTTGCACCTGGTCTACAAACCGAGAACACATAGAAGTTATTACCTAGCCTATTTTGCAAGTTAAGTCCTATGTCACGACCATGACTGTCACAGAGAAGTAGAACTTTCTTTTCATTTCTCTCTTCATCATTTAGAATATTAATAGGCCTAGGCCTATTTACATTTTCATTTTGTTTGGTGCTACTCGATGAAGAACAAGAAATTACTGCAATACTATTATCTATGTCCCTATCGGAGGGAGATGGGCTACTGTTACCTTTATTAAGGCTAAAGGAGGATTTAGAATGTGAATGATTTTTACTATTCACTTTGGAATTAGAGTTTCTTTTCATATTCTTGGCATTTACCCTACTGAGTCGAGGAGTACTCGCTGAGAGAGCAGAAGGCCCAGGTTTAGGCTTAGTTCTAGATGAATCGACAGATTCTGTAGTGACATTAAATGTGTCACTAGAAATTTTACTTGTTCTTTCTTCACTATCACAAACATTGTCCTTTAAACTAGAGAACCTATTACTAAGAGTAATGGTAGGCCACGAGGCTTGCGGTTGATTAGACCTAGAATCATTGAGGTTAGGTTTGGATGATTTATTAAGTTTGTCACTCAGTCTAATGATTTCTTGCTCCTTTACAATCACTAATTCACTAAGGCATGTGTTTTGACGCAGTGTGTCTTCATATAAGTTTTTATATTTATCTATGTCAGCCTGTAAGGTGACTATAATCTGTGAGAGATTGCTCAATTCTGACTTCAGGAGTTTATTAGACTCTTTTAGACCACATTTTTCGCAAAGTCATTTCTCGTCAGAACCAGAAAGAGTCTCATACTCCTGAGAAGTCATACCCACACATGTTGCATGATACCATAACCCACACTCAGAGTCACATTGAATAGCTTCACAGCTATTTTTTACAGCTTTATTGCAGATTCCACATTTGACTGTAGCTCTATTGTTTCTTCTATTTTTTGTCATTTTTAAATCAGAATCAGAAAAGGAGTTTGAGTTACTCTAAATATCCTGGTGGCAGTTAATTTTCAAAGTTGTAGGATAACTCAAGCGGCAACAAATTCTATTGGCTGAGAGCGTCTTCAAAGTGTATCAAGCCTAGTCGAGGCCACACCAGAACACAAGAAAAACAGTTTTTAATGATGGAAAATTCAAAGTTTATACATCAATCTGACTGAAATAAATTACTCACTCATTTTACACTAGTTAAAAACATTTTATTTCACTTTTAATATACTTTTGACACAATTAAACACGGAGCTGTATAGGAGACATTTTACTTTGACAGACAGTCGTACCAACCAGAATGAATGAATGGATGCGTTTATTCACATAAATATACATGTACAAATTAAACATACTGTGCTACAACTAAAAATAAATAATAATAATAACTATCTGCATAAATTAACAAAGGTACATGATAAGAAATTGTAATTAATAATTACATTATTTTATTTGGAATGGAATGAGCTGACATGGGCACTGAGGCCTGTGCGTCAGCTCAGAAGTGCGTCCAGAAATATAAATATTTACCAGGGAAATGAAAATCTTTTAAGAGGAAAGTATTGTTAAATTGCTATTAGAAGGTGAGTTATCTACCCTTATAACCAAGCAAATCCCACCCGCCAGTAGTTAACAATATTTAAAAGAATATCATTATTTTTATGGTCACTTTCTGAAAATAGTATATTTAGCTTAAATAAATAAAAAAGTCGTTCCCGTATCGTCATTGTCTAAAGTTGTTTATGGTAGAGTTTATAGTGATTTTGTTTAATTATTATATAATTACTAGCTGATAGCCCTCCAAAAACGATGGAAGTATTTCTTTTTTGACAAGTCTTTCTATTCTTTCTAACTCCATAACGACCATGTACCTGTCTAAAACGTCATAATTTATACCCGGAATTTAGGTGATGGTCGTTAAAGTTGGACTAAGTTATATTGTGGTTTTTTTAAAGGCCGAAGAGTTAAAACCCAACCTTGCAACTTCTTCAGTTTTGGCCCATCTAATATTTATTACAGACAATAGAGTTTATTTTAGAGACCTTACTTTGGTTGTGGTCATTGCCTTAAACCTTTTACGTATTGATTATTTGCTAAAACTTATGACTTGATTAAATTACAAAGTGGTAAGTCGACTGATATGTAGAAAATAATTACAACCGAATGGTTATTTAATGCGTATCTATATTATTTGACCAAAGCTTTATTAGCTTGATGATTAATGTACTAAAACTTCTGTGTAAACAAGTTAATCGATGAATTGCAAGTGAAGTAGAAATTGTGCAACAATTAATTTCCTCAATGTAGTAGTAAAAGTTTTGTTGTAGCATCAGATGTTAAATATTTATTGTTACTGGCATTTATTTGTATTTTTTGCTACCCCTTGCTGATCGTGAAATAATATTTTCTCCTTTTTTAAAAACCTTCTTTGTTTATTCGTTCGGATATGGATCACCTAAACTAGTAGCCAAATTGGCAAAATAACGTCTTAGAATTGTCTAAAACGGTTTAATGGTAATTTTACGGAATTATAAGGTATTTTATTAGGGATTCCATATTTATCCTGTTATCTAGGGACTATAAGTAAAATATTTTAAACAAATTTATCACGATCCGTTCGGTAGTTGTCTCTCTAGGCACTGAAATGCATTCTTTTGTTATACATAGAATTATAAACATCAACAAAACTTTCTATGCAACATACGTTTACTTTGAATTAGTAAAACAAAAAAGATAATTTTAAAATCAATAGTTTTTTAAGACATAAACAGATCTATAAAAGGCAATATATTTACTTTTTATTTTACGGTTTGCCATTTAACCTGTTTTCAATTCAACAAACTTGACTTTTGGAACCAATGAAATTGATTACATTTTCCATTTCGCTGATGGACTCTTGACAGAAAAGCTTATCCATATAAAAAAAAACTCCAAAAACCAATATGAATTTAATTTATTCTCAGTCTTCATATTTATAAAACACATATAATATCAAGCCTCTCCTCTACCAATAACGATCAAATATATTTTAACTCATTTCCTTTCATAAGGATATTTCCTTTCATTTGGGTTTAAAATTAAATTAATTTTCCAAAAGCAACATAACGGTTTTCAGATCAACCACTAAAATTAGAATACACAGAGAAAAATGAAGTAGTTGTTCTAACCATTATTTAATTAGTTACTGGGATTGGTAGGTTAAAAATGGTTATCGTAAACACAGTATGAGTTGCAATAACTATTCGTTACAGTTATTAAAAGAATTATAAATTAGTTATTTATGATTAGTTGTTGTTAACAGTCGTTAGGGATTGTTCTAACCCACGAGAAAGTGACTGGTTATAATAACTGATTGAAATGAGTTGTCTCAACTAACACCCGCATTTTGCGCGCCATTTCCTTTTCCATTCTTGACCTTTCTTCTTCCTCCTCCAAATCTGAGATTGTGCGAGATGAAAGTGGTGACGATGAGTGAATTGCTTGAAGTGTGGGGATGGAAATTTGAAGGTAAGTTTCAGTGATATACTTACCCCTTTTCAATTATCATGTACCTAGTTTTATGATGAGGAATAAATGTAGTCAAATATACTGACAGTACTTATAAAAACCTTATTAGACCATATCATCAAGACACATGGTAACTTACAGATCTCAACTGACAGTAGACTGTATATTAAGTACCTTACTGAGCTGGTATAAGATAGCTATTTTCCCCATACAAAATCTATTAAACTAAGCCCATTTTACAGAAAGTTTGGTTAAGGATCGTTGTCTTTGAGGTAGGCAGGCCTCCCTTGCCGTTGAGTTGAGGTTAGGGTCTAACTATTAATATGCTGTTCTAGGTTATAAACCTTGTAAAGAATAAGTTGAAATAACCATTTTCGCAGTTAACTCAACTAATTTAATGGATTATTTCAACTTATAAGCTATAAGTTGCAATAACCAATTTTCTTAAACCAACTAATTCAATGGGTTGTTTCAACTTCATTACTACGGGTTGTAATAACTACTTTATTAGTTAAACCAACTAATTTAATGATTGATGGGTTATTTTAACAGTTACGTTAATTAGTTAAAGTAACCAATAAATGTGGTTCTTCCAACTTGTAATTTTTAACTAGTCAAACTTAGTAAAATTAATACACATTATTAGTTGTCCATATAATAACCCTTGTTACAGGTTATAACAACTTATAAAAAAAGTTAGATCAACCAATCACTTTTCTCTGTGTACAAACATTTTTTTTCTACTGAACTGATATGAGCAAATAAGTCTAACTAATTTAATTAATTATCTTTTATTTATTTGTAATAAGCATGTTTAAATAAAATAACTTTACCTTATTTCACCTTTAAATTAAAGATGTTGTAATAAGCATGAAAATTAAGACCAAAATTTGTTCGGCGCGTCGTTTTGTCATAATGCCATTTTAAGTTATGACAGTGATTACAAAAGAAAAAAACTTTCTCAAAAATCCCCACGAGAATGTACTCAAAAATATTTGATTAAGACAGCCACGATACTATCCTGACCTTCTCACGTAATCTGGCTATGGAATGCAACTCACCACTGTACACATTGAAATATTCTGATTAAAATTATCTATACACAAAAAAATAAATAAATCTCGTATACTATTTAGATTCCTTTAGAGTCACAATGTGCCTCTACAACGTCTAAATGTAAAATTCCACATGACTATTCACTTTGTAGCCTAACTGGTTCTCTTTGTAAAAGTGTTAAACAAGAATTGTATATAGGGTATTAGTAATTTAATGCGTAATAAATATACGCATTTATCTTAATTCGTATGTACAGTAGAACACAGGAAACATATCTTTAAAGCGGCTACAAGGAGTAATATTGGTATCGCTTTTGATAAAGAAAGAGTTCCAATAAAATGCCCTGAAATTGAAGTTTTATAGGGATTTTTTACATCGAAAAATGTTTCTCTTTAATTTTGATTATTGGAAAGATAGTTAATTCCTTTCCTCGTGACCATAACTCAAGGTATTAAAGTCGATACGTCTGCAACAGTTTTAGGTTGTGATAGTCTAAGGCTAAAGTAAAATTTTCTTTAACAAGGTATATATTTTGAATTGTTGACAGTTTATAATATTCCTATTTTAATTCTTTAACACTTCCACGTAGTTATAATTTTTTAAACTTGAACGGTTAAGTGGATTAATAATTAATCATAAAGTTTTTGTATTTCTATCTATTAATAAGGGTTTTTTTTTAAAGTAACCCCAGCTAAAATTTACGAAAACTCTACTAAAGAACTATTACTCAAAGTGATATATTTATATTAAAAATATTCTTGTGTTTTTTAATTAGTTTAACAAGATATTATATGTAGAATGCATACCAAATAAAAACTAAGCATACCACCTTAAAGGTTTTCATAAAACGGCAACCAAAGGTTAGAATCATAAGGTTAGCTTTGCCTGCGCAGCGAAACGCAAATGTTTGGCGAAGGTGCTTGATGTGTAAAGCGGCACGGGATCTGTGTTTGACAGAGCCGTCACTGCCGCCCTCGTATTTATATTTAAATCTATTTACATGAGCTTTTTTGGAACCATATAACATTTATGACTGACCACAGTATATCTAATATTTAAAATATAAGAATGTTACTGTTCATTCCCACGAATACAAATCTGTGATTTAAGTTGAACTTAATAACATATTTTGAACATTTGAAGTTAAAAATAAAATATAAAATAAAAATAAACTTATTCAGTATGTGCTTATTTTGCGCAATTTTTGTATATAGAACTTGAAGATATTAAAGAGTAACGATATGTGCTTAATGCGATCACTAAGCCAACACATAATGAACCTTGAGACTAATTAATTGCTCTCATTGGCTGTAATGGACGACTTTGATGCAAATAAACGTTAGATAGTACTTATTAAAAAGATCGATAAATACTGTTTATTAATCTTAAGCCATTTCAAATCTTAAAAATAGTTATATAAACAATCCCATGCATCCCCCCTTACAAAGAGTGCAATGAAATATTTTGGATATTTTTAGTTTAATGAAAGTAGTTTAAAAATACCTTTTTAACATCAATTACAGATTCTTAGATTGAATTATAGGACTTTCGTTCAGTAAATTAATGTTTAAAAAATGTTTTTTCTATGGTTTAGCTTTTGGACCTACATTTCAGATGTTAATTCAGAAATCCTAAACCTAAAAAAGTCGTTGTAAAATGTAAGACCGTGAAATGAATATACAGTATAAAATAAATATTTATAATTAATTGTCAAGTTTAATCTAATAATACATACATTCAATATAAGAACATCTTTAAAAGTTCTGCAGCAAGAAAACGTTAAAGGCATAAGTTTAAATCATGACAATGCATTTAACCCTATCCTTTTGTGAGAAAGACGGAAGACAGAGTTAGGGGAAAATTGTAAGGTGGCTGGGAATCAGTTTACCCTCACCTTTTGTTTTGCTTCGGCAAGGCTTTACCAAGAATATTCCTACTTCTTAATATACTCAAATAGCTAACAATAGTGAAAAAGATTTTTCATCATACCATTGCGATAAACGTTGTTTTCGGAACTGTCAGCTGTGATCGAAACTAGTTGATTCCCGGTGGGTTGGATAAACGTGTTGGTAAACAAAGTTTTCGGGACTAGACCTCGAAACAGTGGTTTTCGGGACTAGGCCGGAAAAAAACTTTCAATGTTTGACACCATTAGCGCTGTTATTCTGCTTACAGTAACTTAAACCTCGTTGACTTCAATATATAAATGTCAAACAGCTGATTGTTTAGTTGTAAATAGTTCAAATACAAGATAAACAAATAACAACGTAAGAGGGGTATATACTGTAGGTTAAAATTTATTAGTTTTTATCCAAACTGTAAATTTATTAAAAGTGGTATGATGAAAAGTACTGTTCGTAACTCGTCCGAAAGTGGTATATCGGTGCTCGATCGAATTCAAGTACTCGGCTTCGCCTCGTACTTGAAACTCGATCTTGCACCGATAACGACCACTTTCCAGACTAGTGACGAAATATACTATTAAAAAGTCTAATAAAACTTTTTGTATAAATAATTTAATTAAATGCGTAGATAAAAAAAAACCTCTTACTGTACAGGACAAAGAGATTTATTCTAAAAGGTTGAAAGTGAGTAGGCCTATTACATATTTAAAGAGGTTTTCCCAGGAACTCACATTTGGCAGAATTCAACCAGGTCCCACTTAAGTAAAATTGGTAAGAATCACACAACAAAACTCGTAATGGTTTGAGATTATTTACTGTTTAAATCTTGACAAATAGGTCGAGTAGTTGTTACTATTGAGGAATCTTTCAAAATGTATAATTCATCTACTCGCACTACAACAAAATCAAACAACGATGTTTTGTTGACATTAATGTCATTAATTTTGTTGAAAATTAATGTCGTAAAAACCGGTTACACCAGAGATAAGAATAACGTTAATATCAGTTATCAATTCTTTTACCTCAGTTAATTAAATTCAGTATATAAATTACCGGTAATTAATACTTTTTTTATTTAGGTTTAACTTTAAACCAAAATATTTTAATAAATCTCAAAAGAGCTATGGGCAATCTTGTTTAAAAAGAGTACTTAGGTTGACATTGAATAGTCAAACAAATACAATAATAAATGTATAAGTTCTAAACATTTTTTGGGAGTGGGATAATAAATTCTTATCAAAGACACTGCAAGCTTTTTAGATTAATCTCAAACAAAAAGTTTAACGATAGTAGTGATGATCTGTAACGTCAATCACACAGCATTATTATCACTACTACAAACATTGAGATCGATAGTTTTTGTGAGGAAAATCTACCACGATCCAGAGCTCTTCAAGCATATAACCAAACAAAAAGAGCCGCTTTGATCGTTGTAGGTGTTTCCTGAAGGCAAATCTTCTAAATCTGCTCCCCTGGAAGAAAATACTTAGTTTTCAAGCATGTCAAGACGACATTGTAAGACTATTAGGATCGCTTTGAGAAAGGAAAAAGTTTTCATATGTCATTAGGGATTGTAATGGAACTTTTAAATTTGCTTCTACTTCTTAGAAGAGTGGCTTAATGTAATTATGTTACATACATATTGCACTACTATACATTAAAATCCCTGATTTGCCAAGTAACTTTTTTTTATTGATATCCTTTGTGCAATATTGGATTATAACCTTAATTTGTCTAATATGTTCCCTACACTGACCTGAAGTTCAGGCTCACAAGATCAAGTTTGCTCACAAGTAGAGCAAAATAGATCAATTGACAATAAAAAAATGTATTTTTTATAACTACGGTTAAAGAATAATTAAATAGTTAAAGAAAATGTCCGCTACCGATTACTACCTCGTTAGAAAAAAATACATATAGTAGTTCTATTTTGGTAAGTTGTTAAAAAAAAAATTTAATTGTAAACAGAAATATACACAATTAAAAAATAAACTTTTCAACGTGTATGTTGATCAAACTGTCTGATAGACATTCGATATGTATACTGCCTCATTAATGTTGAAATTTGTCTTTTAATATTTAATTACATTCGATTATAAACATATTATATGTCGTTTCAATCCAAAAAATCCAATAATGCAATGAATCAAAACATTATAATATTATAAATAAGAGTAGCATTGAATTAATTACTATAAACTACATCACCTTAATTTTTTAATCTTAACCAACATCGTTATTTACATTCTGTATTAATCTACAAGTAATTTACTAATTAAAATTCAACCAGTACTTTTTACCTTTATTGAACTTATTAGTCTGTGATGGTCTGTTTAATTGTTTTTATTTATTAACTAACTCAACATATAAACGTCAGATAAATACAAGTTTATTACAGAAAGTTATGGTACATGCTTTTTGTTGGCTTGAAATCGGCAAATTTGTGAATTACTAAAGTGAACCAGGTTTTCCATTTGACTGATGGAGTCTAAATGAAATACCTGTACTCTGTTATTTAAACAAAAACGAAAAACGCATCATACGAATGAAGTATGGTGACATTCAGCCAAATTAAATTAATTTATTTAAAATTTACTTTTTACGATTATCTTAAAGATCATCCACACATATTTTAATCAAATTCATTAAAATATACTTTGAACAATTAAAAATGATGCGTGTAAAGTGTAATTTTGTATCAGCTCCTTTAGTTGAAAATATAATTATCCTATACTCTTATACGAGTGGGTTATATTTGTATGCATGAGTGTATGCACATAGACCTCTAATACGGCTCTAACGATTTTATCCAAACATTGCAAATAATTCTGTTCTGGGAGGAAAATAATATTTATACAGATCTGTATAATATAAAAAATATTGTTTAGTTCCAAGCTTTGAAATACAAATATGGAGTTAAAAAACACGGTCTTTTGGAGTACAGGATTAAAACAGAGAAATAATGAAAACAGCTGCCTTAACTGTCAAATTTCAGGCCACGTGCTCTAGTATAAAAACGTGGTCTTGCATTGTAGCTAGTTACTAAATTACAAAATGATACTATAGTAAAAAATATAGTTCTTTTTAAATCGTCTTCATATTGTTAATTGTAAATTTTTAAATAAATTAAAATAAAAGTATATAACATGCAAGCAATTAGTAGAATCGCAAATGAATTGAAAAGCTAAAGAATTAATAATGATGAAATCAGCTGTTAACTATAGAAGTAGGGTCCACGTGATACAGGTTCAACATGTGGTTTATCAATTATATGAAAGAGTGCAGTCTGAAAGGTGAGTGAGTTGAGCGAATGAGCTCGTTTTAAATATGAACGAGCCCTATTGCACTTTAAATTTTAGTATATCACTTTTTACTGATATTACAGCGAATAATTGTTTAAGTTTATGGAAAAGCTCGGCACCCAGGTACTAAATCAATTATTAACACCGATAGTACAATGTATGCAAATAAAGTTTTTCGAAATAAAAAATACATTTCAAAAGGACATTACGTGACAGCGATTAAAATACCAAGTTAATTATGGATATACCAGCTAATCAATATTTTATTTTATTATCCAAATTATTAGATATTTCTGAAAAATTATGTCTCCTAAAAAAGTGACTATTTGTTCCAAAGAGTCAAAGTACTCTTATTTAGTCCAAATGCCAAAGTATTAATACATGTATTTTTTCTTTGGATCTTCTTAAAGACAGTTTTGTGTCAGCAGCTCTACTTTAGAAACATCTGTTTCGTGCTTGAAAGCCAGTTACGCATGACGAAAGCCATTGAATCTATAATTACATTCATGATTAACTTTGCCCAATGTTAATTGTGAAATTGACTATATATTTTGTACTATA
Organism: Neoaliturus tenellus; assembly: GCA_030545055.2. Classification (NCBI taxonomy): domain Eukaryota; kingdom Metazoa; phylum Arthropoda; class Insecta; order Hemiptera; family Cicadellidae; genus Neoaliturus; species Neoaliturus tenellus. The sequence goes on along the minus strand of CM061533.1, from coordinate 250,423,521 downwards.
CCTGGTGTGTACATCAAATTAAAAAAACCTCAATGAATTTGACCTTATAACTATCATGTTTCAAGGTTAATGTAAACTTTATGTTTTAAATAAAATTATGCTGATTTAAATGTGGCACTTCTAAGGATGTAGATACCGCTACTTCATTGTGAAACAGACTGCACTAAAAGCACATTTAATATAAAATTCCACCGAATCCGTTATTAATTTTAAAAATACAAGTTAATTTACAACTAAAGTCGTACTCATACCAGTAACAGGTACTTGACAATATGATGCTTAAATACTTATAGTAGGATTCACGAAAATAGTCCGATGAGAGTTGATACATTTTTATACTGTGTTATACATGGTAAACATAACCACAAATGACAACATTGCAGGGCGGGAGGGGGTAAGGGGGACACAGCTGTTAAAATTTCCATCGGACTATTTTCGTGCATCTTACCAGTATGTTTCCTTTACCTTGACTAGTACACAAATGCAGGTAACACAAGACCTACATTGTTTGCAAAGGTAGCCCAACAGACAAACCTTCTAATCTGCTGCTTCTTCACTGTCTTGATATATTTATCCATTCTGTGTTATATAAAAAAGAAAACAAAATAAACTGTTGTACTTTAATGTTAACATATATTCGATTTATTTTCAAACATATATGTTTCGTAAATAAATTGTATTTTACACATTCATATATATTTTATTTTGTATTATTTGCCTAGATTGCTTAATTGAGTTTCAACGCATTTTATTAGTTAAACAATTTTCAACGACGTCTAGTTTGAAAGAGAAATATGAAAAATGACTGATTGTGGCAACGTAGGAAATACTAAATGCCGACACCTCAGTAACGGCATCGATGATGACATGACGTCATAGCCATCCAGTCACTGTGTAACTAAACTCCTGACGTCATCGTCAATGACGTCATTTGGATTACGTCATTTCCTGTGACCTAATCAAAGGTCATTGCACTGAGCTGAATGTAAAATACAAGTAAAATGCAATTACTAAATGTAGTAGTTACTAAATTACTATAAAAAATATGATTTTACTAGTAATAATTTAATTTTAAAATATATATACACTGTACATATTAAAATGGCTCATAAGAAGAATTAAACTCAGTCTTAAGCGATTTCCTAGTGTCCGTATTACGTAAAACACTACATTTATTAAAAAAATCAATAATAAAATAAATGATATCTTCAACAATAAACGTAAGTGATATCAAAATAAGAACATTCACGGAGCTGAATAAGGAATTGGAAATGCGAAAGAATACAAGATTCGTTTTATGGCCCATTAAGTTCTTTATTATTTAACATTCAGATATGATTCAGAGTAGTGGGGTTTGGGCACTCCTGGCTCAGGTCAAGGTCACGCAGTTGTAACGGTTGTAGGGGCTGGGGTTTTTTGACAGTGATGGGTGGGTTTTGGAAGTGGGTCAAGGTCATCTAAAGGGGTTTTTAAAAAAGGTGAGCCCCGAGGGGTTAGATTGAAGGTGGGTATAAATTTATTTAATCAAAGAAAAGTAGTGGTTTTATTTGAGGAGGTGTTAAAATGTTGTTTACTGGTGATGGAGTGGTAGACGCCAAAGGTGATAGCGATGAGAAGATAAAAACATACTATCCACAGTACGCATTTGAATAGTTGTAAAAGCTGAATCATTTCTTGTTGATTCTTTATTTCTAATTGTAGTCTGTTGATTTCGAGTTGGAGTTTATCCTCTTCCAATTGTGACGTAAATGAAAAATCATCCATCATCTTCGTGTATTAAATGTGTGCAGGTAAAAAATGGGAGCGGTGTTGATGGTGAGAAAGTTGGCGATGAAATGAGAAACAGAGATAGGGACAGGTTATATATTACTGTAAAAATGGTGGGGGGGTAAAAAAAATAATTATAGTCGACTAAACATCATTATTAGCTGTGTCGGGTGTTGCAGCTTTGGAAGATGGAAGACTATTGTTTGGCAGCTGTAAAACTTCGACGTCTTCGCTTTCCATGTTTTCGTAATCAGAAGAATTGTAGGAAACTTCCACAGTGATAGTAATGGTGTTATTTGGAGTGATTATTAGATCACTTAAAATTTGAAAAATAGTTTGTAATTCTTCTTGTGATTGAATAAGAAAAGTACATTTACTTGTTGTTAAAGGAGAGGAGCTCATTGTTCGGAAGTTGGCAAACAAATGGTGAGCGATGGTCAGAGGGTCGCTTATATGTGGGCAAAGGTGGTGGAGGGGGAAGTAGAGGAGTGGGGAAGGTAGAGTGGTGGGGGAAGGTTGATATACCCATATGCGAACCGGCGGCCAGAGCATTTTGCCGCAAAACCCCATTTGGGTAGGTCATGGGTGGTGTGTAGAAATAAGCATTAGCTGTAATATAAATTAGAAACACTAATAATTGTTTTAAATCAAATATTAAGTTTACTTTTAACCAGAGTTTGCATTTCTTGTTCCTCGTTGTCCAATTCAATAATTTTAATACCATGAGTTGTTTCTTCTTCTTCCCCTGCACTGTTGGAAGATGACGATGATGAAAATATTCTGGTAGGATCCACATATTTTACTTTGATTTTGATCCATCTTAAAGGATACTTATCCATAAGTGTGAGTAAGTTGTGAAATAGAGTTTCCATCTCATCTCTTTCGGTAATTAAATGTTCAAAAGAAATAAACCTGTCACCCATGTTGTTGCCAGTCAGAGTAATGAAATCGGAATGAGAAATGTATTGAAGGATCTGTAGAATATATGTTGGTGGGGACAATTTCAAGGTCAACCGAATGAAATTTTAAAAAAGAGCTGCAGTCAGTGACTACAGCTATACATCTGAAGCTTTAATAGGATGAGAAGACCAATCTGATCTGTATTTGCATGCATTTATGATGCATGTACAAAAGTCGTCTTTATAACATGCATTACACTCTCGGCAATTAACAATTTTTTCTGGATGAAATTTGATACATCTCTGGGGACAGCAAGTGTGGAAGTATCTTGATTTATAAATTTTAAAGGTTCGCAATTCTGGTGGTGGTAGTTGTTTTGTCTTGCATTTGCAGTAACAGGATCCGAAGAATTCACATTTTCTACAAGCTAATCCGTCTACCATCCATCTTCCTATATCGGTACATTTTTGTTCACAACAATAGCGTGGTTTGTACTCGTCTTTCTTGTTTTCCATGTTGACGCTTCTAAGTTTAGCCAAGAAATGAAGGTGTATAGTGTAGGATAGCATGTTTTATAGATTAGAAAAAGTGGTGGGGGTAATCTCAAGGTCATCCAAATGGAGTTTTAAAAAAGAACATCTTACAAGTGTAAGATGTATTTATTTAAGATAGTGAGTTTTCATCCTCTTTTTCTTTCTTTATATCTTGTTTGTATTTTTCTTTTTCTTCTTTAGCCATAGCAATGAGATCTTCAGTAGATAGTGGATGTACTTCTGGAAATTTTAGAATTAATTTTGGTTGGAATCCTTCTTTAGTCAATACTTGAAGATCGGATGTCATTTGTTCTACACTTTGATAATCTTTTCCGTAGATTTTTCCATTAAATTCAATCATCATTCTGTACAACATGGTAGTGGTAGTTGTTTTTGCTGCGTCAGTTGGGAAGCAAATGATGATTCTGTTTAGGTTACGCGTTCCTTTTATAGATGCCACAGCGACCACTCAATATTATTCAACATCAGTAATATTTCTGAAACTTAACATTACTTTGAGTAGATGGTGTTGTAGTTGAAGGTTGTGTGGAAACAAATACTTCTTCATTGCAGAATTTTTGTTTAGGAAACATCCTCATGTTGTTAGCGTAAACATCAATATTTAAACGATAACCACCGGCAAGTAACACTCGCAATTCATTAGTAAAATCGTCGAGTTCTTCAAAAGTTGTGATGGTGGTGGTATCATATGATGCACACTTCACCTTAAGAGACATGTTGTTATTTGTAATAACTGGAGAGCCAACAGAGATGCGTACAGCACGAAAGGTAGTCGGAGACTGATGAGATCCTCAAGAAAATTACGGCCTTTATATACCCTCGAAACTAGGTCAAGGTCACCTAAACGTGTTTTTAAAAAAGCAACATATCGATAGTGCAGAAACACTATCGATATGTTGCCTTTTTCTTATTTTTTTTTATTTTTTATTTATTTATAATCAGTTACACACATGTACAACAGTATATATATAAACTACAGATTAGTTGCTAGTAGGCATAACATGAAGTGTAAGTTCAGTAGAGTTGCTTCCGCTAGGACCGTGAGATGCTAAGTAGAGTGTGCCGGGGTGAATCAGTCGTAAATCTTCATTCTGCAGCAGTTGAACAAAGCGTTTGGGAAGAAATACTTGAAATTTTGGTTCATCACCAGGTGTGTAGGGTGCTTCACTTAGTGTGCAATTGATAGCGTCTCCAATTGATGTTTCCATTTTCTTAATAGTGTGAATAATATAATGTTTTTCTTCCTTCAATTCTGAACATTTTTTTGTCGGTAGTATAGTAGATTTAGAATGTTTGTTAAATTGATCAACAAGCGATTGTAGAAAATTTTGTGACGCCATTATCTTCTTCTTGCTATTGTTTGTCTTCTTCTTCTTGTGTTTGCGCGTCAGAGGTGTTGACTCCCCGGAGGTTCGAGTAATACTGATGCATTGTCATAGTGCCGCTCTCGCTTTTATACCCTTCGTTTCCCCCACCACTTTGCTGGAGATAGACATTTAAACGATATGCGTTTTTTAAAGCACATTGAGACTGTTGATGTTTAAAGTTTTTAGATGAAATACAGATGTTATCAAAGTAGCAATAAAAATCTTTCTCCATTTGCACATTCATTACTTCATGGTTTGTATATGCTTGTATCCAATTTGCTTTTTCCAATCCTCTTGTAAAAATAGTTTTGAACTTTTTGCAGAAATGATTCATAATGTGTGGCATCATATTGTAGGTTATAAAACCTTCATCCCATCTTAGATTATGAAAATGTTTCATCAACCATTTATTTGTTACTTTAGCTTTGGTTGTTAATCTGTTGAATGGTAAAGGAGGCATAAATAAAAAGTGATAAACAACAGATGTTATCATATCTAGTACCACTAACTCTTTAATTATAAAATTTCCATCATTACCACGGAATGCTTGAAACTCTATGATACCTTGCTTAACCTCCATTAATTCTATCTTCTTAGAGAATGAAACTTGTTTATTCATGATGACGTTCAGTAGGCAACTGGTATGTTACTCCAGATTGACAACCTTTTATAACCCCAATATTCTTCTTCTTACTTACAATATTTTTTATTTGTTTAATTTGTTGCCGATTGTTGATTGTTGAAACATGATTCGTTTTCCTTGGCTTCTTGCTTTTCTTCATCCAAATTAAAGTTGGTTTGATAGTGGTGTAACTGTCTCCACATATCTACTTCATGCGGTATCCTATTGAAGATTGAAGTATCTACTGGACCATATAGGATTGGAACATATGGTTGTTTATCCAATGCATCAATTAAATAGTCTTTGATAATTGCACTTGAGAATATTAGCTGTTTTAAATATCTTGTTATAGGACCAGTAGCATAAGTTAAAGTGTAAAACTCTTCTTTATTCAAATGTATTTTTATATTATATTTAGTTAAATCTCTAAATCGAACTAGTTGTTGACCACGTTGTTTAACAATATCGATTTCAATATTTGATTCCAACAAACCTAGTTTTGTTTTTCTTCCAAATGTATTGTTACTCAGATAACATTCCAAAAGATGTATATGTTTCATAAAAGATTCCCATGAAGTTTCAGTGAAGGTTACCATTTTAGATCCGTGATTTAAAATAACAGTAGGAGAGTAATCCAATGATTTCATTACTCCAGCAGATACAGTCTTTGTCATACAAGAAGAAATAGGATAAAATATTCGAAGAAATACTTCCGTTAAGATGTTGGTGGAAATGTTATCTTCAATTTTTCTTTTCTTTGTTTCTTTTTCAACTTCCTCTTCTTCTGTCTTCTTATGTTTAAACTTGAGGAACTCATCCATTTCCTGTTCAACTTGTCTTTCTATATCCAAACTATTGTCAGCCATAAAAGGTGTAGTTTCTTCATTAGCACTTGATGTAGTAGAACTCATCTTGCGGACGATGTTACCCATACGACAATCAAAGATGAAATGAATTTCCAGCTCTTTTTTCTCGCTTTTATACTCGCAGATGACCTAGATATTGTTGATTTTTTGTAAAAACCTTACAAATCGTGCAGATGTTGTATTAATCCTTCTTAAAGCACATTCTTCACAATTCCTGTTAGTGGTGTGTAGGTAACTATTTTGTCATGTAGAATTAAACAGTATGCTGAAGTTCCATCTGGCATTTTATCTTCAAATTCCATTTCAACTTTTATATCTACACTTGAAGATTTCACAGATTCATTTTGTTTTGAACAATCGATTACAACAATTGGAGCTTTTGAATAAAATTGTTCTGGTGATAGTAGTGGTGTATTGGTCTTACCATAATACGACGATTGAAATCTTGCATACATGTCATATAGAATGGAATAACGTTTCTTGTTAAATGAAACATTTAAACTGTCATATGGAAAAAACTGAGAATTTAAAAAAACTTTGCAATTCTTTATTTTGCAATGGTCAAATTGACCAGCGTGCGCAGTTATAATATCCTTTCGTTTAGTCTGAAAACCAACTATTATGTACCTTGCCCGTTCTAAATAAGTAGAGGTTTTAACAGTCCATGTTTGTCTTTCTGTTTGAGGCAATATGGGGTATTCATGAAATTCCCAACTTCTAAATGGTATTACAATATCACGGTCAGATTTTATTTTTTTTAATAATAATACTCGATGTTCATCTGCCAATCTGACATGTGGTACTCTCCATACAACTTTATCTAATTGAAGTTGCCATTCCAAATCGGCATCTTTAGTTCCACTTGGCGCTTGTATTACATCCTTATTCGTTGAAGATCTGAGCAGTACCAGTTCTTGCTTTACGTTTATTATTATTCTCTTGTAATCTTCTGCAAATCCCAAAAGCAATCGTAAAGGTACATTAAAGTCAAAGTAACCATTTGAATTAGGAGTAATAGTGTCTTTATCAGGAGTCACCCATCCAGCTGAGATTAAAGAATTCTTTTCATGAGGTGTTATTGAATTCAATCCTTTTAAAGTTGTTGATATACCAACTTTTTTTGTTGAATCAACTGTTACTCCAGATATCTCATATCTAATTTCATCAAACAGATATGCCATTGGGTTATTTATAAAAGGAACAGTTGAACCAGATTTTCCATCCAATGTTGTTACTCTTCCTTCGATATATAAATAACTTTCACATGGTAATGTGTAGATATCTTGTTGTTGAATGGGAATCCTTATTTCATCATTATTATTTAATTTTGATGAAGTGTAAGGGTTGTGAGTGTGATATTCCTTCTCCCATAGGGTTTCGTCGAATGTCGGTCCTTGCGCTATATCCAGTATATCCATGGTTGGCAAGTTTTAGTCCGATCTTCTGTAGGAAGCGTATGTTGTCCGGTGTTAACTCGTCAAATGTTGAGGAGCTACTGAGCTCCCGACTCTTCCGTTGTGGTTTAAATGATAATCCCATGTTGACTTTATGTTGCTGCTCTGATATGTAACCGTATAGTTATTGTTTCTCCTCTAAAGTCAACACTAATGCCGTCTTGATCCAATATGTTCAGTACGATGTCTGAAATGAAACTGGTGTTTAACGGTAGGTATATTAGGTTTTGTGGCTTCTCAACTATTTTAAAACCAGGAGCTACTGTTGGGTAAAATGTGTGTAATATATGTTGATTTACTCCATCTCTATATGATCCGTGTATAATATTACATGTTACATCAATACTGTTCACCTTTAATATTGTTACTGTTGTATCGCCAGTATAATCATTTCCAGGAGCTAAAATTCCTTTCTTCTTTGAAAATCCGAGCAAATTGCCGATTGAGTGGTCTAAGCTAAAATCTATATAATACTTTGAAGTTATTTCTGCTTTTAATGTATTATTATTACCTTTTATAGAAATATTTTCTTCTCCAAGTTTTTTTTGTAATACTTGGTTTATATCGTCTATTTCATATGCTCCTGTAGATAATGGAATTATTTTTAATTGTGAATAATTTCCTTTTTCATCTTTACTTTCATAATAATGTAGTAAATTATTTTTTCCTTCTGTAACATTAGGAATTGAATTGTATGTAGTCAAATCCAATAATGCTGCTTCCCATAGTTTGTCCGTAGATAAACGTAACGCTGGGAAAAGTGTACTTTTTAATGTTGATGAATTTCCACTCAGCGACACTGTATACGATGACATCTTAAAGCTGACTGACGCTCTTCGCTAAGAACTCCAAACATAAATGTCCGCATATTTCTGTATTGCTAGGTTGCTCTCTTTTGTAGTTGTAGAATATATTATTGCAGTTCCGAAAATAATGTTGAAGTTCTTTTGGTGGCGGTAAATTTCCAAAACTATCAAAGTAGTAAACATTTTCTCCAAGTTTTTTATAACATACCCAATGAGTACCTGGTCCATAATTAGAGTCTAAATTTACTATTCCAGTTTCATTTTTCCACACTCTATTTGGTAATGTATCTTTCATAAAAACTCCTCTGAAGAATGGTATTCTTAAACATTTCACATATTTTGACAATTGATAGTTTGTTAATGCTTCATTTGGAATTATCAATTTATTCTTCTCATTTAATACACACGGTACGGTCTTAAGTAAAGACCCGATCCGTTTTTTACCATTGACCATATGGATGTTTTCTTGACTTTCCTTTTAGGGTTAGTGCGACGTCTTCTTTTGATGTTCCCACCTCTTTTTGCAGCTTCTTTTTTACTAGGTTTTCTCCTGCGTTGTCTTCCACCACCAAACTTAGCTTTCGTCTTCATGGCTGTTGTCACTGCCCAAGCTGCTGCTTTTTCCGCAATACTGGCGTCACTTGATTTAACCCTTTGCCAAGCTTTTTCCGCTAGCGCTCTATCCGCTATTGATCTATTTGTTGAATCTGCAAACTTGGAATACGCTATATCGTGTTCTTTGCAAGCTTGATCTAATTTATTAATTCCAGGATCTCCTCTTGCTAAACGTTTTGCCAACTTAGTTCCGGGTCCACAATATTGATAGCCTCCGGGCAGATGAAATTCGTATGGTAAAGCGTCTATTGCTCGATTTAGAACAGCACCAACAGGAATCCGTCTTAGCAGGGATAACGCAGCTGATGTTATACCACGTCCTTTCTTGCCGCTGTCTTGACGACGACTGAGCGTTGCGGTCTTCATTATGTCGTCTTATATAACCAGCGTGTTTACTCCACGAGCTGCTTTACATAAATGAATAACACATGCACAATTTTTATATTTAAATACTTAATTATTCAAATTAATTATATACTGATTTATAATTCTATTTTTAATCCAAGCTTCTCGTTCATCGGGTTGAATCATCACATGACTCGTTGTACTAGCTATATGATTGTGGGTATCGATAAGTAAATTGCCCACTATTCTTATTAAACAGTCTAAAGTTACAGCATCTTTTGGATGTTGGGGATCGTGTAACTGCATAATACGTTTATCATTACACGTGTAAGCAGTCGAATCACTTTTCGATGTTGTTATGACTTGTCCAATAGTAGCAGCATCATTTAAATCTTCTCCTGGTAAAATATTAATTATTTTTTTCATCTTTGCATCATATTTGGTCCCAAAGTGTTTATCCCAAGTTATTGTTTGTCTCAATGTAACACAATCATCATCTTCATAACCAGGATAAATATCTTTTATTCTTCTATTACGACCATTGTATGTACCTAATGTACCACCACTCGCAATTAATGTTTGCACCATTAGAGGTACATCTGTATCTTTTATACCAAATCTTCCATTTGTTATTGTTTTATGTCCTGCATCCCATTCATCATTATTTCCTTGCATTAAATCAAACTTTTTATTTCCATGTATAAATGTATCTCCTCGCTTTAGCACGGCATTTTCATGTTTTACAAAATTCGATGTTCCCCTTTTTAATTCTTTAGATAATTGTTCCATAGTAACAGCGTCTTTTGGTTGAGAACCGAATTTTACATTTGACAATGCTTTTCCATGACAATCTATTTCATCAGCATCTTGTAAAATACAGTTGTCCTTGATGTATTTCAGGTTTACAGCATCACCGTCTTCCTTTGGGTATCCAATGTCATTTATAATAAACTTATAAAAAGAAAATCCTCGTTGAGTCTTTTCCGGTATTATAGAATGTAAATATTCTTTATTAACTGAATCTTTATCATTTTTTGGATTTGCCACATTGGTTATCCTATGATTTCCAGCATCATATGTTTGTCCATCTTTTAAATTGTTACCCCACTGCAATTTTAAAGTGTTGGAAAGTTCAGATGATAAATACTCTTTAGTAATTGCATCAGAACTGTCAGTTGGTTTACCAACATTAATTATTCTATGTGATTTAACATCGTAAGTATTCTTGTTTAATTTTAATGATGTTGAAGTTGCTTCTTTTACTGTTTTTAAATTTGCTCCATCAGTATCTTCTTCTGGGTCTTTAACAAATTTTAAACGTTTGTTACTCATATCATAGTCACCTTCAGGTGTTTGTGGCAATCCACTTCTTTTTCTGTTTTCTCCTCCTTGTACTCCTAGCCCGGAGTACCGTCCGAACTTGTCGACACTCATGATTGAACTGATCCACTGTATACTCACAGCTCTCTTATATATCCATAATGATTTATACAACTATTCCACGATTTCGAAGTTCGTCAACTAAAGCCACCCATTCATTATTTAAACCTGTATGACCAGCTTCCATGGCTTCATGTAATAGTCTCATTCTATCGACCAATTTGTTTATATCATTATAGTAAATCACATTTGTATTATATAGGTTTTTCATTAAACCTTTACCAGACGTTGAAGATTCTCCTTTTTTCTTTTTACCATATTCATCCATAAGTGATAAGTCCATAAGTGATAAAGATTTCCTCTTTAGCGGTTTCTTCAAAGCAGGCGCAGTTCGTAATGTTGGTAGTTTTCTCAGGGGAAACAATCTTTTTATTACAACTGAATATTTAGTTGCGCGTGTTCTATTTATCATTGAATCTTTGGAGTAATTCTTCTTATGAGCATTAGTATTTTGCAAAATTTCTTTAAAAGTATTTAAATCTTGTAGTGTATATTTTATAGGTATATTTTTAAAAATCAGTTCAAATAATCCTTTTGTTCCTTTATATTTATGCTCACCAATAACAATGTCATCATCTTCAGTCAAATGTACTTTTGAATCTCCTATTTTTAATTCATTTCCATCAATTCTCGCTCCATATACATGTGACTTGTGTAGTTTTGGGTTAGCTTTTATTTCATGTAACATCTTCATGATATACTTTCTTCCAAGAGGTCCTTGTTGCAATATATCACTACTTAATTTTGTTAGATTTGGAATTGATTGTTCTGCTTCAGGTATATGTTGTTCTTGTTCTTCTTCTTTTTGAACATTTATTTCTGGTTCTTCTTGTTTTGTTTCTTCTTCTTTTTGAGAAACTTCACTATCACTTGTGTAAGAATTATCATCTTCTTCCTTTTTCAAAGTCTTTACTTCAAATTTAGAAATAGGTAGTAAAACATCTCCTTCATAATGAGGTTTACCAATTGTTTCTGTTATCTGTTTTAAAGGTTCTGTAATAGGCTTAAATGTAGTCTCCAGGAATTCTTCTCTTTCATTCAAACCCATTCTTAATGCTCGATTTTTAAGTCTAATCGAGTCACTCAGTGATTTTATTTCTTTTAATAGTTTTTCTTGGTTCACCATGTTTACACTGCGAAGACCAGTCTATTACTAAACATATCATCAATTGTTCAATGGATTAATACAAATTTATCTAACCCTATACGATATCTTCCATTTTTTATAGCTTCTTCTTTCATAACAACAAGAAATCCATATTTTTCAGCCCATGCTTTGCCACACATTTCTTTAAATTTATCAAATGACATGTCTGCATTCACATGATCATTATATATGTGCTTTAAATTTGTTTCATCTTGCTTGAAGATAATAAGTAGATTTGCATTATCTCTTATTAGTTGTTTTGGAATTTTACTGTAAGTTTGACCAATATAAATGCTATCAATATTGTAATGTCTTCCCATGGCAAAATAACTTCTAATAGTGTCATGATTTTCACAAGATACATCATCAAATATAAATATAGAAAATGGTTTAGCCTCGTTTGGCTCCATTATAGTTTCACTAGCATTAAACTTGTAGAAATTAACTTCAGGCACACTTGCGAGTACCTTATCCAATAATTGGTATTTGGGTTGTTGCAAAGATTTGGAAAAGCTATAAATGTTGTTGAAACTTAATCCCTTAGGATTTGTTATTAAATTAAAAACCACATTTGTCTTTCCACAATTTGATGGTCCAGTTATTAAACATCTTATTGTGTTTGGCAGTAATTCACCATGTTTTCCATGATTTAACTTGTCGTTGTCAACTGTTAATTCATCAATATTATTAATAAAAAATCGATCCTTTTGTTGCACAATCTCCATCTTGTGTAAAGGTTAAACATGTAATGACTTCATAAATTGCTACACTAAGTCTTTTGTAGGGATCCAAGAGTCTTCACTTTTATCAAATCCCAACCAACGTACTTTCACCTTATCCTTTTTTCTTTGTAAAATTTTTTCAACAAGATATACATCGCCAACTGATGATTTTAGCAATTCATGTCCGTAGAATCCACCTTCAAGTAATTCACCCTTGTTGTCCTTTAAAATGTAGGTTTCAGGTATTGTTGGTTGCACTTTATAGATTGTAAATACTTCATTAGTCCAGTTTGGCAGATACCTTTTGCTAAATACTCCTTTGTACTTACTTATACGAACTTTATCATCAATTTTAAATGTTTTGGGCTGCATTTTTTCACGTTTAGGAGTAGTATTATTTTTAATACGTTTTAATACCATTTTAGCATTGGCACTATTTACTTCGTTAGGCTTCATACCAATGGTTCGATGATACTTATTGTTATATTCTTTTATAAGTTGTGGTAATATATCATACCAAATATATGATCCTCGTTTGGAAAATGTTTTATACATTGCTCCTTTTAACGTTCTGTTAAATCTTTCTATTATTGAAACTTTAACTTCAGAATTTGTAGAATAATGATTTATTTTATACTTCTTCATTAAAGCTGCAAAGTCTTTGTTAAAATATTCTTTTCCATCATCAGTTTGTAGATGTTTGATGTTGAAATTATTTCTTTGTATAGCTATTTCCATAGCTTTTGTAACACTTTTACCAGTCTTGTCCTTTAGCGGTAAAGCATCAGCCACTTTAGTAAAACAGTCTATAATCGCTAAAATGTATTTGAATCCTTTATTTAATTTACTATGTGGTATCATTTCAATAAGATCGGCTTGGAAAAGATCATTCATTCCTTTTATAATTGTATTTCTTCTAGGAAATTTTCTTCTTGCCGGCTTATGAAGTTCATTTACAATCTTGTTCCTTAAATCTTCCATCTTCAGTTGTGTCTTCCACCCCGCTTGTAAAAGTACTGATCTTTAAAATGGTTTATCCTCTTTTATATGGTTAGATTATAGGTCAAGGCCATATTACATTGGTGCAAAAAAGAGGGAACATGACATTGAGCTTGTCATGTCCCCTCTTCTTTATGGAAAGGAAAAAGGAAGAAGGTAAAGGACGAAGAATAGGTTTACTGGTCGATAGGGTATAAGGAGTAATGTCCAAATGGTAGAGTTTTTATATTATCTTCCAGGATGTACCTCTTATCATCCTTACAACTCAAAGCCCATTTGGTTTGCTTTACACTGAAGAGACGATGGTTGAAGCTTCTTATGGTGTTAAATGTTGCTGTTGTCTCAACATTTTCAAATAAGCATCTCTTGTATTCTTCAAACTGTACATTCTTCTTCAGGTATGAGGTTTTTATACCTTTGGCCTTCTTCACGATTTCATGTTCTCTTTTTTCATTTTTGTACAATTTAAATGAATACAATTTAGACATTAAAGCAACAACCTCTTCCATTGGCACGCTATTTGTTTCGTCTTTGAACTTTCCCAATACCTTTTTATTTCTACCATTGTCGTAGTTGGGATGGTCTTGTGGATAATCAGAAAAGTCAAAGTCGTTATTGTAGATAAAACAGCGTAGGTCTTCATACATATCTTCAGTTCTTATCCAATAAATAAAAGCGTCCGTATCCATGTATACAATGCCGATATTTTCTCTTCCATAAAATTTAACCATCTTGTTGTAATGGAAGTCATACATGTGGGTCTTTGAAATATCTAGAATAGACATCCCCACATATAAAGGACGATCCATTGTAATTGAAATTTTGTTCATAGAAACAGCTACAAGATTTTCGTTGATTATTATGGATGATCCAAAGTTAGGTTTTTGTACCAGCTTTTGTAGTTTCACCGGATCACTAACTAATTTCACATTCTTATGCTTTCTTTTGTTTTCCAGTGTCTTGCCAAATATCGCATTATTCATCAATTTAAAAAAGTCCTTTTGAAAATTAGATGTAGCTGCAGTTCTTCTTTTTGTGTTATTGTCAATATATGACTTTAACCAACAGGATTGGAAAAATTGTAAAGCTCTATTAATTTTTGTTATTCTCAATCCTAATTCTAGGGCTTGTTGTATTACCCAATAATGAGCAACATATCTTGATTTGTTGGTTAAAGTCATCATTAATTTAGGCCATATGCCGGTTGGTGATATTTCCGTCTTGGCCAGTAGAGGTAAATCATAATGGTGGTCATGCAAATGTTCAGGGTACTCAATGTCTACATCCAAAATATAACCTGTGTCTCCATGTTTTGCTATATTCATGATGTTTCCAATAGAATCAGGGTCTACCCATTTGAAGTTGTCATATGGGAGAGGATTCGACATGGCCCATCCATAAAGGTTATTTGCATCAAAATAACCTAAATATGTACTTGGTTTTGATGCATCAAAATTGGGCAAATATTTGTTATTTGCTTTTACATGTCGTGTTACGCTTTGAGTTAGTCCCCCTCGAACACCTGATTCCAACATCAGCACCATGTCTATATCTGTAAGAAGTTGGAGTTTACATTTTGTTTCCTTTAACATTGCTTGCCAAGCTAGTCCAGGTGATGTACAAGAATGCAGAGGGTCTAATCCATATGCCTTAAAACATGTATTTCTAAACTCTTCCATTATATCACAAAGTAAAGTTACATATAGTTTTACATAAAAGTCCGAATATTCTCCAAGTGTTTTAAATCCTAATTCATTCCATACTCTACACGCATGTTCATAATCTTCATGGGATATATCTGTGTCGTATAGTTTACTTTTGAATTCTTCTTTTGGTGGAAGGGATGTTTCATTAAATTTTTCTAAGCTATCTATATAATCATATGGGAAAACACCTTTGCGAAGAACCAAATTAACCTTATCATTACTTACAATCTTCTTGGTTTCTATTAAATCTTCTGTTCTTAGGTTTTCAGAAAGCTTCATTAAACTAGATGGCATAAAACGGTAAGAGTCTAAAAACCGAAGTTTTATATTTCCAACTTTTTTAGTAAAACTTATAAACTTTTCCGTGGTTTCTGCTATGACATTAATTTCTCCATTATCTCTTCCTAATTCTGGAATGATAAAATGCGCATCATAACCACTAAGGTTATGTAATATTACAGGTATATTTGTAGGGATCTTGTAGTTGATATTACAGCTGTTACATGCAGCACCTCTATAATACCCTGTCAGATGGTCATGATCATGAACCTTGTGATTTTCTACAGTAAATTCATTTGTACATAAATAACAATGAGTTGCATTTTCATGTTGAATCTCTTCTTCTTCATCCAAAGGTATCATCGGTATAATATCACTGTACAATCTTTCAACACTTTCCGCTATTATATACAACTGATCAAGGAATATTTTAGAAGCATTAACACCACGATAGACAATAGGTTTTAAAGTTAAATTAAATCTATTTAAATGTTCTTCAGAAAGAGTAGATTTAACCATTAAACAAAAACTGTTTGGATCGTGTATCTGATACTTAACACTTTTCCTTGCTACATCGCCATCATTATCTTCAATAGGCACTAGTGTAGATTCAAAATCAGCATAGACAACAATAGGAATTCGGTACTGATGGGAGATTTTTTCAAATTTTAACTCCGCCTTATTTACACATGGTAAGATAATTTTTGCTTCGTAGTTTTTATCACATAATTGTTTATGCTCTTCTAACCATTGTCTTCCTAGTCTTGTTTCTCGTTCAAAATTAAAACATCTTTTGCAAATTACTTTTTTACTTCTATGCTTAGATAGTTGGTTGCTTACAAGAGTTTCAAATTTTTTAATCCATACATAGTGAGAAACATCACCATTTGTAAGTAGTAATAAGTCTGTATGATCTAGAAGTTCATTCTTTACCACACGCAATGGATATACTTTATTTGAACTGTCCAACCCAAACACATTAACAGATGTGCCAGGATTTTGTTTTTCAAACTTTGGGATGTCCTTTAAAGCCACTGGGTAAGTCAATCCTTGGAAATTATATCTAAATCTGTGTGTTTCATATTCTTCACTGGGTCTTACTGCATTTTCAGGTTGTACAAATTTTGCCGTCATTGCATATCTAAAACATTCCATATCTTGATTTTGAATATTTATACATGATTTAGTGTCTGAAATTTTCTTCGGAAGTGGAATATAACTGCTACCCCTTAATCCGTAGCCATGTTTATGAGTTCTGATATCCATACCCTCAATGCTAACCAAACTCCAACCAGATCCTCTTCCTTCATGTTCTTGAATTTTTGTTAAAATTTCTTCCAAACAATCTTCAACTATCGAAGTAATATCTGAACTTGCCATGATGGTTTGGTTTTTTGTTATAAATCCTCTTGGTGACATTTCTCCTTCTACATTAGTAAACATAGCATTTAATAATATGCCAAATTTAATAAAGTTTAGTCTTCTTAATTCTTCTGTGAGTGTTTCACTTACAATTGTTCTTACTTCTTTAAAAAATTGCTCCAATTCTAATTTTTTATTTTCAATTTTGTGGTGCATTACTACTCTACCTTCTAAGGCAAATATTTTTAAACTCGGTATAGCATTAAATGGTCCTGCTAAAGGTTCTTCTTGTTGTTCTTCCTGTTGTTCTTCTTGTTGTTCTTCTTGTTGTTCTTCTTCATACAGTTTTAAATCTTCATATTCGGTTTCTGTTACGTTTTCATCATTATTATGGAATAACTCTTTGTGTATTTCTAGTAAAATATTATCATGAAAAGTTTCTAAGCAAATTTCACATTGATGCATCTTGTGTTCTTCTTGTTGTTCTTTTTGTTGTTCTTCTTCTTCATACAGTTTTAAATTTTCATATTCGGTTTCTGTTACGTTCTCATTATTATTATTATGGAATAACTCTTTGTGTATTTCTAGTAGAATATTATCATGAAAAATTTCCAAGCAAATTTCACATTGATGCATCTTGTTGATGTTTACTCTTTGAAATTTAGCAGCAAAATGAAATGCTTCTCTCTCCTGCTCCCTTTATATAATGCTTCCCCCACCATATTTGTAAGGTTTTTTAGTTAGATTTTAAAATTAGTAGTTTAAGACTAAAGCTGAAAAGTAATGATACAAGCCTATATTTTCTTCTAATTGCAAATACTCCGCCCATAGCCATAACAGATTGCTGTTTCTCCAACATACACCAAAGGTGTGTCTACCATTAACTAAAATTGGAGATCCTATGTTTACTAATCTTCCATTTTCTATCCATGTCATAACTTCAATCAAAAACCTTCCTATAATATCCATTGGAGAGTTTGGATCCACTAATATTCTTGTTACAACATTTTCACTTAACAAAGGTGCTTCAATTTCTTTGTCCTCCAAGACTTTTTCAACTTTTGCACATTTGTTGTAAAATATTGAAGCATCTCGCGGAGACATGTTCACTCTAGCTATTATAGGCGAAGAATGTTCCCAACACAAACCATAGCATTCTTATATCGCCATGTCAATAAGTAGGGGATGTTCTTTTTATGGTACAATTTTAGTAAAAGAAAATATTACAATTCTGTCTTTACCACAATATTACTCTTAATTAGAGCTTTTCATTGATGTATCACTTGCCCTATTCCGGCAAACCATTCTTAAGTTATTAGTCATTTTCTAATCCGGATTGCTGTTGGGGGGGGGGGGGCTCGTCAAGTTCAAGTTCAAGGTCAAGGTCACCAAGGTCAAGTTTACTGTCGGGGGGGGGAGGGGGGGGGTTATTAACCTAATTGAGGTCAAGGTCACCAAAAAATGATAATGTACCAAAGTGATGGGGACGGCCGGAGCCATCCCCACCACTCTGTTTGCCTAACACTTCCCCAAATCCCAACCCGCTATAGTTACGTCTTGCAAGGGATCCCAATTTTTGGCCCGCACGCACGTGGCGATCCAGTTTGGTGGGCTGTGATACGGGCGGCCGGCCTCGGGCCTGGGCACTGGACCTGACCATTCCAATTTTACAATAGGGAGTCTGGAACAGTTAATGCAAGACGCAACTCTAACCTCCCACCCTTAATCTAAACCCACCCAAATATAATTATTTCCTAACAAAAAATTAAAAATTTAAAAAAAATAAAAATATGCGCTGCCTATGGCACAACACGCATGTCCCACCCATATTTAATGAAGTTCAACAGAACTTCTATAATTTAAATTTAAATTTAATCTACCCTCCTAACAGCTAGCTGTGAAAGGTTATTAGTACACACACACACACACACACACACACACACAAATACAGAATAATTGCATCAACACTCAACATTAGCAATAATATAACACACCTTAATGCTAACATCGCAATGCGCAAATTAAAACTTAAAAATAACGCAACTTAAAACTAAAAAATAAATAACATTTTTACACACACAGTCACACACAACAAAAATTAATATTAAAACCCTAACAGCAAGAGTAACTCAAATATATATCGGCCGCTTATACATTTGAGTTACCCTCTGAGTTCGGAACAACCATCGCGTCCGACGAATTGTTCCGAACTAACTCAGCGATAGTCGCCAGAAAGGTTCTTGGCTCACAAAGTGGTAGGGGGACGGTAGGGGTTTGAGGGGGGTACAACGTCTAACGTCCAACGTCAGTGGAAATTTCCAATGATCTATTCGTCACATGTATGTCGCCGCTAATGCAGGTGGGGCGTTGTACCTTGCAATTAACGTTAGGCAACACCTGGTTTAATCTGCTGTTAAGCTTAACTGAGGCTTTCCCCATCGCGTAACACCATAATTGTTACCTGTTATCATCTGAGTAATGGCAGAAAATTATCTGTCCTCTTTTGCCGCTTAACTATAGTTATTAAACTATTGGCAACATCAAAGCTAAATTGGTGTTACATAAATGTAACCACTATCAACCTAATTTATATTGATGAGTGAAAGTGACGGAGGGGGGGGGGCATTACTTTTTCCCTCGGGGGGGGGGGGGGGTCAAGTTCAACATAATTAATATCCGTGCTTATATAAGCCACAACGCGGTCGCGCGTCTGCCATTCACTCCCCAGGTACCGCAGCTGAAACAACTAATCTGTAAGTCTTTACCACCTAGTAATGTTACATATGCTTTGTTTTAACTTACACCTGTTAAGCTTGCTATATTTTTAAGTAATTTATTTTTTCAACTATTTCTTAACATATAAAGATACACTTTTATTTTATATATAATATATCAAATAATCTCGCGTTACTATTTTTATTTTAGTTTATACTTATTATACAAGTTAACTCCTACAGAATAATTAACTAAATTCTGCTGCTAGACTAAACTACTTAGACTATAAACAGTTAACACCCATATATTAATATATAATTATTATACTGCAAGTTTTACCTGTACAAATGCTAGATGTAATTGCGATTAATCATCTACGACACAGTTCTTAAACCCTTATAAAATAATTAACTAACTTCTACCACTAGCGGTAATTTTTAAAAATTTTACGAAAATTTATTAACTATTTCTTTCCCCCTGCTAGAACCTTTCGCGACGCCGCCGCCCCGACAAAGAATTGAAATCTCCGAAGTTCTTCCCTTTTATCTTATTCTCTTAGGGGAGGTGGTTAGGGGGGGGGGGTTCACACAACCCTATATAAGCAGCATCGGTACCTCACGCGTGCGCCATTATAATGGCAATAGGGCAACAGTAAACATCTATCCGTAAGTCTCTAACACTATCAAACATTTTTTTAACTTACTCTAACACATGTTTGCGCTTATTATGTTAATTAGTCTCTATATATTCAGATACAATCGCGGGCACCGGTCATATACTCGCTGAATTTTGGAGAGTACACATCTCCCCTTTAAATATTATTATGGCTTCGCACACTTTACATTTAAAACTTTTACGCACGAAACACATTTTACAGAAACAATCTAACTCCACAATTTCAAAACCGCGTACTACATTGGGTAAGCTTAAGAAATACTTCAGTTTTCACCCATTGTACTTTGCAAGACCTAACCTTTGCAATACTTCTTCTACTGATCCCATTTTACACTCTGTCTTAACTGAAATGCTGAAATATCAAAATTTCAATCTTGTTACACCTATTGACGATCCTATCCAATTATTCTTATTCACTATATTACCAGGTTTATATGATTATTCTTCCTCAGACACATGTCTTGTTCTGTTCTATCAACTTGCACTGTAACCACCTAGGACCTCTCCTTTTTTCCAATTATGGACACACAGCGGGATTCACCCATACAGAGTAATAAAATAACTATTACTGCTACAAATAATCTCAAAGCAATTCTCCAATCACTAATGAGTTTTTATTAAATAAATATATTTTAAAAAGCCTCCTCTGGATGACCTTGACCCACTTCCAAAACCCACCCATCACTGTCAAAAAACCCCAACCGCTACTACCCCTACAACCGTTACAACTGCGTGACCTTGACCTGAGCCAGGAGTGCCCAAACCCCACTACTATTCAGCGACTTTTAGTAATGCCTACTTATCCAGCAGTAATTTTTAAACATTGCTTATTTCAATATACATTGAATTAAATAAATTTATTTTATAATTTTAAATCTAAGAGTCGTATTTAAGTAACTGACTTCATAATAAATTTGCAAAATAATAAACTTACATGTAATCATTTGAACACAGGAGTTAAAATTATATTATCTTATCATTATTTAAGAATAAGAATGAACAGGAAATATAAATAGGTAGAGGAAATACTATAGAAAATATTTAACGGGTTTTTTATTTTTATTATAGTTTTACTGAGAACATCGTAAAAAATATTAAAAGATTTATATAATTAGAATTTTGTTACCTAAGGTGGTTGCGGTGATTTTAAATTTTCCAATCTGAAATGATCTTGTGCGTATATTAAACTAACTTAAATTATTCAACTTAAACCAACTAATAACCTATATAAAAAAGTAAAATTTTATAAAAAAAATTAACTTATATGAAAGAACTTAGTGTGAAATGTCTTGACACATTCCATTATAACATCCTGGCAACAATAATCCGGAATCCGGTCACATTAATTAAAAACAAATTATAATCTTTTGTAACTTTTAAAATGAAATGGAAAACACCAGGGGTTCGTAAATTGTTATATTCTGGATGATTTTTCAAACAGGGTTTCTTGGTTATTCTGCAACACTCAAACAAATAAAAACTTATGACCAAATAGTGCAGTTTGGCAGGACAGATAGTGGAGTATTGCCCATCATTATTGAACAGCCAACAACAACGGGAAACGCCGCATTGGCGTGGGTAGTTGCTTGAAAGGCAGTTTGTACAAGGTTAGACTTGCGTCAAGAGGAGCGAAGTTTCACGGTAGTTATAACAACTGCTGTCAGCGACCCGTCAACATGAACACAGCATCGTCGATGCGATACAGGCACCAGGAGCGTGCACGTCCAGCGATACTCACTTCAGCTTATACTGTACAGAATACGTAACATATTTAATACTCTTTGCATTCTTGGTATTAATTTAATTAAACTTTGAATTTACTGTTGTCACCCACATCCATGTATGTTCATTGATTTTTATATGATTGTGGAACGGAACACGAAGAAAGGAATTAAATATTATGACACGTGCCAAAGAAGTTTCTTCCAAAGACTTAATTTGGGACGTCCCATTCACTTCGTCCCATTACTTGTGTTACATAATGAATCATTGCAAAGGTCTTTAATTCCGAATTATGTGGTACTAATATGACCTCAAAATGTTGAATACTTAAGAATTTTAAAGTTTTGATTGAGTGACATTTCCAGGTCTGACATCTTTTTGAAATCGGGTTAGCGTCATTGTATTCTACTAACTAATATCTTAAATTTAATTTTAGGAAAGCCTATGTATATATATCAAACTGTCCCGGGACAGCTTTCAAACTGGTTTATATTAGTTGGAAGTTGACATTGGGTACAGCAATAGAGATTTTCATAACATGCGGTGAGGTTTTTGGCTGTCCACTATGACAATATCCCCTCCTTCATGATCCATTCATGTTCTAGACAGTGGGGGACTAAGTACATGCTGCGGACATGGGGACACCCCTAGCTGAAACATGAATGGACAGTCGGTTGGTTGTTTGGCCTTTTAGAAGGCAGAGCGGACCGCCTGCTTATGCCTGAAAATCAGTTGTCACAGGCGCAAGGGAATTAGCCCTCAGAATGGTCAGGCGGCCGTCTATGATGTCCCGTATCTCACCCTCTCTCTTCCTCCAATATCATATCCTTCCGGGGACTTTCGCAAAAAGCCCGTTGGAGGCAGACGTGCGTAGCGGTTTGGCCATGATCTCCTTATTCACCAATAACATGTATCAAACTATGCTTACAGACTTTTAACAATGTCTACATAAGCCCTTTCCTGGGTATGAAATAAATCAGCGAAATACATATAGATGTCAGAAACAATATCAAATTCAAACATACCAAGTTTCATATACTTGAGGTCAAGAATTTGTGACTTATTAGCAATGCTTCAGAATTTGATAGGACATGTGTATTCATACCTCAATTTGGGACTTCTCTTATATTCCGACATTGTGGAACTCTTTTACACAGTTAATATTGCAGTAATTATTAAAGAAAGCTAATTAAATAAATTGAAAGGTTTGTGAAAGTTTGTTATGGAAATATTCGTTAACTTGAAAACTGGCTTCAAAATAACTTCATAGGTGATAATTATAAATAACAGAAAATGTGTTACCTTCTCATTACAGACCAACTTGTAGATATCTAAGCCTATAGATTAAAATTCTGAAATATTCTTTATTGAACGCTTTTTTCTTTCTTTAATGTGTCTACGCTTTGGTCTAAAACTGTTTTAAACAAGAGAATAGGTTATAGCCAATTTGTACTAGGCTGTGGCTTTAAATTTACGATCAGTGAACAAAAGTCCTGCATATACTAACGAGGTAAAATCAATTAGTTTTTTAACGTGTTCTACTTTCTTCTGGAAAGGGTGAAGTATGCTCTAGACTGTTAAAGGATTGTGCTAATGGGCTAGCTGGTCCAGTTGAACATCTAACAAACACTTCATTTGAGGACGGAAAATTTCCATTTGTATTAACCTAAATTTAAAAAGAAAGGCAGCCAACATGACTGTGATAGTTATAGACCAATTAATTGCAATCTTATCCTTTTTTCCAAGGTACTTGAGTGGCTATTTTTAAATAGACTAAATGTATTTATAGAAAGAAACAATCTGCTACAAGCAACCAGTTTGGATTTAGATCTGGATTTTCTACATTGAGTGCTGGTTATAGCCTGGTAACAGAAATATACTATTCATTGGACGAGAAACACCAAGTCTCTGGGTTATTTCAAACCTCACAAAGGCATTTGATGTGGTAGATCACTCGCTTATTTTGATTAAACTGGAAAGACTTGGTTTCAGAGATGTGCAACTTTTCTGTATATCTTCCTACCTCAACCAGCGAAGTCAAGTAGTTGAAGCCGATTACCTTGACTCAAGAGGCTATTTACGCAAACATACTTCCTATGAACAAACTGTAAAATCAGGTCTGCCGCAAGGGTTTGTTCTTAGGCCTGTATTGTTTCTCTTGTTTATAAATGATCTATCTTTATCAGTCCCATTCTCTAACTTATATTTATTTGCTTATGACATCTCACTGATGATTTCTAGTATCAAACGTTTTCAACTGGAGATTGACACTTTTGTCCAGAGTAACTCTGTTCTTCAGTGGTTAACTGAAAACCACCTTCATGTAAATACACAAAAAAATCTTTCACTTGACTTCTGCTTGAGGGAGTGTCCTTCCCATACTTTTGAGGCCCTTTTTATATTGCTTTCTAAATCTGAACTTAGCCCTCAGTTGAGTGTCACATACCATGGAGTGGTTTTAGATAATAACTTGAATTTTTCATCCCATATTGATAAAATCTGTAAAAAATTAAGTTGCAGCATATTTTTACTCCGTAGACTTTCATGTTTTGATAACACACGTCATCTTCTCGCTACCTACTATGGTTGTTTCTAATCCCATTTAATCTACTGTGTTCCAGTATGGGGAAGTGAAAACTTCAGATTTTTACGCTCATTACAATGCCGCAATCCGTTCTTGAAAATCTAGGTTCATTTTTAAATATACATGGAAATTAAAATTTGT